>CM062567.1:140270225-140794213 GCA_031468815.1 Morus bassanus | reverse complement strand
TTCCCCTAGTGTTGACTAACCAGGTGGCTTTTGCTAAATGTGTATCCCAGTGTTTGAATGTCCCACCCCGCATTGCTCTCAGTGTAGTCTTTAACAGGCCATTGTATTGTTCAATTTTCCCAGAGGCTGGTGCATGATAGGGGATGTGATACACCCACTCAATGCCATGCTCTTTGGCCCAGGTGTCTATGAGGTTCTTTTGGAAATGAGTCCCGTTGTCTGACTCAATTCTTTCTGGGGTGCCATGTCGCCATAAGACTTGTTTTTCAAGGCCCAGGATAGTGTTCCGGGCGGTGGCATGGGGCACGGGATATGTTTCCAGCCATCCGGTGGCTGCTTCCACCATTGTAAGCACATGGCGTTTGCCTTGGCGGGTTTGTGGCAAGTGTGATATAATCAATCTGCCAGGCCTCCCCATATTTATACTTCAGCCATCGTCCTCCATACCACAAAGGTTTTACCTGCTTGGCTTGCTTGATTGCAGCACATGTTTCACATTCATGGATGACCTGTACAATAGTGTCCATGGTCAAGTCCACCCCTCGGTCACGAGCCCATCTGTATGTTGCATCTCTTCCTTGATGGCCTGAGGTGTCATGGGCCCACCGAGCTATAAATAGTTCACCTTTATGTTCCCAGTCTAGATCTACTTGAACCACTTCAATCTTAGCAGCCTGATCCACCTGTTGGTTGTTCTGATGTTCTTCAGTGGCCCGACTCTTGGGAACATGAGCATCCACATGACGTACCTTCACAACCAGGTTCTCCACCCGGGCAGCAGTATCTTGCCACAATGCAGCAGCCCAGATGGCTTTGCCTCTGCGCTGCCAGTTGTTCTGCTTCCATTGCTGTAACCACCCCCACAGAGCATTTGCTACCATCCATGAGTCAGTATAAAGATAGAGCACTGGCCATTTTTCTCGTTCAGCAATGCCTAAAGCCAGCTGGATGGCCTTTACTTCTGCAAACTGACTTGATTCACCTTCTCCTTCAGCAGTTTCTGCGACTTGCCGTATAGGACTCCATACAGCAGCCTTCCATCTCCGATGCTTTCCCACCAGACGACAAGACCCATCAGTGAACAGGGCATATTGCTTCTCATTTTCTGGCAGTTTATTATACAGTGGGGCCTCTTCAGCACGTGTCACCTCCTCCTCTGGCGATATCCCAAAATCTTTGCCTTCTGGCCAGTCCATGATTACTTCCAGGATCCCTGGACAACTGGGGTTTCCTATTCGAGCCCGTTGGGTGATCAGTGCGACCCACTTACTCCATGTAGCATCAGTTGCGTGATATGTAGAGGGGACCCTCCCTTTGAACATCCAGCCCAGCACTGGCAGTCGAGGTGCCAGGAGGAGCTGTGCTTCAGTACCGATCACTTCTGAAGCCGCTCGAACCCCTTCATATGCTGCCAATATCTTTTTTTCAGTTGGAGTGTAGCGTGCTTCGGACCCTCTGTATCCCCGACTCCAAAACCCTAGGGGCCGACCTCGGGTCTCCCCTGGTGCTTTCTGCCAGAGGCTCCAGGCAGGGCCGTTCTCCCCGGCTGCAGTGTAGAGCACTTTTTTTACGTCTTGTCCTGCCTGGACTGGCCCACGGGCTGCTGCATGAACTATCTCCTGCTTTATCTGTTCAAAGGCCTGTCGTTGCTCAGGGCCCCATTTGAAATCATTCTTCTTCCGGGTCACTTGATAGAGAGGGCTTACAATCAGACTGTAATTTGGAATATGCATTCTCCAGAAACCCACAACGCCTAAAAAAGCTTGTGTTTCCTTTTTGCTAGTTGGTGGAGACATGGCTGTTATTTTGTTGATCACATCCATTGGGATCTGCCGACGTCCATCTTGCCATTTTATTCCCAAAAACTGGATCTCCTGTGCAGGTCCCTTCACTTTACTTTGTTTTATGGCAAAACCAGCCTTCAGAAGGATTTGGACTATTTTCTTCCCTTTCTCGAAAACATCTTCTGCTGTGTTGCCCCACACGATGATGTCATCAATGTACTGAAGGTGTTCCAGAGCTCCACCCTGTTCCAGTGCAGTATGGATCAGTCCATGACAAGCGGTAGGGCTGTGTTTCCACCCCTGGGGCAGTCGATTCCAGGTGTACTGGACACCCCTCCAAGTGAAAGCAAATTGTGGCCTGCACTCTGCTGCCAAAGGGATTGAGAAGAATGCATTAGCGATATCAATTGTGGCATACCACTTGGCTACCTTTGACTCCACTTCTTATTGAAGTTCTAGCATGTCCGGCACGGCAGCACTCAGTGGCGGAGTGACTTCATTCAGGCCACGATAGTCTACTGTTAGTCTCCACTCCCCATTAGACTTCCGCACTGGCCATATGGGACTGTTAAAGGGTGAGTGGGTCTTACTGATCACTCCTTGGCTCTCCAGTCGCCGAATGAGCTCATGGATGGGAATCAGGGAGTCTCGGTTGGTGCGGTATTGCCGCCGGTGCACTGTTGTGGTGACAATTGGCACCTGTTGTTCTTTGACCCTCAGCAACCCCACAACAGAAGGATCCTTCGAAAGACCAGGCAAAGTAGACAGCTGTTTAATTTCCTCCGTCTCCAAGGCAGCTATACCAAAAGCCCACCTGTACTCTTTTGGGTCCTTGAAATACCCTCTCCTGAGGTAGTCTATGCCAAGGATGCACGGAGCCTCTGGGCCAGTCACAATGGGGTGCTTTTGCCACTCATTCCTGGTTAGGCTCACTTCAGCCTCTAATACAGTTAGCTCTTGGGATCCCCCTGTCACTCCAGCAATACAGGTGGGTTTTGCCCCTACATAGTTTGATGGCATTAGGGTGCACTGTGCACCGGTGTCCACTAGAGCCTTATACTGTTGTGGGTCAGATGTGCCAGGCCATCGGATCCACACAGTCCAGTAAACCCGGTTGTCCCTTTCCTCCACCTGGCTGGAGGCAGGGCCCCTCTAATTCCAACTGCAGAATTCCCACTCCAGATCTTGTGAATGGGAATCAGAAGTCTCTCTATTAAGATCACGGATAGAATCAACGTTTCTACTCCTCTGTCTGGGGAACTGCCTACTGGAAACTGGAGCAGCAACTCTCCTGGAGGTCCCCCCTTGAGTGGTTGTTTTTCCTTGCAACTCACGTACCCGTGCCTCCAGGGTCGACGTAGGTTTTCCATCCCACTTCTTCATGTCCTCTCCATGGTCATGCAGGTAAAACCGTAGGGTGCCCCGTGGTGTGTATCTTCTCTCTTGAGCAGAAGGACGCTTACTCCTAATGACCGAGATATTGGTCCGTACAGGTAGGGAGTAGGACATATCCTCTTCAAGCTGCTGAACCTTCTGGGAAAGTTTCTCCACAGCTGAGATGAGGGAGGAAGAGACATGTGCTTCATAATCCCGGAGTTTATCAATCACATCCTCTACCGTTGGTGCCTCTTCATCTTTCCAGGACATTACTGCCAGTGAGTTTACATGGGATGATGGTGCGCTCCGTACAAACTTCCGCCACATGGGTCGTGTGCACTGGGCTTCATCTGGATCTTTGGATGACTGTTCACTACCCAGGTCACCATAAATCACCTCAAGCACAGCTAATTCTCTCAGGTACTGGATACCTTTCTCCATAGTGGTCCATTTTCCAGGGCGATATATAACATCTTCCTTGAAGGGATACCTTTCTTTCACAGCAGACAGGAGTCGCCTCCAGAGGCTGAGGCCTTGCGTCCCTTTTCCAATTGCTTTGTCAATGCCCCCGTCCCTAGAAAGGGATCCCAGTTGTTTGGCTTCCTTACCCTCTAATTCCAGGCTACTGGCCCCATTATCCCAGCATCGGAGCAGCCGGGTGACAACATGCTCACCTACATGATGGCCGAAATCTTTTCGTATATCTCGCAGCTCACTTAAGGATAGGGATCGGGTAGTTTCCGTCTCTTGTACGAGTTCTTCCTCTTCCTTCTCCTCTCTTAGTAACGGCACTGCTTCTCCATCATCCTTTTCTAAACGAGTTGACTTTCTCTTCGAAGATTTCTTCTTTTGTATAGGGGCAACTGATACTGGCACGGGTTGATTCTCTGATTCAGCTTCAGTGTCCGTCATGGCTGTTTGAGTGGTCACAGTGTCTGTCGTCAGGCTTGGAGCCGCCGTAGTGCCTGTTGTGGGGGTTTGAGGGGCCACAGTGCCTGTCGTCGGGCTTGGAGTAGCCGCAGGGCCTGTTGTGGGGGTTTGAGGGGCCACAGTGCTTGTCGCTGGGCTTGGAGCTGCTGCAGCGCCTGTTGTGGGGGTTTGAGGGGCCACAGTGCTTGTCGCTGGGCTTGGAGTAGCCGCAGGGCCTGTCGTTTTCCCTTGGTGGTACTGAATACTGTTGAACAGGGCTCGGTAGGCATGGGCCAGGCCCCAACACATTGCAGTGATTTGTATCTCTCTGGAATTGCTAGGGTGACAACATACTTCCTCCAAATATTCTACTAATTTTTCAGGATTCTGTACTTGTTCAGGGGTGAAGTCCCAAAACACTGGGGGTGCCCACCGTCTCAGGCACTTGCCCATACTAACCCACATACCCTGCCACCCATAATTATCGAGCCTTGGAGCAGATCTCTGGATGATATTCTTGAATTGCTTATTAACCTTAGACAAAACCGAAACAATCTGCCATAGGAATATCAACAGATGTATCTTAACTACCCAAGGATGTTCAAGATACTGGAAAGTTGTTGTAATGAAGGAGGAGACATTACAGAAGATGGTAGCTAAGGTGCCATTCTGTATTTCCTCCATAAAGAACCTCTCAGAAGAGGAGGTATAATTGCTAATTGTCTCCATGAGGTGGTACCCTAAGTACAGTAACGGCTTCCATGCAAGACCCAAAAAACTGATAAAACTCAAGGCCAGTGTTTTAATAACAAACCTCCTAGGCAAAACATCTCTAACCACTGCAGAGCACAGCAAACTACAAAACCCAACCCCAATCTTTAACATGTACTTCAAAATCAGCATGGTGTAGGTCTGACTACTAATATCGAGAACAGATGAATCAATGCTGTGACCAACAACTGTTATTATCTCAAACCCTTCGTGCCCCACGTTGGGCGCCAAAAAGGACTGTTGTGGTTTAGCCCCGGTCAGCAACTAAGCACCACACAGCCGCTCGCTCACTCCCCCACCCTTGTGGGATGGGGGAGAGAATCGGAAGGGCCAAAGTAAGAAAACTCGTGGGTTGAGATAAGAACAGTTTAATAATTAGAATAAAACAGCAATAATACTAATATAATGAAAAGGAAAATAATGAGTGAGAGAGAGATTAAACACTGGAAGAAGAGGGGAAAAAAAAACCAAACCCAAAACTAAACAACAAGTGCTGCAACCGCTCACCACCCGCCGACCGACGCTGCCGGTCCCCGAGCCGCGATCGCTGCCTCCCCCGGCCAACTTCCCCCAGTTAATATACTGGGCATGACGTCACATGATATGGAATACCCTTTGGCCAATTCGAATCAGCTCTCCTGGTTGTATCCCCTCCCCTCCCGGCTTCTTGTGCACCTGGCAGAGCATGGGAAGCTAGAAAGTCCTTGACTAGTGTAAACACTACCCAGCAACAACTAAAACACCAGGGTGTTACCAACATTATTTACATACCAAGTCTAAAACACAGCACTATGCTAGCTACAGTGAAGAAAATCAACTATCCCAGCTAAAACCATGACAGTATCCACCCCTTATTCCATACCATTTACGTCATGCTCAGGTCTCATACTGTCCAATATGACCTCAATAACCACCACCCGCCTCCCCATCCTTTGATGACATTATTAGCAGATATCATTTATCATTCCCGTAGTCTATGGACCTCCCCTGTAGAACATCTGTAGAGGGTCCACACATGTCCATTGAGTTCATTCAGTCCATAACTTTGCGCTTCATTTATCGCAACAGTCTTTCAAGGCTGGAGAGATGGTCTGCGTGGTGTTGGATTGTTGCATGCTGAAGCCAGTCTTTGTTCCACCACTGCTACACGTTGCTTGGTTCAATCAAAGTTCATTCTTCATTAATTTTGGAAATTCTTACTATGATACCATTGATGTGGCATATAGCAACCATAGGAGTGATGACATACAATATCATATAGCAATTAACAGCATACCATTCAGTTCATTGACTATTTTCACCCAAAATCAAATCCCCTTGAGGCACACATCGAACTCCTCCATCCTCCTGCATTACCCACCAAGTGCACCCAGGTCCTCGAGCAAAAGCAATCCTACAAATGGGTTTGCCTTTGCCTGAGACAGGAATAACCCAGACGGTTTTCCCCAGCATATTTTTTACATGCACTACAGGGACTTTATCCCCTTCCACAGTACGTAAGGGTTCTGACTGGGCAGGCCCAGCTCGATTGGCAGATCCCCTAGTGTTGACTAACCAGGTGGCTTTTGCTAAATGTGTATCCCAGTGTTTGAATGTCCCACCCCGCATTGCTCTCAGTGTAGTCTTTAACAGGCCATTGTATTGTTCAATTTTCCCAGAGGCTGGTGCATGATAGGGGATGTGATACACCCACTCAATGCCATGCTCTTTGGCCCAGGTGTCTATGAGGTTCTTTTGGAAATGAGTCCCGTTGTCTGACTCAATTCTTTCTGGGGTGCCATGTCGCCATAAGACTTGTTTTTCAAGGCCCAGGATAGTGTTCCGGGCGGTGGCATGGGGCACGGGATATGTTTCCAGCCATCCGGTGGCTGCTTCCACCATTGTAAGCACATGGCGTTTGCCTTGGCGGGTTTGTGGCAGTGTGATATAATCAATCTGCCAGGCCTCCCCATATTTATACTTCAGCCATCGTCCTCCATACCACAAAGGTTTTACCTGCTTGGCTTGCTTGATTGCAGCACATGTTTCACATTCATGGATGACCTGTACAATAGTGTCCATGGTCAAGTCCACCCCTCGGTCACGAGCCCATCTGTATGTTGCATCTCTTCCTTGATGGCCTGAGGTGTCATGGGCCCACCGAGCTATAAATAGTTCACCTTTATGTTCCCAGTCTAGATCTACTTGAACCACTTCAATCTTAGCAGCCTGATCCACCTGTTGGTTGTTCTGATGTTCTTCAGTGGCCCGACTCTTGGGAACATGAGCATCCACATGACGTACCTTCACAACCAGGTTCTCCACCCGGGCAGCAGTATCTTGCCACAATGCAGCAGCCCAGATGGCTTTGCCTCTGCGCTGCCAGTTGTTCTGCTTCCATTGCTGTAACCACCCCCACAGAGCATTTGCTACCATCCATGAGTCAGTATAAAGATAGAGCACTGGCCATTTTTCTCGTTCAGCAATGCCTAAAGCCAGCTGGATGGCCTTTACTTCTGCAAACTGACTTGATTCACCTTCTCCTTCAGCAGTTTCTGCGACTTGCCGTATAGGACTCCATACAGCAGCCTTCCATCTCCGATGCTTTCCCACCAGACGACAAGACCCATCAGTGAACAGGGCATATTGCTTCTCATTTTCTGGCAGTTTATTATACAGTGGGGCCTCTTCAGCACGTGTCACCTCCTCCTCTGGCGATATCCCAAAATCTTTGCCTTCTGGCCAGTCCATGATTACTTCCAGGATCCCTGGACAACTGGGGTTTCCTATTCGAGCCCGTTGGGTGATCAGTGCGACCCACTTACTCCATGTAGCATCAGTTGCGTGATATGTAGAGGGGACCCTCCCTTTGAACATCCAGCCCAGCACTGGCAGTCGAGGTGCCAGGAGGAGCTGTGCTTCAGTACCGATCACTTCTGAAGCCGCTCGAACCCCTTCATATGCTGCCAATATCTTTTTTTCAGTTGGAGTGTAGCGTGCTTCGGACCCTCTGTATCCCCGACTCCAAAACCCTAGGGGCCGACCTCGGGTCTCCCCTGGTGCTTTCTGCCAGAGGCTCCAGGCAGGGCCGTTCTCCCCGGCTGCAGTGTAGAGCACTTTTTTTACGTCTTGTCCTGCCTGGACTGGCCCACGGGCTGCTGCATGAACTATCTCCTGCTTTATCTGTTCAAAGGCCTGTCGTTGCTCAGGGCCCCATTTGAAATCATTCTTCTTCCGGGTCACTTGATAGAGAGGGCTTACAATCAGACTGTAATTTGGAATATGCATTCTCCAGAAACCCACAACGCCTAAAAAAGCTTGTGTTTCCTTTTTGCTAGTTGGTGGAGACATGGCTGTTATTTTGTTGATCACATCCATTGGGATCTGCCGACGTCCATCTTGCCATTTTATTCCCAAAAACTGGATCTCCTGTGCAGGTCCCTTCACTTTACTTTGTTTTATGGCAAAACCAGCCTTCAGAAGGATTTGGACTATTTTCTTCCCTTTCTCGAAAACATCTTCTGCTGTGTTGCCCCACACGATGATGTCATCAATGTACTGAAGGTGTTCCAGAGCTCCACCCTGTTCCAGTGCAGTATGGATCAGTCCATGACAAGCGGTAGGGCTGTGTTTCCACCCCTGGGGCAGTCGATTCCAGGTGTACTGGACACCCCTCCAAGTGAAAGCAAATTGTGGCCTGCACTCTGCTGCCAAAGGGATTGAGAAGAATGCATTAGCGATATCAATTGTGGCATACCACTTGGCTACCTTTGACTCCACTTCTTATTGAAGTTCTAGCATGTCCGGCACGGCAGCACTCAGTGGCGGAGTGACTTCATTCAGGCCACGATAGTCTACTGTTAGTCTCCACTCCCCATTAGACTTCCGCACTGGCCATATGGGACTGTTAAAGGGTGAGTGGGTCTTACTGATCACTCCTTGGCTCTCCAGTCGCCGAATGAGCTCATGGATGGGAATCAGGGAGTCTCGGTTGGTGCGGTATTGCCGCCGGTGCACTGTTGTGGTGACAATTGGCACCTGTTGTTCTTTGACCCTCAGCAACCCCACAACAGAAGGATCCTTCGAAAGACCAGGCAAAGTAGACAGCTGTTTAATTTCCTCCGTCTCCAAGGCAGCTATACCAAAAGCCCACCTGTACTCTTTTGGGTCCTTGAAATACCCTCTCCTGAGGTAGTCTATGCCAAGGATGCACGGAGCCTCTGGGCCAGTCACAATGGGGTGCTTTTGCCACTCATTCCTGGTTAGGCTCACTTCAGCCTCTAATACAGTTAGCTCTTGGGATCCCCCTGTCACTCCAGCAATACAGGTGGGTTTTGCCCCTACATAGTTTGATGGCATTAGGGTGCACTGTGCACCGGTGTCCACTAGAGCCTTATACTGTTGTGGGTCAGATGTGCCAGGCCATCGGATCCACACAGTCCAGTAAACCCGGTTGTCCCTTTCCTCCACCTGGCTGGAGGCAGGGCCCCTCTAATTCCAACTGCAGAATTCCCACTCCAGATCTTGTGAATGGGAATCAGAAGTCTCTCTATTAAGATCACGGATAGAATCAACGTTTCTACTCCTCTGTCTGGGGAACTGCCTACTGGAAACTGGAGCAGCAACTCTCCTGGAGGTCCCCCCTTGAGTGGTTGTTTTTCCTTGCAACTCACGTACCCGTGCCTCCAGGGTCGACGTAGGTTTTCCATCCCACTTCTTCATGTCCTCTCCATGGTCATGCAGGTAAAACCGTAGGGTGCCCCGTGGTGTGTATCTTCTCTCTTGAGCAGAAGGACGCTTACTCCTAATGACCGAGATATTGGTCCGTACAGGTAGGGAGTAGGACATATCCTCTTCAAGCTGCTGAACCTTCTGGGAAAGTTTCTCCACAGCTGAGATGAGGGAGGAAGAGACATGTGCTTCATAATCCCGGAGTTTATCAATCACATCCTCTACCGTTGGTGCCTCTTCATCTTTCCAGGACATTACTGCCAGTGAGTTTACATGGGATGATGGTGCGCTCCGTACAAACTTCCGCCACATGGGTCGTGTGCACTGGGCTTCATCTGGATCTTTGGATGACTGTTCACTACCCAGGTCACCATAAATCACCTCAAGCACAGCTAATTCTCTCAGGTACTGGATACCTTTCTCCATAGTGGTCCATTTTCCAGGGCGATATATAACATCTTCCTTGAAGGGATACCTTTCTTTCACAGCAGACAGGAGTCGCCTCCAGAGGCTGAGGCCTTGCGTCCCTTTTCCAATTGCTTTGTCAATGCCCCCGTCCCTAGAAAGGGATCCCAGTTGTTTGGCTTCCTTACCCTCTAATTCCAGGCTACTGGCCCCATTATCCCAGCATCGGAGCAGCCGGGTGACAACATGCTCACCTACATGATGGCCGAAATCTTTTCGTATATCTCGCAGCTCACTTAAGGATAGGGATCGGGTAGTTTCCGTCTCTTGTACGAGTTCTTCCTCTTCCTTCTCCTCTCTTAGTAACGGCACTGCTTCTCCATCATCCTTTTCTAAACGAGTTGACTTTCTCTTCGAAGATTTCTTCTTTTGTATAGGGGCAACTGATACTGGCACGGGTTGATTCTCTGATTCAGCTTCAGTGTCCGTCATGGCTGTTTGAGTGGTCACAGTGTCTGTCGTCAGGCTTGGAGCCGCCGTAGTGCCTGTTGTGGGGGTTTGAGGGGCCACAGTGCCTGTCGTCGGGCTTGGAGTAGCCGCAGGGCCTGTTGTGGGGGTTTGAGGGGCCACAGTGCTTGTCGCTGGGCTTGGAGCTGCTGCAGCGCCTGTTGTGGGGGTTTGAGGGGCCACAGTGCTTGTCGCTGGGCTTGGAGTAGCCGCAGGGCCTGTCGTTTTCCCTTGGTGGTACTGAATACTGTTGAACAGGGCTCGGTAGGCATGGGCCAGGCCCCAACACATTGCAGTGATTTGTATCTCTCTGGAATTGCTAGGGTGACAACATACTTCCTCCAAATATTCTACTAATTTTTCAGGATTCTGTACTTGTTCAGGGGTGAAGTCCCAAAACACTGGGGGTGCCCACCGTCTCAGGCACTTGCCCATACTAACCCACATACCCTGCCACCCATAATTATCGAGCCTTGGAGCAGATCTCTGGATGATATTCTTGAATTGCTTATTAACCTTAGACAAAACCGAAACAATCTGCCATAGGAATATCAACAGATGTATCTTAACTACCCAAGGATGTTCAAGATACTGGAAAGTTGTTGTAATGAAGGAGGAGACATTACAGAAGATGGTAGCTAAGGTGCCATTCTGTATTTCCTCCATAAAGAACCTCTCAGAAGAGGAGGTATAATTGCTAATTGTCTCCATGAGGTGGTACCCTAAGTACAGTAACGGCTTCCATGCAAGACCCAAAAAACTGATAAAACTCAAGGCCAGTGTTTTAATAACAAACCTCCTAGGCAAAACATCTCTAACCACTGCAGAGCACAGCAAACTACAAAACCCAACCCCAATCTTTAACATGTACTTCAAAATCAGCATGGTGTAGGTCTGACTACTAATATCGAGAACAGATGAATCAATGCTGTGACCAACAACTGTTATTATCTCAAACCCTTCGTGCCCCACGTTGGGCGCCAAAAAGGACTGTTGTGGTTTAGCCCCGGTCAGCAACTAAGCACCACACAGCCGCTCGCTCACTCCCCCACCCTTGTGGGATGGGGGAGAGAATCGGAAGGGCCAAAGTAAGAAAACTCGTGGGTTGAGATAAGAACAGTTTAATAATTAGAATAAAACAGCAATAATACTAATATAATGAAAAGGAAAATAATGAGTGAGAGAGAGATTAAACACTGGAAGAAGAGGGGAAAAAAAAACCAAACCCAAAACTAAACAACAAGTGCTGCAACCGCTCACCACCCGCCGACCGACGCTGCCGGTCCCCGAGCCGCGATCGCTGCCTCCCCCGGCCAACTTCCCCCAGTTAATATACTGGGCATGACGTCACATGATATGGAATACCCTTTGGCCAATTCGAATCAGCTCTCCTGGTTGTATCCCCTCCCCTCCCGGCTTCTTGTGCACCTGGCAGAGCATGGGAAGCTAGAAAGTCCTTGACTAGTGTAAACACTACCCAGCAACAACTAAAACACCAGGGTGTTACCAACATTATTTACATACCAAGTCTAAAACACAGCACTATGCTAGCTACAGTGAAGAAAATCAACTATCCCAGCTAAAACCATGACAGTATCCACCCCTTATTCCATACCATTTACGTCATGCTCAGGTCTCATACTGTCCAATATGACCTCAATAACCACCACCCGCCTCCCCATCCTTTGATGACATTATTAGCAGATATCATTTATCATTCCCGTAGTCTATGGACCTCCCCTGTAGAACATCTGTAGAGGGTCCACACATGTCCATTGAGTTCATTCAGTCCATAACTTTGCGCTTCATTTATCGCAACAGTCTTTCAAGGCTGGAGAGATGGTCTGCGTGGTGTTGGATTGTTGCATGCTGAAGCCAGTCTTTGTTCCACCACTGCTACACGTTGCTTGGTTCAATCAAAGTTCATTCTTCATTAATTTTGGAAATTCTTACTATGATACCATTGATGTGGCATATAGCAACCATAGGAGTGATGACATACAATATCATATAGCAATTAACAGCATACCATTCAGTTCATTGACTATTTTCACCCAAAATCAAATCCCCTTGAGGCACACATCGAACTCCTCCATCCTCCTGCATTACCCACCAAGTGCACCCAGGTCCTCGAGCAAAAGCAATCCTACAAATGGGTTTGCCTTTGCCTGAGACAGGAATAACCCAGACGGTTTTCCCCAGCATATTTTTTACATGCACTACAGGGACTTTATCCCCTTCCACAGTACGTAAGGGTTCTGACTGGGCAGGCCCAGCTCGATTGGCAGATCCCCTAGTGTTGACTAACCAGGTGGCTTTTGCTAAATGTGTATCCCAGTGTTTGAATGTCCCACCCCGCATTGCTCTCAGTGTAGTCTTTAACAGGCCATTGTATTGTTCAATTTTCCCAGAGGCTGGTGCATGATAGGGGATGTGATACACCCACTCAATGCCATGCTCTTTGGCCCAGGTGTCTATGAGGTTCTTTTGGAAATGAGTCCCGTTGTCTGACTCAATTCTTTCTGGGGTGCCATGTCGCCATAAGACTTGTTTTTCAAGGCCCAGGATAGTGTTCCGGGCGGTGGCATGGGGCACGGGATATGTTTCCAGCCATCCGGTGGCTGCTTCCACCATTGTAAGCACATGGCGTTTGCCTTGGCGGGTTTGTGGCAGTGTGATATAATCAATCTGCCAGGCCTCCCCATATTTATACTTCAGCCATCGTCCTCCATACCACAAAGGTTTTACCTGCTTGGCTTGCTTGATTGCAGCACATGTTTCACATTCATGGATGACCTGTACAATAGTGTCCATGGTCAAGTCCACCCCTCGGTCACGAGCCCATCTGTATGTTGCATCTCTTCCTTGATGGCCTGAGGTGTCATGGGCCCACCGAGCTATAAATAGTTCACCTTTATGTTCCCAGTCTAGATCTACTTGAACCACTTCAATCTTAGCAGCCTGATCCACCTGTTGGTTGTTCTGATGTTCTTCAGTGGCCCGACTCTTGGGAACATGAGCATCCACATGACGTACCTTCACAACCAGGTTCTCCACCCGGGCAGCAGTATCTTGCCACAATGCAGCAGCCCAGATGGCTTTGCCTCTGCGCTGCCAGTTGTTCTGCTTCCATTGCTGTAACCACCCCCACAGAGCATTTGCTACCATCCATGAGTCAGTATAAAGATAGAGCACTGGCCATTTTTCTCGTTCAGCAATGCCTAAAGCCAGCTGGATGGCCTTTACTTCTGCAAACTGACTTGATTCACCTTCTCCTTCAGCAGTTTCTGCGACTTGCCGTATAGGACTCCATACAGCAGCCTTCCATCTCCGATGCTTTCCCACCAGACGACAAGACCCATCAGTGAACAGGGCATATTGCTTCTCATTTTCTGGCAGTTTATTATACAGTGGGGCCTCTTCAGCACGTGTCACCTCCTCCTCTGGCGATATCCCAAAATCTTTGCCTTCTGGCCAGTCCATGATTACTTCCAGGATCCCTGGACAACTGGGGTTTCCTATTCGAGCCCGTTGGGTGATCAGTGCGACCCACTTACTCCATGTAGCATCAGTTGCGTGATATGTAGAGGGGACCCTCCCTTTGAACATCCAGCCCAGCACTGGCAGTCGAGGTGCCAGGAGGAGCTGTGCTTCAGTACCGATCACTTCTGAAGCCGCTCGAACCCCTTCATATGCTGCCAATATCTTTTTTTCAGTTGGAGTGTAGCGTGCTTCGGACCCTCTGTATCCCCGACTCCAAAACCCTAGGGGCCGACCTCGGGTCTCCCCTGGTGCTTTCTGCCAGAGGCTCCAGGCAGGGCCGTTCTCCCCGGCTGCAGTGTAGAGCACTTTTTTTACGTCTTGTCCTGCCTGGACTGGCCCACGGGCTGCTGCATGAACTATCTCCTGCTTTATCTGTTCAAAGGCCTGTCGTTGCTCAGGGCCCCATTTGAAATCATTCTTCTTCCGGGTCACTTGATAGAGAGGGCTTACAATCAGACTGTAATTTGGAATATGCATTCTCCAGAAACCCACAACGCCTAAAAAAGCTTGTGTTTCCTTTTTGCTAGTTGGTGGAGACATGGCTGTTATTTTGTTGATCACATCCATTGGGATCTGCCGACGTCCATCTTGCCATTTTATTCCCAAAAACTGGATCTCCTGTGCAGGTCCCTTCACTTTACTTTGTTTTATGGCAAAACCAGCCTTCAGAAGGATTTGGACTATTTTCTTCCCTTTCTCGAAAACATCTTCTGCTGTGTTGCCCCACACGATGATGTCATCAATGTACTGAAGGTGTTCCAGAGCTCCACCCTGTTCCAGTGCAGTATGGATCAGTCCATGACAAGCGGTAGGGCTGTGTTTCCACCCCTGGGGCAGTCGATTCCAGGTGTACTGGACACCCCTCCAAGTGAAAGCAAATTGTGGCCTGCACTCTGCTGCCAAAGGGATTGAGAAGAATGCATTAGCGATATCAATTGTGGCATACCACTTGGCTACCTTTGACTCCACTTCTTATTGAAGTTCTAGCATGTCCGGCACGGCAGCACTCAGTGGCGGAGTGACTTCATTCAGGCCACGATAGTCTACTGTTAGTCTCCACTCCCCATTAGACTTCCGCACTGGCCATATGGGACTGTTAAAGGGTGAGTGGGTCTTACTGATCACTCCTTGGCTCTCCAGTCGCCGAATGAGCTCATGGATGGGAATCAGGGAGTCTCGGTTGGTGCGGTATTGCCGCCGGTGCACTGTTGTGGTGACAATTGGCACCTGTTGTTCTTTGACCCTCAGCAACCCCACAACAGAAGGATCCTTCGAAAGACCAGGCAAAGTAGACAGCTGTTTAATTTCCTCCGTCTCCAAGGCAGCTATACCAAAAGCCCACCTGTACTCTTTTGGGTCCTTGAAATACCCTCTCCTGAGGTAGTCTATGCCAAGGATGCACGGAGCCTCTGGGCCAGTCACAATGGGGTGCTTTTGCCACTCATTCCTGGTTAGGCTCACTTCAGCCTCTAATACAGTTAGCTCTTGGGATCCCCCTGTCACTCCAGCAATACAGGTGGGTTTTGCCCCTACATAGTTTGATGGCATTAGGGTGCACTGTGCACCGGTGTCCACTAGAGCCTTATACTGTTGTGGGTCAGATGTGCCAGGCCATCGGATCCACACAGTCCAGTAAACCCGGTTGTCCCTTTCCTCCACCTGGCTGGAGGCAGGGCCCCTCTAATTCCAACTGCAGAATTCCCACTCCAGATCTTGTGAATGGGAATCAGAAGTCTCTCTATTAAGATCACGGATAGAATCAACGTTTCTACTCCTCTGTCTGGGGAACTGCCTACTGGAAACTGGAGCAGCAACTCTCCTGGAGGTCCCCCCTTGAGTGGTTGTTTTTCCTTGCAACTCACGTACCCGTGCCTCCAGGGTCGACGTAGGTTTTCCATCCCACTTCTTCATGTCCTCTCCATGGTCATGCAGGTAAAACCGTAGGGTGCCCCGTGGTGTGTATCTTCTCTCTTGAGCAGAAGGACGCTTACTCCTAATGACCGAGATATTGGTCCGTACAGGTAGGGAGTAGGACATATCCTCTTCAAGCTGCTGAACCTTCTGGGAAAGTTTCTCCACAGCTGAGATGAGGGAGGAAGAGACATGTGCTTCATAATCCCGGAGTTTATCAATCACATCCTCTACCGTTGGTGCCTCTTCATCTTTCCAGGACATTACTGCCAGTGAGTTTACATGGGATGATGGTGCGCTCCGTACAAACTTCCGCCACATGGGTCGTGTGCACTGGGCTTCATCTGGATCTTTGGATGACTGTTCACTACCCAGGTCACCATAAATCACCTCAAGCACAGCTAATTCTCTCAGGTACTGGATACCTTTCTCCATAGTGGTCCATTTTCCAGGGCGATATATAACATCTTCCTTGAAGGGATACCTTTCTTTCACAGCAGACAGGAGTCGCCTCCAGAGGCTGAGGCCTTGCGTCCCTTTTCCAATTGCTTTGTCAATGCCCCCGTCCCTAGAAAGGGATCCCAGTTGTTTGGCTTCCTTACCCTCTAATTCCAGGCTACTGGCCCCATTATCCCAGCATCGGAGCAGCCGGGTGACAACATGCTCACCTACATGATGGCCGAAATCTTTTCGTATATCTCGCAGCTCACTTAAGGATAGGGATCGGGTAGTTTCCGTCTCTTGTACGAGTTCTTCCTCTTCCTTCTCCTCTCTTAGTAACGGCACTGCTTCTCCATCATCCTTTTCTAAACGAGTTGACTTTCTCTTCGAAGATTTCTTCTTTTGTATAGGGGCAACTGATACTGGCACGGGTTGATTCTCTGATTCAGCTTCAGTGTCCGTCATGGCTGTTTGAGTGGTCACAGTGTCTGTCGTCAGGCTTGGAGCCGCCGTAGTGCCTGTTGTGGGGGTTTGAGGGGCCACAGTGCCTGTCGTCGGGCTTGGAGTAGCCGCAGGGCCTGTTGTGGGGGTTTGAGGGGCCACAGTGCTTGTCGCTGGGCTTGGAGCTGCTGCAGCGCCTGTTGTGGGGGTTTGAGGGGCCACAGTGCTTGTCGCTGGGCTTGGAGTAGCCGCAGGGCCTGTCGTTTTCCCTTGGTGGTACTGAATACTGTTGAACAGGGCTCGGTAGGCATGGGCCAGGCCCCAACACATTGCAGTGATTTGTATCTCTCTGGAATTGCTAGGGTGACAACATACTTCCTCCAAATATTCTACTAATTTTTCAGGATTCTGTACTTGTTCAGGGGTGAAGTCCCAAAACACTGGGGGTGCCCACCGTCTCAGGCACTTGCCCATACTAACCCACATACCCTGCCACCCATAATTATCGAGCCTTGGAGCAGATCTCTGGATGATATTCTTGAATTGCTTATTAACCTTAGACAAAACCGAAACAATCTGCCATAGGAATATCAACAGATGTATCTTAACTACCCAAGGATGTTCAAGATACTGGAAAGTTGTTGTAATGAAGGAGGAGACATTACAGAAGATGGTAGCTAAGGTGCCATTCTGTATTTCCTCCATAAAGAACCTCTCAGAAGAGGAGGTATAATTGCTAATTGTCTCCATGAGGTGGTACCCTAAGTACAGTAACGGCTTCCATGCAAGACCCAAAAAACTGATAAAACTCAAGGCCAGTGTTTTAATAACAAACCTCCTAGGCAAAACATCTCTAACCACTGCAGAGCACAGCAAACTACAAAACCCAACCCCAATCTTTAACATGTACTTCAAAATCAGCATGGTGTAGGTCTGACTACTAATATCGAGAACAGATGAATCAATGCTGTGACCAACAACTGTTATTATCTCAAACCCTTCGTGCCCCACGTTGGGCGCCAAAAAGGACTGTTGTGGTTTAGCCCCGGTCAGCAACTAAGCACCACACAGCCGCTCGCTCACTCCCCCACCCTTGTGGGATGGGGGAGAGAATCGGAAGGGCCAAAGTAAGAAAACTCGTGGGTTGAGATAAGAACAGTTTAATAATTAGAATAAAACAGCAATAATACTAATATAATGAAAAGGAAAATAATGAGTGAGAGAGAGATTAAACACTGGAAGAAGAGGGGAAAAAAAAACCAAACCCAAAACTAAACAACAAGTGCTGCAACCGCTCACCACCCGCCGACCGACGCTGCCGGTCCCCGAGCCGCGATCGCTGCCTCCCCCGGCCAACTTCCCCCAGTTAATATACTGGGCATGACGTCACATGATATGGAATACCCTTTGGCCAATTCGAATCAGCTCTCCTGGTTGTATCCCCTCCCCTCCCGGCTTCTTGTGCACCTGGCAGAGCATGGGAAGCTAGAAAGTCCTTGACTAGTGTAAACACTACCCAGCAACAACTAAAACACCAGGGTGTTACCAACATTATTTACATACCAAGTCTAAAACACAGCACTATGCTAGCTACAGTGAAGAAAATCAACTATCCCAGCTAAAACCATGACAGTATCCACCCCTTATTCCATACCATTTACGTCATGCTCAGGTCTCATACTGTCCAATATGACCTCAATAACCACCACCCGCCTCCCCATCCTTTGATGACATTATTAGCAGATATCATTTATCATTCCCGTAGTCTATGGACCTCCCCTGTAGAACATCTGTAGAGGGTCCACACATGTCCATTGAGTTCATTCAGTCCATAACTTTGCGCTTCATTTATCGCAACAGTCTTTCAAGGCTGGAGAGATGGTCTGCGTGGTGTTGGATTGTTGCATGCTGAAGCCAGTCTTTGTTCCACCACTGCTACACGTTGCTTGGTTCAATCAAAGTTCATTCTTCATTAATTTTGGAAATTCTTACTATGATACCATTGATGTGGCATATAGCAACCATAGGAGTGATGACATACAATATCATATAGCAATTAACAGCATACCATTCAGTTCATTGACTATTTTCACCCAAAATCAAATCCCCTTGAGGCACACATCGAACTCCTCCATCCTCCTGCATTACCCACCAAGTGCACCCAGGTCCTCGAGCAAAAGCAATCCTACAAATGGGTTTGCCTTTGCCTGAGACAGGAATAACCCAGACGGTTTTCCCCAGCATATTTTTTACATGCACTACAGGGACTTTATCCCCTTCCACAGTACGTAAGAGTTCTGACTGGGCAGGCCCAGCTCGATTGGCAGATCCCCTAGTGTTGACTAACCAGGTGGCTTTTGCTAAATGTGTATCCCAGTGTTTGAATGTCCCACCCCGCATTGCTCTCAGTGTAGTCTTTAACAGGCCATTGTATTGTTCAATTTTCCCAGAGGCTGGTGCATGATAGGGGATGTGATACACCCACTCAATGCCATGCTCTTTGGCCCAGGTGTCTATGAGGTTCTTTTGGAAATGAGTCCCGTTGTCTGACTCAATTCTTTCTGGGGTGCCATGTCGCCATAAGACTTGTTTTTCAAGGCCCAGGATAGTGTTCCGGGCGGTGGCATGGGGCACGGGATATGTTTCCAGCCATCCGGTGGCTGCTTCCACCATTGTAAGCACATGGCGTTTGCCTTGGCGGGTTTGTGGCAGTGTGATATAATCAATCTGCCAGGCCTCCCCATATTTATACTTCAGCCATCGTCCTCCATACCACAAAGGTTTTACCTGCTTGGCTTGCTTGATTGCAGCACATGTTTCACATTCATGGATGACCTGTACAATAGTGTCCATGGTCAAGTCCACCCCTCGGTCACGAGCCCATCTGTATGTTGCATCTCTTCCTTGATGGCCTGAGGTGTCATGGGCCCACCGAGCTATAAATAGTTCACCTTTATGTTCCCAGTCTAGATCTACTTGAACCACTTCAATCTTAGCAGCCTGATCCACCTGTTGGTTGTTCTGATGTTCTTCAGTGGCCCGACTCTTGGGAACATGAGCATCCACATGACGTACCTTCACAACCAGGTTCTCCACCCGGGCAGCAGTATCTTGCCACAATGCAGCAGCCCAGATGGCTTTGCCTCTGCGCTGCCAGTTGTTCTGCTTCCATTGCTGTAACCACCCCCACAGAGCATTTGCTACCATCCATGAGTCAGTATAAAGATAGAGCACTGGCCATTTTTCTCGTTCAGCAATGCCTAAAGCCAGCTGGATGGCCTTTACTTCTGCAAACTGACTTGATTCACCTTCTCCTTCAGCAGTTTCTGCGACTTGCCGTATAGGACTCCATACAGCAGCCTTCCATCTCCGATGCTTTCCCACCAGACGACAAGACCCATCAGTGAACAGGGCATATTGCTTCTCATTTTCTGGCAGTTTATTATACAGTGGGGCCTCTTCAGCACGTGTCACCTCCTCCTCTGGCGATATCCCAAAATCTTTGCCTTCTGGCCAGTCCATGATTACTTCCAGGATCCCTGGACGACTGGGGTTTCCTATTCGAGCCCGTTGGGTGATCAGTGCGACCCACTTACTCCATGTAGCATCAGTTGCGTGATATGTAGAGGGGACCCTCCCTTTGAACATCCAGCCCAGCACTGGCAGTCGAGGTGCCAGGAGGAGCTGTGCTTCAGTACCGATCACTTCTGAAGCCGCTCGAACCCCTTCATATGCTGCCAATATCTTTTTTTCAGTTGGAGTGTAGCGTGCTTCGGACCCTCTGTATCCCCGACTCCAAAACCCTAGGGGCCGACCTCGGGTCTCCCCTGGTGCTTTCTGCCAGAGGCTCCAGGCAGGGCCGTTCTCCCCGGCTGCAGTGTAGAGCACTTTTTTTACGTCTTGTCCTGCCTGGACTGGCCCACGGGCTGCTGCATGAACTATCTCCTGCTTTATCTGTTCAAAGGCCTGTCGTTGCTCAGGGCCCCATTTGAAATCATTCTTCTTCCGGGTCACTTGATAGAGAGGGCTTACAATCAGACTGTAATTTGGAATATGCATTCTCCAGAAACCCACAACGCCTAAAAAAGCTTGTGTTTCCTTTTTGCTAGTTGGTGGAGACATGGCTGTTATTTTGTTGATCACATCCATTGGGATCTGCCGACGTCCATCTTGCCATTTTATTCCCAAAAACTGGATCTCCTGTGCAGGTCCCTTCACTTTACTTTGTTTTATGGCAAAACCAGCCTTCAGAAGGATTTGGACTATTTTCTTCCCTTTCTCGAAAACATCTTCTGCTGTGTTGCCCCACACGATGATGTCATCAATGTACTGAAGGTGTTCCAGAGCTCCACCCTGTTCCAGTGCAGTATGGATCAGTCCATGACAAGCGGTAGGGCTGTGTTTCCACCCCTGGGGCAGTCGATTCCAGGTGTACTGGACACCCCTCCAAGTGAAAGCAAATTGTGGCCTGCACTCTGCTGCCAAAGGGATTGAGAAGAATGCATTAGCGATATCAATTGTGGCATACCACTTGGCTACCTTTGACTCCACTTCTTATTGAAGTTCTAGCATGTCCGGCACGGCAGCACTCAGTGGCGGAGTGACTTCATTCAGGCCACGATAGTCTACTGTTAGTCTCCACTCCCCATTAGACTTCCGCACTGGCCATATGGGACTGTTAAAGGGTGAGTGGGTCTTACTGATCACTCCTTGGCTCTCCAGTCGCCGAATGAGCTCATGGATGGGAATCAGGGAGTCTCGGTTGGTGCGGTATTGCCGCCGGTGCACTGTTGTGGTGACAATTGGCACCTGTTGTTCTTTGACCCTCAGCAACCCCACAACAGAAGGATCCTTCGAAAGACCAGGCAAAGTAGACAGCTGTTTAATTTCCTCCGTCTCCAAGGCAGCTATACCAAAAGCCCACCTGTACTCTTTTGGGTCCTTGAAATACCCTCTCCTGAGGTAGTCTATGCCAAGGATGCACGGAGCCTCTGGGCCAGTCACAATGGGGTGCTTTTGCCACTCATTCCTGGTTAGGCTCACTTCAGCCTCTAATACAGTTAGCTCTTGGGATCCCCCTGTCACTCCAGCAATACAGGTGGGTTTTGCCCCTACATAGTTTGATGGCATTAGGGTGCACTGTGCACCGGTGTCCACTAGAGCCTTATACTGTTGTGGGTCAGATGTGCCAGGCCATCGGATCCACACAGTCCAGTAAACCCGGTTGTCCCTTTCCTCCACCTGGCTGGAGGCAGGGCCCCTCTAATTCCAACTGCAGAATTCCCACTCCAGATCTTGTGAATGGGAATCAGAAGTCTCTCTATTAAGATCACGGATAGAATCAACGTTTCTACTCCTCTGTCTGGGGAACTGCCTACTGGAAACTGGAGCAGCAACTCTCCTGGAGGTCCCCCCTTGAGTGGTTGTTTTTCCTTGCAACTCACGTACCCGTGCCTCCAGGGTCGACGTAGGTTTTCCATCCCACTTCTTCATGTCCTCTCCATGGTCATGCAGGTAAAACCGTAGGGTGCCCCGTGGTGTGTATCTTCTCTCTTGAGCAGAAGGACGCTTACTCCTAATGACCGAGATATTGGTCCGTACAGGTAGGGAGTAGGACATATCCTCTTCAAGCTGCTGAACCTTCTGGGAAAGTTTCTCCACAGCTGAGATGAGGGAGGAAGAGACATGTGCTTCATAATCCCGGAGTTTATCAATCACATCCTCTACCGTTGGTGCCTCTTCATCTTTCCAGGACATTACTGCCAGTGAGTTTACATGGGATGATGGTGCGCTCCGTACAAACTTCCGCCACATGGGTCGTGTGCACTGGGCTTCATCTGGATCTTTGGATGACTGTTCACTACCCAGGTCACCATAAATCACCTCAAGCACAGCTAATTCTCTCAGGTACTGGATACCTTTCTCCATAGTGGTCCATTTTCCAGGGCGATATATAACATCTTCCTTGAAGGGATACCTTTCTTTCACAGCAGACAGGAGTCGCCTCCAGAGGCTGAGGCCTTGCGTCCCTTTTCCAATTGCTTTGTCAATGCCCCCGTCCCTAGAAAGGGATCCCAGTTGTTTGGCTTCCTTACCCTCTAATTCCAGGCTACTGGCCCCATTATCCCAGCATCGGAGCAGCCGGGTGACAACATGCTCACCTACATGATGGCCGAAATCTTTTCGTATATCTCGCAGCTCACTTAAGGATAGGGATCGGGTAGTTTCCGTCTCTTGTACGAGTTCTTCCTCTTCCTTCTCCTCTCTTAGTAACGGCACTGCTTCTCCATCATCCTTTTCTAAACGAGTTGACTTTCTCTTCGAAGATTTCTTCTTTTGTATAGGGGCAACTGATACTGGCACGGGTTGATTCTCTGATTCAGCTTCAGTGTCCGTCATGGCTGTTTGAGTGGTCACAGTGTCTGTCGTCAGGCTTGGAGCCGCCGTAGTGCCTGTTGTGGGGGTTTGAGGGGCCACAGTGCCTGTCGTCGGGCTTGGAGTAGCCGCAGGGCCTGTTGTGGGGGTTTGAGGGGCCACAGTGCTTGTCGCTGGGCTTGGAGCTGCTGCAGCGCCTGTTGTGGGGGTTTGAGGGGCCACAGTGCTTGTCGCTGGGCTTGGAGTAGCCGCAGGGCCTGTCGTTTTCCCTTGGTGGTACTGAATACTGTTGAACAGGGCTCGGTAGGCATGGGCCAGGCCCCAACACATTGCAGTGATTTGTATCTCTCTGGAATTGCTAGGGTGACAACATACTTCCTCCAAATATTCTACTAATTTTTCAGGATTCTGTACTTGTTCAGGGGTGAAGTCCCAAAACACTGGGGGTGCCCACCGTCTCAGGCACTTGCCCATACTAACCCACATACCCTGCCACCCATAATTATCGAGCCTTGGAGCAGATCTCTGGATGATATTCTTGAATTGCTTATTAACCTTAGACAAAACCGAAACAATCTGCCATAGGAATATCAACAGATGTATCTTAACTACCCAAGGATGTTCAAGATACTGGAAAGTTGTTGTAATGAAGGAGAAGACATTACAGAAGATGGTAGCTAAGGTGCCATTCTGTATTTCCTCCATAAAGAACCTCTCAGAAGAGGAGGTATAATTGCTAATTGTCTCCATGAGGTGGTACCCTAAGTACAGTAACGGCTTCCATGCAAGACCCAAAAAACTGATAAAACTCAAGGCCAGTGTTTTAATAACAAACCTCCTAGGCAAAACATCTCTAACCACTGCAGAGCACAGCAAACTACAAAACCCAACCCCAATCTTTAACATGTACTTCAAAATCAGCATGGTGTAGGTCTGACTACTAATATCGAGAACAGATGAATCAATGCTGTGACCAACAACTGTTATTATCTCAAACCCTTCGTGCCCCACGTTGGGCGCCAAAAAGGACTGTTGTGGTTTAGCCCCGGTCAGCAACTAAGCACCACACAGCCGCTCGCTCACTCCCCCACCCTTGTGGGATGGGGGAGAGAATCGGAAGGGCCAAAGTAAGAAAACTCGTGGGTTGAGATAAGAACAGTTTAATAATTAGAATAAAACAGCAATAATACTAATATAATGAAAAGGAAAATAATGAGTGAGAGAGAGATTAAACACTGGAAGAAGAGGGGAAAAAAAAACCAAACCCAAAACTAAACAACAAGTGCTGCAACCGCTCACCACCCGCCGACCGACGCTGCCGGTCCCCGAGCCGCGATCGCTGCCTCCCCCGGCCAACTTCCCCCAGTTAATATACTGGGCATGACGTCACATGATATGGAATACCCTTTGGCCAATTCGAATCAGCTCTCCTGGTTGTATCCCCTCCCCTCCCGGCTTCTTGTGCACCTGGCAGAGCATGGGAAGCTAGAAAGTCCTTGACTAGTGTAAACACTACCCAGCAACAACTAAAACACCAGGGTGTTATCAACATTATTTACATACCAAGTCTAAAACACAGCACTATACTAGCTACAGTGAAGAAAATCAACTATCCCAGCTAAAACCATGACACTGCCCAGCTCTCCAGTCTGTCCAGATCTCTCTGCAGGGCCTCTCTGCCCTCAAGAGTGTCAACAGTTCCTCCCAATTTTCTGTCATCAGCAAACTTAATTAGTATTCCTTCAAGTCCTGCATCCAAGTCATTTATGAAGAGATTAAAGAGTACTGGCCCTAAGAATGATCCCTGCGGAACCCCGCTGGTGATGAGAATGTACACGAAAAGGTGCATAGTATAGGAAATGCTCATTTTGGCATTCTTAGAATTGCCAGTATTTTTTTGCAATCTCTATATTCCTTTCACATTGTAATTTTTTGTCCCCTTGGTAATATCTTTTTGTCCCCTTTTTTTTTTCCCCTTGGTAATATCTTTTGTAATATAACAGTCTCTTTCCCGTAAAGATTACAGTTTAATTAGACAATAGTCTGTTTAAACATTAGTTTAGTTTTATTCAACACAGAGCAGACACAGTGATATCAGCAAACTGTGTTAGTTATTGGAAGTAATTTCTGTGGGTGAGACTATCCAAGGACTAATTAAACTACAGAGAAAGAAATAGGAAGTGGAGAGCAACTGTTGAATGGAAGTGGGTCTGATGGGACTAGAAAGAGATGAGGGAAGGAGATTTAGGTGGAAGAGATGGGAAAATGTTGAAACTGAAAGTCAGTTTGACTCTGGGAAGAAAAAGTCTTGAAAAAAATCTGCCAAGTTTTCTGAAAATCCAGGCATCCTTGTTTTGACCGAGATTTTATTTTGTGTTTCTCTACTGACTAAGGCCTCTAAAGAGATTACAATAATTACTCTTTGGAGGAATACATGGGTATCTGGTCAGCAGAGTGAAGATGCAGAAGGATGAATTCTGTAGTCAGCATTCATTCAATTTTGAGCAATATGAGATTTTCAGAGGCTTGTAACTTAGCCATATTTAAATAGCTTTTTGAATACAACCATTCATAAGCCAGATTTAAATTTTTACTCTGAAGTATAGTAACAGAAATAGTTATTTATAATAATGACTGAGCATGGAAAAATGATTTATTTCCCCCACTACTGTTCTAAAATTGTATTTTATTGATTTTTAAGAGTAAATTTAGCGTGTGGCAGATATTCCACAATAACTACTGTGGCTCAAACTTTGGCCATATGTTCTCAGTGATTCTTTTTTTTTTTTTTAATAGAGGTTAATGCAAGGTACATCTTGCTATATGCTGTGCTACAGCTACCAGCCATAATTACATAAGTATACAAACAGACACTTTACTTTCTTCATTTTTCTTCTAAAAATGAGGCCTTCTGTGTGATTGAAATTCATCTTGGAGTATGGATTCAGAAAAAAGCCTCTGAGCCACTAAATTTTCAGTTAGGCCTCACTGCTTCCTTTTTTTCAAATAGGCCATGAGAGATGCATTGACCTTAAATGAATAGATTTAGAGAAATTATATTAAAAAAAACCACCAGTACTAAGACTCTCAAAGTTAGTTTTACTCTATAATAAAATGTAGGATGTAAGACTATCTAAGCATCATACAAATCCTTTGTTGTAATCTTTTTCTGAGTTATTTTAATCAGATAAATGTGCAGTATTATAGTTAATATCTATGTTTAGGACACTTGAGATATTAATTTAGGGTTATAAGAGGGTTTTTCTGTCTGCATTCTGGAAAGAATGATAAGCAACAAGAGAATCCTGTGTTATTAATCTTTTTGCTATTGCACACGTAAACAAAGATTGAGTTAATCCTGTGATGGGATCTGCAATAGTCAGTTGAAGCAAAGCATAGGAAATTACAGGCTGGAATCAAACTGGAATCCAGGTTATTTAGGTATAGAATTTTCATAAGCATCCTAAAGACAAATTTGTTAAAATGACTCAGTAGGATGTCTGCTTCATCTTTACAGATGATCTTAAATAATTTACCAAGTTACCTAGAGTGAAATAGAGAAGATATGCCATCCCTGAGGATGCTGTCATATACATTTGTGGAAGGAATTCTTTGTTACTAGCAAGAACTATTCTAATTAGCTTCCACATCACAAAACTTTGAGTTTCGAGTTGTATTAGTCTTTCATTCATCCATAAGATAAAGGTAAGTGAGCACAATGAAACATATGGCAAATAAACTAATGGCAGAAAAACATGGCAAGTTAAATAATCCAAAATAAAAACCAAGGTTTTCAAATGGTTGAATGCCTATTTCAACAATACAGAATAATTCCAGAATCCCTTCACTTATACATACCTTTTTATCTTTGATGGGAAACAATGCTTTTGGTTTTGAGGCAATTTAGCTGATGCTGCATTATGTGAATCTAGTTTTACACTGCAATTATGCTGAAATCACCAAAGAAAAACATTCTTGTGAATCAAGTCCTGTGAATTTTTTTCTCAGCATCCTTATCGACTTGTTTATTGCTTCTTAACGAGCTCCTTTATTAGTCCCTCTAATCATCAACTTGCACCATAAAAGAGTAGGAACCTAAACCCAATTTCTCTTTCCAGCTTTCATGCTAGTGTTACTTCACTGATTTTATTTGAACGCATCTTCTTTTCTACCAATTTAATAGGATAATCAAATAAATGTGTTAGTTATATATCTTTTTCCTTATCAATACTAAGAAGATCCCACGTTAACCTCTTTCTAACCTCTCTCCAGTAGCATTTTATTCCTTATTGTCTGTCACTTTATGAATCAGATTAGCTTCCCCTGTTGGTGTTCTCAGCGAGGCAGCATCATCCTAATTTTATGTTTCTGGACTGGAGTCTATTATAAAGCCTTCAGCAAGGTCTAGATAAACTGCATTAACTTTATCAGATTTCTTCACCAAGCTAGTAATTTCATCAGAGCTTTGTTATTGCTTTAACATGATCAGTTCTTTATGAAACTCTTTTGCTTATCACACATAATATCCTTAGTTAGAGTGTTTACATATTGGTTCCTTTAACATGCATGCTAGTAACTAATATAGTAGCAATAACCTTCCATTTTTTTTTATACTGCAGCAGAAAACTATAATTTTGTCAATCACTTTAATCAACATAGAGGGTTTTCAGAGTTGATTCCAGCAGAAATAACCACATCAAAAGCTTGTTGCAATATTTTTCTGTGGTTTTATCATTGTTTTTATGACTGAACTGGATTTTATATTATTGCTGTTATTATACTAATTAGTTACACTAAATTTAGTCCTGACAAAATGAGTCAGCTATCTGTCTATCCACAGAAGAGAAAGTAGCTGACATGGCTTTGCAAGTTCTGCAAGACCCACCTTGGGCATGAGAAAGCAGTTGAGGGCTTGGTCTGTATATGATATCCATGTATGGGACCTGCTGGTAGAACAGCCACTGGTTTTCCTTCCAGATCAAACCTCTGACACGCTGAGAGCTGCATGGCAATGACCAACCGTTTTATACCTGGCTGAATGACTTCTGCCTATCAGTTATATGTTGGAATGGGAGTTATAAATCGGTCTTACATGTAGTTACTAAAAGTAATTTCTCCATATGACCTGGCATGTTATAGGTTGTTTTTCATATAGGTTTTATAAAATTCATTAGTATTATTTATTTAATTCTTTAAGTAGCAGCTATAAGGTTAGTGATGTGTAAAACCAGAGACAATTGTGGGTACAGGGAATTCATAGTTAGAGGATGATGTTTTCTAAGCAGCAAAATATCTCTCAAAAGGGGCTGAGTCACTGCAACTGTTCCTTCATCTACTGTAAAGATATAAAGGATACTCAAGAATGAAAAATTTGAATGTGGATGTAGAAAAGGCAGGACACAAGGAGCAATGTAATTCTACTATAACCTTTCACATTACTTAAAGCACTTGCTTGTTAAAGGAATTAAAAATCTATATGTCACATCACAGTAGGTGTAAATTAAACAAACATGTCTCCACTGATGTTTGCTTCCTTTTACCTGAGGACCAGGGTTGGGAAATCTGGATCTCTCAAAGAGCAACAGAAAGAAAGATTTCTCAGTTGTTGAGGGTGAAGAGTAGGAAAAATAGTAAAAGATCATCATGACCAAATAAGTCTTGCTTTGACATTACGTATGAGAATAAGCCTACTGAAAGTGGAAACTGGCTCAAAATGCATATAAAAATATAGAAAAAAAAAATCAGAACTGGGGATCAAAATCAGAAAGACCAAAGAAATTAGCTGTATGGTACGTACAAACATTATGTAACATGTAAGAGAGAAAAGAAAAAAAAATACATTAATAATAAGAGGAAGACCGAGGGAGGTATGGACTTATTATTCAACAAAGAAGACAAAAGCTGAAGTGTTTTGTGCCATCTCACTAAAAAGGTGAACTGCAGTTAGATAGCCAACATAATCAACACGATCACCAGGCTGCCATAGGGGAATAATATAGCTTAACAGATGACTTTAAAACAGGTTTCAAGAGAGATAAACAGAGGAACTTTATCTTACCCAGTATCCTTAAAGAACTGGCAAAGAGATCCTCAAGATAATCACAATTACCTTTGAGAAGTCCAGGAGGACAAGTGAGGTCCTTGAAGACTGGCAAACAGCAAATACAGATGCATATGAATACATATTAGACAATCTGGGTGTCTAAATTAGGTAATTAGTTTCCCAGTTACCATATATAGGCACAGGAGAGAGACATAGTTTCCCAGGCAGATATGGAGACTAATCTTAGGCATTCTTAAGCACTACTCTGCTCTGTTTTGTCTTGTGTTTTGTTTTGGTTTTTTTTCTCTTCTCCATTGATTGTATTTAAGGCTAATTGTGGCATCCAAATGAGATGTCTAAAATTATGTGAGATGCAGTTTGAATATCTCTCATACCACCTGCCTTTCAAAAAGGAAGGAAGAGAAAGAACGACAACAGCAGATCTGTCAATTTATCTTGAATTCTTAAAAAAAACTCAGAGCAAAAAATCAAACTATTTGTAAACACCAGGACTGAAGAATAAGTGGGGAATAGTGGCTTTATTTGTCAAAGCTAAATCATTTCAAGTCAACATAATTTCTTCCAGTGACAGGGTGAGGGGTCTTGTAGGTGGAAGAGAAGGATTAGATGTCATACATCTTGACTTCAGCAAAACTTTTGACAATATCTTGTATTCTCATAGGTGTGCTAGGGAAACATGAAAGAAATTACTAAGGTTAATGCAATGCCATCTGTAAAGTATATTCAGATATTAATTACCAGTGCTTCACCCTCAGACAGAAAGGAGGTATCAAGATGAAGTCTGCTACCTCCAGTAAACTTAGATATTTTTATTAAAAATTCATGCAGAATAGGTTTATTAATTTGCAGTTGACCAAGCCAGGAGAGGCTTCATCCTTTTTGGAAGACTTCACAGTATGATTAAATTTAATTACATGATGCCCAATTGAACATCTCTTATTGTTCAAATCTGTAACTGCTTGCAAATCAGTAGTCACCATGGCAAGGCAGAATCACCTCTGTTGTAGGGATTCTGAGCTATATTACCAAAAGCACCATGAATTCTCTCAGTCCAGATGGAAATAAATGGAACGAAGCTAGTTCAGCTCATATGTCTGTTAACAGCTCTCTTCTTTAATGTTGTATGATCTTGCAGATAGGGTCAGAAAAGAGATACAGTAAGCATTGACCTAGGATAAGCTCCAAAGAGCCATAATATAAAATTAGTTGTGTACTTTATGTATTCATAAACCGTTTTTCCAAACCCATCATTATAAAATATATATTAATGTGTGTAAGTCTGGAAGAGAAGAGAAGAGAAGAGAAGAGAAGAGAAGAGAAGAGAAGAGAAGAGAAGAGAAGAGAAGAGAAGAGAAGAGAAGAGAAGAGAAGAGAAGAGAAGAGAAGAGAAGAGAAGAGAAGAGAAGAGAAGAGAAGAGAAGAGAAGAGAAGAGAAGAGAAGAGAAGAGAAGAGAAGAGAAGAGAAGAGAAGAGAAGAGAAGAGAAGAGAAGTTGAGTTCCAGCTGGAAACAGCCTACAATGACCATCTAGTGCAACTGCTTGACCAAAAGTTAAAGCATATTATTAAGGGTAATGTCCAATTGCCTCTTAAACACTGATAGGCTTGAGGCATCGACCACCCCTATAGGAAGCCTGTTTCAGTTCTTAACCACACTCCTAGTAAATAAATGCTTCCTCATGTCCAGTCTAAACCTTCCCTGGTGCAGCTTTGAATCATTCCCATGCACCCTATCACTGGATACCAGGGAGAGGAGATCAACACCTCCCTCTCTGCTTCCCCTCCTCAGGAAGCTGTACAGACCAATGAGGTTCCCCTCAGCCGCCTTCTCTCCAAACCAGACAAACCCAAAGTCCTTAGACACTCCTCGTAGGGCATGCCTTCCAGCCCTTTCACCAGCTTTGTTGCCCTCCTCTGTACACATTCAAGTATCTTACCATCCTTCTTATATTGTGGGGCCCAGAACCTCACACATAACATAGATTACACAGATTTATGAACTGATCTGTATCAAATTTCTATCAGCGCATTTTCATTATCATTACAGTTTAACTTTTCTCCTTATTTCCTGAAAACCATTCTAGCAATCAACCTAATCAGATAAAAGCTAAAATAATATGTTTGTTTTCCCTTCAAACTAAGAAAAGAGTGAATCACTAACAAACCCTTCCCAGGAGATGAGTAGTTTCAACATATAACATTTTAATATAGTTTACGTTGAGCAAATTTCTCAGATCTTAATTTCCTCTGCTTCCATTTTTGCAAAGCTGAAAATCTCAACAGAGATCCAGTTCAGAACTTAAAAAAAAATGTCTTCACAAAGTGGAGAAAAGGTCTTAAAAAAAAAAAGGTTGCAGTTCAGTATTGGCAAATGCAATCCCAGGAAAAAAAGAAGGAAGAGATACAAGTACCAAGGCATCAATTCTGAAAAAAGGTCTGAACGTAGATACATAAGCAGGTCTGGCAAAAGGTGAATACCATACTTGGATATATAAAAGGGAATACTGTCTTTATAACACATGTAGTATCATGTTCTCCCTTAAAGAACAACACTAAATATTATATTAAATAAAAATACTGACCAGTATGATGAAAGAGTCCAATGGACAGCTCTGAAAATGAATAAAGGTTTGGCAAACATGACAAAGAAGAAAGAACTGAATTTGTTAGGTCTAAAGAATACAAAAATAGAAATGATAAGTCTTCATATTAATGTTTTAAGTAGGTAGGAGATCATTAATTCTCAAAGCTCATAGTGGATAGGAAAAGAAATAGTTTCATTCACAGTCTTTGATCCTCATGGAATGGGAAGGAGAGTTAAGGAGAGTTAAGGAATTACTTACATAAGGAAATTGTAACATCCATATAATTGGGCATTTTTTAAAAGCAGGTTAAACAGATGTGTGTCAGGAATAGGTACAGCTGATCCGTAGGTATAGGATTGTGAATAGGGTCCCTTTTTACTCTTTTTAATGATCTTACAGCCTGACAAAGTCTGCCTTATCAATGTTGAAACAACAGGAACCCGGGCAAGATGCTGGGGACAAAAAATTCTCAGTCAAGAGACTATGGCTACCAAATTGTATATTGGAATATTTGGTTGCATCCAAAGACTCACTGCCTTCAAAAGTACTTCCATCAGACCAAGAATGGCCACCAACTCACTGACAGTCACACCATGCCTCTCTGAGACAGTTTATATTAAAAGGGAATTTATAATATGAAACAGACTCCAAAAAGCCTTAAAAATGTTCAAATTTTATTTATTCAGATGTTTGTTCTGAAAAAGAGGCAAATAATATAGGCCATTAATGGACTTTACTGGACATCACTAATGAATTTATTTCACATACAAAAGATTTGGATGCTAGAAAAATGAGGCTTACAGAAAAAATGCATTGGTTTTTGCTTGTGAATAAAAGCTATAAATGCCATAGTCTTCTTGGAACAAATAAAATTGACCCTTCTCTGCTATTTCTTGTCGGTAAATCATTCAAACTTTTTCTCCTTCTTACTTCTTACACATACCACCAAAGGACTGTTAAGATCCACGGTGGAATCTCTCCCACAGTCATACAAGCACCAATTAAAAAAATCTATTGTATGAATAAGCAGCAATATACATTACTTTGGGAAACACTTTGCTGGATCTCAACTGTCAAACTCACTAAGCAAAAATTTAAATGTGTCAAAAGCATCAAGCAGTTGATTAAGAGTATGGTTACAATATCTCACTGATCTATATTCATCATGACAATGATAGAAGGTCATTTGCTTATCACACTAGCCTCCATTAAAGGTATAAAAGATATATGTTATTTAAGGCACTGTAGATGACTTCTGTGATTTACTGAAAGCCATAAATTTTGTTTGTTAGAATGGCTAAGGTCAGCTGGTTTGTGATATGTGGAGACTATTTAATCACTGTCTTTCTGAATTTTATATTAATATATATTAACTGGATATTCATTATTCTTTATAACCCTCATATTTTTTTATTTAATTCTGGCTTTTATAAATTAAATAAAATAAGTTTACTATATTTATCAATATGCATTTGTCAGTCCTGCTTCAGCATTATTATCTGCAATGTCAGGGAGAAATTTCTGTGACATTTGAGAAGTAGACCCTAAAAGCACAACTTCACGTGTGAGAGAAGCACCCAAGTTCAGAGAAGGATATATAAGTCTATAAGTAACCCACTGTGAGAAGCTGATAAGGAAAGACAAACATACTATTCTCAACACAACTGGTGATGTTTCTAAACAGGAAAACATATTACAATGAAAAAGGGAAACAATCTTCCTTTGGGATTCCTTTTCTCTGTAACAGTTGCCAAAATGTTAGTACTTTTTAAGGAATAAGAAAAGGAATTGGGAACCCAGTACAAAAGAAAGAAAACCATTTCTGAAGGTGAATGTGAGTCATATAACCCAAAGACACTTTCCACGGATCATCAGTCCAACCACATCCACCTTCTTACTGGCAATGACTGATGATCATTTTCATGGTTTAGGCAATTTGAAACTAAAGTTTCAAGAAGAGTCCTATGTTTTTAATGGAGACAATGACTGCTTTGAGACAGAGCAGATCTCCCACAGATCATGCAGACTGTGGAAATCGTCAATGGACTGGAGGTCTTCGTGTCCATGGGAATACTGCAGGGTAGACAAGGAAGCAGGCTGCAGTGGCAAACAAATGCAGATGAGAGGACCTGCAGGTGACTTTTGTGCTGAGAGTGTTGAGCGTAGAGGACCAAGTGTACTGGGTCTGCAGTATCCACTGAAGCATGGGCATAGGGTGCTATGACTTAGGGCACTGGGTATAGGGAGCCCTGACTGAGGATCATCTATATGGAGGAATTAAGGTAAACTATATTTTCTTCCTCTTTCTGTCATCTTTTCCTTTCTTTATATCTGAATTCATTTCCCACTCTAGTTTCAATGTTTCTTCCTCAATTATTAGTTTGCGTTGTCTCCTTCCTTTTCCCTTTCCCCCTTCTGGTGCACGCTTTCACACTATTGTGTCTGAGTGTCTTGTGTATTCTTCTTCTAAAGTATCTCCACTCTCACTTTTCGTCATATTTACCCCCCTAATTAATTTTCATAGGCATAGTCTAAAAATCATTGCATTTTCCATCCCTTTTCCTGTCAGCTTTCCTGCTGAATTTCAGCTGCACATGCCATCTACACACATCTTGCTGTAATGAAAACAGTTACTACTAATTACAAATTGCTAGGTATCGGAATACAGATTTGCTGTCATCTGAAGTAATGATAAAGGATATTATGCGTCTTCCATTTTAAATTCTGTAAAATGCAAGGTACAAGCCATGCTATAGAAAAAATTTTGAGGTCGCAGCTGATTTTTTTTTCTCTCTCATGTTCTCATTTTTTCGTACACTACAATAAAACAGGTAAATAAAGAGGTAAGAACTACCTGACTGGACTTCCAAAATGATACAATTAGGTATCATTCAAGTGTTATAAAAACAACCAATTTTTAAGATTATTTGAACTCATCCCAAGGATCCCAAAGTCATTATTTGAACCAAAAGAAATAATATGACTCTTTAAGGGGAAAAAAGCACAACAGAAGTGTTTAAATGTACAGAGAGATGAAGACAGAAGCATAAATTCAAATGACCAGAGCACTGAAACAAACTTCTCTCCTTTAGGAACATCTTATTACAAGTCACTTTCAAATATTTGTATAACTTAGCTTAGAAAAAAAAAAAAAAATCTTCACAGGGAATGGAAGTTAGCTTTATCTCTAACATTAATCAGTCTATATATCCCTTGGAATCTAAAAAAATGCAGTAGGCAGAAAGAAGCATGCAAACAAGCATGTGCCCTCAAACACAGCACGAGCAGATAATGTACTTTCCTGAGGAAATCAGAAAAAATGATACCTGAATCAAAGGGCTTACAGCATTGTTTGTTCAGAGTATTTTTAATATGGTTGAGAGAAATAATCCTGTTATGATCTGCATATAACATAACCCATATTTAAAGTTCAAACCATAGACATTTATTGTAATATAGTCATCTTCTGTGAAAGTAATACCTCCTTACACATAATTATCTTAATAAATAAAACTAGTTAATGCCAATAAATCTTGATAAGGGGAAATAAGTCTTAGAACTACATGCCTCCTTGGCTGACTAACACTGGAAAGAAATTAAATATGTTTTATCTTGATTTTTCAGTAGGTCAATCACTATCTTTCTTTTTTGACATATTCTGACAATCTAAATTCTACCCAAATCCTTCTATCTCTAATTTCCTATTGGATAACTCTTTATGCAGTGCTCTTCTTAGTCCTTCTGAAATGCTTTTCTGTATCCATAAAAACCTGACTTTCTTCATAGAACAGACACGAAACTTAAGGATACTTTAGTCATTCTGCACATGCCTGCAGCTACTGAATACTTCTGCCTGTCCTTCACTTGAAGTCTTCATGGACCATATCAGCAAAACCATTTCAGTGTACAATTCTCCCCTGAGATTAATAGTTCCTTTTTTGAGGGAGAAATATCACAGCAGGTTGAGGAAGATTCCTTCCCAAAAATGTTTATGAAGGTGAACAATTTACATGTTAAGTGTATAGTACTTTTATTTTTACAAACCTCTTTTTAAACTCTGCTTTTTCTCCTTATATTACACTAATTGAAAACACAGCAATTTAATAGATCTTCTATCTGAATTTTTGTTAAAACTCTTAAATCTTAATAAAGAACACTCTTAAAAGTAATGTTTTGCTTAGGAAATTATTTTTTGTGATTTACAACTCAAAAAATCATACAGAAGTTTTTTTAACTGGATTTATATCTAGTAGAGTATTACGTATAAAAACGTAAAGACAGATTTGTGTGAATGAAATAGAAATATGTTCAATGTATTTTAATTCTACAAAATTTTTGGGTAATATTGGCACTACAAGGCTATATTAGAAGGAAATAAACTAGCAGATCTCTGCAGAAAGTTGAAACAGTATAAAGGCATCTACCATGAGAGTGACTCAGCTCTAGAAGCTTTCAATAAAAAGGTTGTAATTAATAGTTATGGCACTGCACTACAACATAATTTCACTTACTAATACTGGGAGTAAAACCCACAGAAATTTAAAGGGAATTATTTTCACGAAGTTCTATTTTACAGTAAGGAATCATCTACAAAATTTCTGAAATGATACCAAAATGAAACCTATTTGGAAGTGATGTAGGAAAAGCAGGTAAGAAAACTTCAGTGATACAGATCAAAGTGTCCAATTTTCCTACTGAAAGAGAAATGTTCAGGTTTACTAAAATTCAGTCAATATAGATTTTGAAAATCTGTGCATACAGGCAATAAAACCAGTTATCACTTTGAATGCAGAATTAGATGTTGCTTAAAAAAATACAGAGTAAGAGTAACAGAACCACAAGAAGCACAATAATTTCCTGCATGTATGAGATTAACAGCTGAAATAATTTGAGGAAATATGAGCCAAAATAAACAATGCTATACATTGCTTGGAATATATGTGCTATTATTGAGCACATAACCTGCATTTCCTCTACTCTAAAGAATTTCTAATTTAATGTATTCTTTTAAACTTTTTATTTTTTTTTTTTGAGAAAGAAACTCTTCAGACAATTCTATTTATAAATATAAAGTTAGGAAGTAAAAGCAACAGTCACCAATTCCCTCTTTTCAAACCATTTTTGCCTGGACAGTGCCAGTTACAAAATTCAAATAATTACTTTTTTAAAATCAATCTTAGATTATAATGGATTCTTAACAAAGCCAAAGAAAATTAACGTGCAACTTGAATCTGTAACTGTAACCAAATCAGAAAAAAATTAGAATTAATTAAAGCAGGAATTAATTTTAATGATAAATATGCAAAGACTTCCTTGATCAAATGTTATGCAGAGACAGGTAATAATGATTCTGAAGCCTGAATGTGTTATAAATCTTCACCTGCTTGGAAAAAAATTATAGTGGATGAAACGCAAACCAGGGAGTTATCTTTCTCTGAATTATACTCTATGGGCATCATAATTTGTAATACTGCCCATATCTTCCAGTAATTGAAACCCTGTGCAGAAAATAGGGTATTAAATAATGTCAGCTATACATATAAGTTTCTATTCTCTGAGTCGGAGATTTCCTGCCTCTATGAGCCAAACTAGTTACAATGAACACTAGTAAATTAGAATTATTTAATGGGTCACTATGTAAGCAAGGTTCACTGCATGACAAATGTATACCTCCTAAAATTACAAAGTAGCCTTTATATTATTTCTTACATTATTGTTGTTGTTATATTATTGTTATTATTATTATTAATCATTTGATACTGATGCTTTTAAAAAAATCTGCAAAGCCTAATCATCTATGAAAAAGAACTGCTTTACAAATTAGGGGCTTAATGGGTTATAATACTAATATAAAAGTATTGTTAAAATATTTCTACTGGGATTCTATTCACAATCTATAATTTTGTGAATAAAACCAGTTATTTTAACCTTAGTACTTTTTTTAGATTCTAAGGACTGCAGTTTAAAAAACAATATATGTAAGAATGCTTTTACTTCATAGTTTGAAGTACAACAACCATAATTAAGAACTTATTCAGATGGATTCTAATTAAGTTCCAAAAAACCATTAAAATAGGTGCTATTGGGTGGGATTCAGCCTTTATATAAGCCCATTACCTTCAAGTGAACATCAGATGCTTACACCAAATCTGAATATGTGCTTACAGATCTTGTTGTCATGGGGTGCAAACAGATATTGTTGCTAAGACAAAAAAAAAAAAAAAAAAAAAAGCTTAACGTCCAGAAGTCATGGTCTTCTATCTTTTCCTTTAGATTATCTGTAGATTGAGCAGTGAATTACTTTGTTAAATAGCCAGAGTTTTTTAAATGTTAAATTTTTGAGGATTCATTTATCCATAACCCAAAGAGATATATGAATACACACATACCAGCTGTAAGGGATAATCTTTTTATTAATTTGATACACAGAATGTCAGCTTCATCCTGACAGACCTAGGAGATGTTTAAAATTCAGCCTAATATAAAATATCTTTATAATTCCCAAATTCTCTCTAGCATCTTCAGAATTCCAAAATAGCAGCAAGTCAACTTCTGTTGGAAAATGTAATACTGTTCAAAATGTTCCTGATCTACGACAGCAAAGGGCCCCACTTTTTGCTCTTGAATTACAGGGCAATATTAGGCAGCCTAAAATCAAAGATGCTGGAAAAAACACTCACTGAATCAAAAAAAATGAAGAATCAGTTTTAATTTTGCTTTCCTATACTGGACATAATATCCTTGGGTTACACACTGTAGAATTGGCAGGCAATCTCAATTTAATGCAAGTGAATTGAAACAAATTATGTACCAAACATAACTGGCAATTTAGACAGTAAATGTGTATTCCATTTTTAAGTTGAAATTATTAACAGTCTAGACCATCATTGAGAATAGGGGAAATATTCAAATGAACAAACACATGAAAAGCATAGCTGTCCCCTGATCTCTCTTTTCATTCCTCAGAGTATTTCTTTAAGTAGTATTTCCCCTTTAAACTAGAATATTCCTTAAGCTAGTTCATCCCAGATATCATTAATATCCTGGAATATCATTAACATGGACATCTCTACAGCTATGAATTCACAAACTGATTATCCAAATTTATCTTGCTACTCCTATATCTTAAAATAAGCACTTTTTCCTCTGTTTTTCTGGCATACTGGTAAAAATAGTTGTCTGACAGAATTTAGAATGTCTCCCTTTTCTTTGTTTGGCCACATTTGCTCAGGTCTGTCGCAAGTGTGGCCGCTAATCTGAGCTGTCAGTAGCTCATGACAATGAGCATAGAAGTATTTGTCTCAGGGTAGGGCTCTAAAGTTTTTTAGCCACTGGGGCTGCCCAGGGCACTTGCACTCTGCAGGGACAACATGATTCTGAGCCAGTGCATGCTCTTTGTTCCTGCGTGTTAGAGCACCAGACTGGTGCTTGCATGTCCAGCATGTGCTCAGTGCAGTGGGGAAATAAACACAGAAAGATTTTACCAAGGGTTATAAATTTCTGGTGGGGATGAATCTCACAGATCCCAAAGTATGAGTCACCCCATCTTGTCTTTTCTTTCAGACTTTCCCCTCCTTCTATTTTTCAGTTGTTCTTCATACCCTCACCATTCTTCTGTTTTTAGAGCCAGACAACAGTCAAATTTTTTGGTGCGCAGGAAATTCCAACACTGCAAAACTTGTTTTTCTTCTGTATTAGACATCACGTCATTTCATATTAGGCACTAACACTACTGGCATGTCATATTATATTAGAGCATGATACATTAGCTAAAATATTATATTTATATTATTTAATTTACAGCATTATTTTATTTTTATTATGTAAGACTAATTTATTATATAGTTTGTTTTACTTTTTTATTATCTTAATACCAGCTTTTTCATTGTCATGCTCTGTGTCAAATATGCCTCATTGCAAGAAACATGACATGTCATATTAAAAAAGTCATATCTTATTATCTTCTAATTAGAGTAAAAAGTTCAGACTGACATTACTGAAATGTGACACAGGCTAATTGAAAATCAACCAAGAGCTCATTGGAAGAAGTTATAATTTAATCTGTTTATTGGCTTGATCTTTGCAAAAAAGTACAAACATCCTTTGAGAATGGAGATTTAGGATGATTATATAACAGAAACAGGATCCTCTATTCAGTAAAACTCCAAATTTTTTTCTCTGAACCAAGACATAATCCCTGTATCGTGGTTTAACCCCAGTTAGCAACCAAGCACCACACGGCTGCTCCCTCACTCCCCCCTGGTCAGATGGGGGAGAGAATCAGAAGAGTAAAAGTGAGAAAAATATGAGTTGAGATAAAGACAGTTTAACAGGTAAAGCAAAAGCCATGCACATGAGCAAAGCAAACCCAGGAATTCATTCACTACTTCCCATGGGCAGGCAGGTGTTCAGCCATCTCCAGGAAAGCAGGGCTCCATCACATGTAAGGGTTACTTGGGAAGACAAACACCATCATTCTGAATGTCCTCCCCTTCCCCCTTCTTCCCCCAGCTTTATATGCTGAGCATGATGTCATATGATATGGAATATCCCTTTGGTCGGTTGAGGTCAGCTGTCCCGGCTGTGTCCCCTCCCAACTTCTTGTGTACCCACAGCCTACGTGCTGGTGGGTGGTGTAAGAAGCAGAAAAGGCATTGATGCTGTGTAAGCGCTGCTCAGCAGTTATGAAAACATCTCTGTATTATCAAGCTTGTTTCCAGCACAAATCCAAAACATAGCCCCATACCAGCTACTATGACAAAAATTAACTCTATCTCAGCCAAAACCAGCACACCCTGTTAAAAGGAAACAGACCCAGTGGTGAGTACAAACCAACATGAATGGTGCTCAAGTGAACATATTTTTTCTGAGACAGCACTTAATAGAAATTGCAGGCTTCAGCCATTACAGACCTTCCTACAGAACCACCTATATGTGACCGTGAGGAGGTGACCATTTGTAGCATGGGGAGGAAGCAGAGTGTATCAGCAGGACAGAGAAACACCAGCTGGAATGCTGATATTGGAAACATACCTCCCATTTTGCTCGTCTACAAGAGGAAAAAGAGAGATTAAACTAGCCATTAATAATTCTAAACATCACAAATTATGTAAAAACAAAGAAGATTAATTCATGAAAATAGAAATAGAAATGACCTTGTATGTGATGTGGGCAGGGCATTGACAAGTGTTGTCCAGAAGAGATTGAAAGTATTACTGATTACATGCATCCAGGAAGATAAGGGACGTTTAGTCTAGGAAATCACTTATTGGCAAGATCTTTTTTGTAAGGTAACTGCAAAACATGTATTTATGACAAAACCAAACCATGGGAAACCAAATATAGTAAAGAAGTATTTTTCTCATCTATTCATATCCTCTCCTCCTTGGTCTCCTTACTCTGATTCAGCTTTTCCAAGATGACAGGCAGGCTACACTGTGATACAGTGATAAGCAATATGACAGCTTTGAAATTCATAGTGATGTTCTACAAGGATATAGTTTTACGATGACTGTCTTTGATAGAGCCTTTTCACTACTGTTTTATCATTCTGTCTTACCCAGCACGTAAGATATACATTTCCTTATACAGCCAGATGGAAAACTTTTCAACATTTAAAAGAGGTGAATAGTACCAAAGAAAGTAAAGCAAATGCTGAAGAGTGTATTTCTTACATTTCTCACACACAGTGAAGATAAGCACTAAAGAATCTGATGCAAATTTTCATTGTTCATAATAAACCAGGATTAATCACTGGCATAAAAGGAGCATTTATTATTGTTTATTTTCCATGATTTGAGAGTTAGGTCCCTGCTCCAGAAGTGTTGATAGATAATACATGCAAGAATTTATTCATAAATTCCCTTCTCCAGGGTCAAATATATTGCATGACCAACCTCTATATATCAAGACTCACTTTTGTACCAGAGAAGAATCTATTTATTCATGCAGTTGACTAAGTGGTGTTGGAAAATGAAAATAGTGTTGGAAATGACTAACATTTCACCATTAGCTATGTTTACCAGGTATGTATTCTGTGCCACTGTAAGCCACTAGTTTTTTGCATGAGGAGCCAGAGAATTAAAAGGGATGTTACTGAAGAGGAAGAAGCAGAAGAAAACAAAGAGAAAAGTTCATAAAGCATCTGGTACAAAAGTTGGTTTTCCCTCATCCTCTCAGTTGTGATGCTACAGATAAATAGTGTTCAGGTGCCAAAATATAAGCATCTGATGTAATTATAAATCTGTTATGGTATCTGAGCTATCCTTATGGGACTGTCAAGAGATGACACAGGAGTACGCCCTACAGCAAAAGCTGCAGGCTAGGCAGGACTCCCTTAGGGATCTCAAATCACACTCAACTGAACTAAGTCATAGATCTCCACTGGCTGCAGTGAGGCATTGAGCACTAAGCTCCCATGTAAAGATTTGTATTTAAACTACATTTAAGTATCTTAATATAAAATCTGTATTAGTGTGATGTGTTCACAGTTTTTGAAACAGATAAGAAATATTTTATTCTCTTAAATATTTTTCCCTAAAGTGAGAAAAAATACTAAAACACCTCATTATTTTTTCTCCATTAATTCCAGATTTTTAGCATTTCCAGATGAAATTTGCTTTATCATTAGTTTTCTACCTTTTACTTGAACTTTTTTTTTCCCATCTACATGGGAAGTCATCAAGGATTGCTATCACACAAGTGACCATTATCTTGGCTAGAATTATAAGTGTGTGTTCCAGAAATTCACAGGAAAATCTATGAAAGGAACACAATAATAAAATATTTTACTAGAATTGTGGCATAATAACTTTTATCATGAGAGGGTTTTGCTAGATCTGGACTAGTAAATGACAATTGTTACAGCAGTTACTATCAGCTCATATAATTTGGGATAATGGGATTTATAATATTTCTAAAGTCACAGCTTCTGGAGTCATGCTATGGTAAGAGAAACCCAGTTGTCATTGAAAAAAAAACCTTCCCAGTCATAGCCAAATGTTAGAAATGTGAATCCAGAGACCAATAAAGATATGAACATTAAGGATAAATAAGAAGAAATTAATGTTTGTCTCTTTGTATAAAATGAAAAGAAAGATTGTTCTGAGGTTGTTAAATCATGAGATTTACTCTAGACTTGGCAACACCAGATTTAAATCTAATAGCTTTTTAGTTTAATGCTCCAACTCCGACAATGGGTTATACCAGACTTTAATTATATATTTATCTCTTTCAGGAAGGGATGTTTAGGCCTCATATACACTAAGGACAATTTTACGATAAAGTGAGTCTCAGATGTTGCCTGAACATAAAGTGAATTAACAACAGAGGGCTGCATCCCTGACATATTAGTAGAAGACATTTTCCTCCATTGTGAAGGTGAAAATGCAGTAGAAGTGTATGCCCTCCTAAACTGCACAGGGAAACATCAGAACAATTACTTCTCCATCAAAAATGTAACATTTAATGGACAATTTATTGACTTTCAAGAAATACGCTGTTGTTTGTGAGATTTTCCATTAACCTAAGGTCTGTGCTCTGAAAATCAAACGTTCTGAGAAGGAAAACTCACTTTCTATGAAGAAAAATGTCTGTTAAAATTAGAAAAGTTTAATAAGAAAATGAAGTGGTTCCATTTCAGGAATTATACAATGAAAATAACTTTTAAACACTCATATTTTCTCTCAGCTTCTTATTGTTTTAGCCAGCACAAATACCTCACCTTGACTAAAGATTCTATCAAGAAAATTTAGAGAGTGAGTGATAATATGCAAGAGAGGTTTGAATTAAGGATGTTCCTGAAGTGGTTATGTAATGAAACAAATTAAATGAAACATTACAATTCAAAGCCAGCCAACCTGTGTGAAGCATTCTTGACATCTTTTGCTACTTGGCATTTAAATTGCTCACTGTCTCAACATCCGTGGAAAGCACCCTGCCATCGCTTCCACTGAGGTTGAAGGAAGTATACAGAAATCTTGTTTGTTTCTCAGTTTTTATCTCTCACAAAAGACAGCCACCACTTCATAAATACATGAATACAACCCAGGAAAATCCAGGCAAAATAGGCAATCACAGAGAGTGCCATTATTTACAGAGTAACAATGTCAATATGACTGCTTGGGGTGAAATATTACATTCCTGGTTAGGGAGACATCAATAAGGCAGTGTGAGCCTACCAATGCTCAGGTTTCCTAGTATTGCAACACTGAGAGGACAGACTTTCCTGCTCTCTGGAAAGAAAAGTGGCTTGCCATCTCTATGGGAGGCATATAAAATTGATAAGGAATCCCTTGTTGCAAAAAGCAGCAGCTCCGTGTTTTGTGGAAGACAATGAGCAAAAGGGCACAAACCTGTGGAAGCAGACTTCTAGGGCACTCTTCCAGCTAGCAACAGGTCCATAAACAACTTCCTGCATTTTCTTTGTACAAAATTCCATTTATTTTTTCTTTTATGAGAATGCAGAAGCCACCACTCTGGGCCAGACTGAAGGTCCATCTAGTTCATGATACTGTGTCTGACACTGTGTAACTTGGAGGCTATTTTACTCTTTCATTCTGACCAAAACCATGTTTTCATAATTTATTGCTCATGCTTCTGTTCCCGAGGCTTTTCTTCACAGCACAGTATGATCCTTAGCCAGGGAGAAAGTTCTGATAATTCCATTATTCTGTTCAGTGAGAGGGTGTTTCAGACAGAACAGATTGCTGCGCTTTCTGACTGACTGTCCTTGAGTTCTCCTGTCAGAGGCGGTCCCTCAATATTTCATGTTTACCAGTTCAGTGGTCTCATTTTATTTTCAGGAAATAGTATATATACTTAATGGAAGCCTGATATGCCTGATTTAAACCCACCTCAAGGATTTTTGTCAGCACTAGTATCTTTCAGTGAAGAAATGGATGATGCTGTTCCTTAATCAGCCATGAGGTGGCTGTTAAGTTTTCCAGAACTAATTAAATTCAAGGCACACCTGCCCATCACAGTCTAAGGACTTAATGGTGTTTTCATCATTGTCTATGCAAAAAGTCATGCTGCTTTCAGCTTGTGCAGGAAGTGTATGGAGCTATTTAAATCTGTCCCACAGTGGAATGTGAAGGGACAAGAAGCTGCAGCCAGGTGTAGGGTATAGCAGGGAAAACTATCCTTTTTAGACCACATCTCACTACCTTTTTATTGTTATCAGTTAAAATTTGAAACAGTGTCTTAAAGGGTACCCAGAAATATTAAATAATGTTCTATCCTCTTGGTTGTTTGGTTTTTGGGGTTTTTCGGGGTTTGGGGTTATTTTTTTTTGTAATTGTCTCTGTCATTTTGCTGTTTTGTCACATTGGTAGCCACAACTGTACAAGTTACAGTCTTAAAATCTTCCAACTTCTAACTGATTAGGTGTATCTTGCAAAATTGCCATAAAATTTCTCAACAGCAATTTTGAAAAAACCTTCCAAAACTTCTCCCACCACAGCTAAAAACTGGGACACAAGTCAAAACAGAGTTACAGGAAACAAGTAAATTATTAACATCACATGTTTTATTTTTGACTTTCATGACACAATATTACTGATCTAAATAAATTTAATAATAAAGAATAAAATAGAACTAGCTCTTTTGAGACAGTTAAGCTGGTGTCTAAAAAAAGGGTTATCTATTGTAGGACTACAACATCCATTGGATGTCATTGCACTGGATTTATTTATACAGCATTCTTACTGCCCAGAAGTGCTGACGAAGGATGTAATAAACTGCCTCAGAAAGCAAAAATACATGAAATATAACACAATTGTGAACAATAAAACTGACGAATAAATTCATTCAAAGACGATCTGTAAAAGATGTAAGACTGCTCATACACACTTTGACATATAATATAATGTTGCTTTCCCAAAAGTAAAAGACACTACCTGAATTATCAATAAGACGTGCAATTGTTCATGTCATTGATTTGAATCTTCAATGTTAACATTTGTTTTAAACAGACATTGCTCTTGCTTCTATTGTCCATCCTCATAATGCAAGTCAGATCTTTGCTCAGAGTAAGGGAATTCAGTATTACACAAAAATTCTTTTATATTAGTATTGGTAACTTCTGAACTACTCTGGTAATATGTTTCACAACAAAAAGATTTAAGACTTTCTACTGATAATTCGCTCAAATAGATTCAGGCTTTAACAAGTTCAGATGAAGTTAAAACACTAGGTATTGAATGTGCAATAACATTTAAGCCCCACCAGTAATAATACTTAAAGACATGTACATTATTTTTAAAATATCTTATGCCTTAACGAGCAAGAACATTTTCCTACAAAGATATTTTCCTTGTCTAAAAATATTACAGTTTTAAGATTCAAACTAAAGATATTAAAATAAAGATAGCATAAACCAGCTTTTTTTTTGAGCATTAAAAATACAGGAAGCAAAGAGTCTCTTCCAAAATATTGTATTGAATAAGAACTTACAGATTGTGGTTTTCCTTTTACATATTTTATGACCAACCCACTGCAAATGCTGTTTGAAAATCATAATTTTGGCTTTATTATATAGGCTAATTTTTATTCCAAATGAATTTTAATACATAACTGGAACCCAGAATTTCTTTTTTTTCAGTCACAGCTAGTTTCTAGTTATAAAGAGAATGACATTTCCTCACCACATGTATAGGTGGGAATCCTTTATAAAGAGAAGTGAAATATATTTGTAAATAGCATGGGATTACTAGATAAATTACAGAAAAAATATATTCAGTCATACTTGTGAGAAACAAATTAAAGCCTTAGCTGTTCCGTGATACATGGAGTCGTATGTGCATAAAAATATGTTACCTTATATTGGCTTGTTGGCCTTGCTAGTACATACAATACCTGACATAATTGCATTATTGGATTATTGGTGGGAGATAAATAGCTTGTATCCACTTTGGCTTTTATAATCTTTAGCATGTACTTATTTTCTTAAGGAAGATGTTAAAGTTCTTGATACTCTGGTCTGTGTACAATGAAAAGGTTTGAACCATTTCAGTTTGGCAACTGCTACTATGCCATCCTTCTTTTTGTTCCAAAAGGAAGAAGAAACATTGTTCAGCAGTATCTTATGTCTCTTAACCAAAAAGCAGAGCTCATAGACAATAGCTAGGGTATAGAGCAAAATACCCTTACAGAGCAAACATCAGCCTCTGAATACCCTCTGAATATTTTCGCCATTGATATTCAGCACCTAAAATACAACAAACTAAGTTTGCTACAGACATGTAAGGTACAATTTTATCATTATTTTTTCTCCTGTATTGTGTATGCACACTTAAATATGGACACACTTATGACTCAGATACATGCACTCTTAGAATTAGAGACATTATTACAGAATTAGTTAAGACTACTAAATATATAGTTGAGAAAGAGAATATACGTTGTGTGTGAACAGTAAAAAAATAAGTTAAATTATTATTCTGGGTAAAATTCGAGCATTTCTAACTGGGAAAAAGGCAAAAAATAAGACCTACATTTAGTTAGACTTACTTTTATGCTTTGAATAAATTATTCATCTTTTCAAGCAAAGGAATGTTGGCCTTTCCTTGTAATACAATGTAAAGTTCACTTTGGGGTGAACTATGGGGACAAACTATTTTTATAACTGAAGATTCACTTGCAATTCATATTTCTTGTTACATATTTCAAAAGAAGAAAAACCCACAGGAACATGAAACTAACACAAATTCCAAATACCTTTGCCAACATCTGAAATTTCCCCTTGAACACATTGCTTAAAATTGTTTGGAAATACTGTACTTTTTAGTATTTGAATTAGACTTTAATTCCATGAACGTAATTAAATACCCTATATCCTATACTGATCAGTGCTCACAGACTTCCTACCTATTAGATAAATTAGCAAGTGCTCTTCATGTCTGCAGACTAGTCCTATATGTTTTTATTCACGTAAGAAGCTACTTAATTTCTCTTTCGTCCCATGCTTGAGAAACAAAATAATGCGACATTTGGGATGTCACATTTTTGTGCTTATGACTTTCCAGGAAGAGAAATGACAAACTACTGACCTCCTGCAGTAAGAGAATGTGACAAATGTTAATGAGGATGACAGCTAATGAACAGCATGACTTTCAAATTAAATACTTTTCATTTGGTCATGGGGTAGAAGCTCTTTTCCAAAATGCTAACAAATATTTTCAATATGGTTACATTATATGAACAATCTCTCAAAGGTGACACAAAGGGGGGTAACTTTTCATCTTTGCATTAGAAAATAAAATGGGGTTTTATACCTAAACAAAGATTTAATCTAAATATATTGCTTACATAAACTCTGCTACTTTTAGAAGCGCTGTGACTGAAAAAGGAGTTAGGGGACAGCTTCAGGAAAAGAATTGAGAGATGTAAAGGTGGACACTGCAGAGTTATGTATTTAGATGCCCATCTGTCAGAGCAGAATCCAGAACAGAGTCAGGTCACAGATGCACCTGGTTGTCTTAGACTGAGAACCAAAGGAATTGTCTCACTATGCTGATATTCACCAACACCTAGTCCAAAAGGGAACTAGGACACAGGAAATCTTTAATCACAGTTTTCAGCATCTTAATAGAGGATCTACTTGAAACTACCATTCTCCAGTACTACACAGTTGCCATGCTGCATTTTCTATATTTCTGATAGGCAATTTTATATATGAAGCTATTAAACACATAAATAAAATATTATGACAGTCTCTGAAACTCGGTTCTTAGTTCTTCCCCAGTGTAAGTATTTCAAGGCTGTAAAATTGTTCTAAGTCTTAAGTCTTAAACTTATTGCTGAGTAACAGCTCCTTCACCTTTGAAACAGTTTAGTGTACACAGTTTGTAAATCTATTATCAGCCTCCCATCATTATGTATTTTATAACATGTTAGCCTTATAATTGGAAAGAGAAATGCAAATCCCACCCACAAAATAAATAATATCTGTATTGGTTGTTACAATCAGTTGTAGGCCTCAAAATTTAGGCAGATGTTCAAAATATAATTGTACAGGCTCCCTATATAAATGCGTATTGTCTGCTGAGGGAAGACCTGAGGCTATCCTCAGGACCACTCAGCTACATGCACCCAGCAAGCCAGCAAACTTAGCATGGCCAGAGAGCATATGGGATCTTTCACCAAGCATTGTCCTGGGTGTTTGCAGGCAGTGTGCAGGCAGTCCACACGCTCTCAGTTAAACATCTTTGGGGACTAAATCCAGAGGCTGCTCTTAAAAGCAGGTATAGACATATCTATGTACTAATAAAGTCTTTCAGTTTAACCCATGTAGTCTGGCTTGCAAATGGCTTTGGATTTGCATGTTTCTTGACTGAGTTAGTGTTAGGACTTCCATGGGCCACCCCTTTGTGGCTAATTGGACATCCTGATACCAAATTACATGTCCATGGACTCCTTGACCATGAAAACCTCCTACTTCAAGAAAATGAGAATGAGCTACCTGGTGGTACCATTGGATTATTCTGAGTACATATAATTGTTCCAAACTCTTGCAGCACAGCAAGCCAGTTCATGCCAGTTTGAGCAAGAAAAATTCCTCCTTCCCCCACCTCAGTCTTATAAAACCTGAAACAGAAATCGTGTTCATGCATCTGTCAAAAGAGCAATGCAGCAATTTAACAATAGAGCAGTTCAAGTCCATCACATTACATATACCTGTGTTTAATAGCATTTTTGGAGATAAATTTACTTGTTGATTACTTCAGAGAAGAATACTGCCTTGCATTCTTCTAACTTTTAGGTGGAAATATATCAATTACTAAGATACCATTCATGTATTTCAAGTATATGCACAGATGCATTCATTTGCAGATTTTTTTCATAAATCTTATTATTCTGGATAAATTAATCTGTATAAAATGGGCTGAACAGCCAAGTCTTTAACTCTGTTGTACAGCCACAACTGATTAATGATATCACTCCATGTCTTAAAAGCTAAAATAATTTGTTGTCTTTCATAAATAATATAGAAATTATTGCTGTCTGCACAGAAGAAGAAACATGCTGTCTGTAAAGAATGAATAAAAGTTCCTAACAGAGGGGTGCTAATTGTTCTTTAAATTATTTATAGAATTCCTCCGCGTTCTTATCCTCCACAGGAGGGTTTTGGGTTTTTTTTCCCCCGGAGTAAAATGACTTTATCATTATTATAATTTCCTGAGAAGTAACTGTAGCTTTTGTTTGGAGTTTGAATGAAGGACTGAGCCCATTAACATATGGATTTATACATTTTTTAAGTTAAGACCTTGACTAATACAATGAAGTATAGAAATCAATGGAAGATTCTTATGTTATTGTCATTTCGTAGTAATTACATTAACACTATCAGGAAAGTGAGGATAAATTTGTCTGCACAATTATCTTGGCTAGGAAGCTGCATTTTCATTTTCTTCCCCCATTATTCATTAAAGTTTGCATTTGCTTTAAATAAAATAAGTTCAACTATCTAATTAATGAGCTCTATTAATGTTTGTGTGTGTGTATTTCTGCATGTTTCTTTGTCATGAGAACATTAATGTTTTGTGTTTAACTGTATAAATCTAGTAGGCAATTTTTTTATCCAGTTCTGTTCTTTTAAATCACTACAAAGATAATTATGCCTCTCCTGAAAATATCTTTAAGAATATTTCCCAGGCACCATATGAAGAAAGCAATGCTTGACCTGGATTTGTGCTATTACAGGTTCCAACTTCTTTTCAGTTCTGCTGATGATATATATGGTGTTCATAATCCTACATGGTATATGACAGTATATTGACATACACCTGAAAGAAACTCTGATCCAAGACATCCACATTCAATGAAACCTTTATTGTTCAAGACCATATTGCCTGAGAAACTGCAATTGCACTGTTGACCAAGTTTTCCAAAGCAGGCACCTAAGTTACTTGTACAAAGTTTGAGCAAGTAGAACTGCAGAAAATGCAGGAACATATACAAATGAATTAATCATGTAAGCAAACAGCAGTTTCAGTTCACAATTGTCACAGCTCTTTTAGGGTGTACATTTTACTAATACAAAATAGGTACTCAAAAGATACAAACAAACTCAAGACTAGATACCTACTGTGGGTATCTTATTTCATACCAGCCTAGCTGATGTAAAATCCTACTAGAACATTCTTTTTTTATCAACTTCATGCCCTTTCATTATTTAACATGAGATAAAGCGTCTAGCTGACTACTGCAGTACAGAGGTGAGAGAAAAGAGCACGTAAGTATTTAGTCAGTGTTAGGGGTCTTCTCTGCCACTTGGGAGCTAGCTTATGGGCTTTATTTCAATCACCATGTGTTAGGACTGATCTGACATTGAGCAGGAGGTTGGACTAAAAAAATTCCAGAGGTATTCTGCAACCTACTTATTTGATGACCCACAGGTAAGCCACAAAGAGGACAGAAATACATCTGATGAAAAGGAAAAACACATAGTTTAAACATGCCTTATTCTTTTCTTTCTCTTTAGGTTGCACTGAATGTAGCACTCTACTAAAGTTTGTATGGGCCAAAGGCAAGACTGGTTGTATTCATGGAGAGAAATAATTTGTGGATTCTTTAATTAAAAAAATCATATGGAAGTCAAGAAATCCCCAGACATGAAATAGTTGAAGGTTAGAAAACTGCTAAGGAGAATTATCATGATGCTTGCTCCTTTCTTCATCTTCCTAAGCATCTGTTCATGGCCACTGAGATTAAACACCAGACCATTCAGTCTTAGACATGACTCAGTATGGGCATTAGGTTTTTATTATATATATCACCAGGATTTCTTGCCTGATGGTATTTATCATGTCAACATGTAGTTTGTGACTTTTTCAGACTCTGAATTTTGGCCTTAATATGTTCTCCCTAAAGTGAGCTTTACTCTACAGTACAATGGGGAGCAAAGATAGTCTACCAGTGTGCCATCAACAGTATACAGGTGTTCCAACAAGACTGAGAAAATAGGCTTTTTGGAGCAACCATAATTTTAAGACACATCCCTTGTGTCTATTACAGCACCACAGCCCAACTGGAAAGCATAAGAACCACCTATGGAACAAAATGAGTCCCCCCTAATGGCTGTACATAAGACACGGTATGATATTAGGACTGTGTTATACTGCATACAACTTCTGGGTGAACTGTGCACATTCACTTTATGAGGCTGCTCCAGTCCCCCTGACTTGAACTGTAAAAGATCATTTCCTATAGCAATACAACCTACTCCATCTTTACCATTCTTACTTTATAGGATGAATGCATTTGGGAATTTACACTCATTCTACTCTGCTTCCCAGGTAAGGACCAAATAATCAGAGGAAGCTTTATTACCTTTACCTTACATTTCATGTATTTTTAAATATTCTTCCCTTTATTTCTTTTCATGCAAATACTCAGTGCATAAAAGCATGGACTGAGACTTCTAAAAATCTCTGGGCTTGGCATTAGAACAATTCCCTTACTACTGTTTTTTACAGCAATACAAGTGCGTGGAAATCTCCCAGAAGAGAAGACAATCTGACATTATATCAGTGTCTAGAGCGGGCCAATGTCAGCAGTCGTCAGGTGATATTGCAACCAACACCCAGATGTAGTAGAAGTTTTTTAAAAGGCAAATTATTTCACTAAAACCCAAATGTTGTCAATGACAACAGCAAATAAAGAGCATGTGTGCACAAAAATATCTACAACCTGCTTTTCATTTTAATGTGATATCTTTCTTTCGCTTTCCAGCTGATCTTTTTTCTTTTAAATACAGAAACATTATTCTGAGTTTTAAAATTAACCTAGGATCAGATATTTTTAACATAAAAAATTGCAATCAGGCTAACAGCTTGTGTTTCAAGTGGAAGCCAAATGTAGGTTTAAACAGCCAAATCATAGACTTATTATTAAATGCCATTTTAAAGGCAGTGGTTCTAATCTGACCCTCCATCCTTCCTCTCTTCTGACACTTACCCAGCATTCACAACTGCTGTTCTTGACGTCTCTCTTCTACTCTTTCCTGGTTTCAATGATCTTCCAAAATGTCTTTATAAGATTGATCTGGTGAGACCACCTGTTACTCAAGCTTTTGTAAATAGGTCTCACTTAGAACCAAAAAGCTCTTCTCGTTTATGCAAGTTGTCTAGTAAGCATCTAGTTTCTTTGAAAGATGCTTGCTTGATGCTTAAAACCTGGATGACCTGACTCAGCTCAGCTGAATAAAATTTAAAACTCCTTTAAGTTTATGGGTAAAACAGAAGTCAATGGGTATTTTACACTGGATTTCAGAGAAGCCAGGGTCTCACTGCAAGATTAGACAACAAGTTTGATGTCTGCTTTTCTCATTTTTGCCACTCACTCAAAATGTATGATGGGATTTTTAATTGCATGAGTCAGATTTTTAATTGCAGAATTTTAATTGCATACTCAGTGGAATGAGACAACTAAATGATTTTGAAACCCTACATACATCAGTATTTTTAGATGTATGCATATTTTTTTGTAAACTGCCCCTCTGTTCCTTGGTCTCTTTATCTGTAACACAAAAATCAGGTTACTCACTCACCTATGTTAAGGTATTTTGAAATATTAATTGAATGCTGCTTTGTCAGCACAATTTTTTTTTTTTTTTTTCATTTATTATTCTCTGTCCAAACAGAATGCAAAAGACAAGCAGCATGCAGGTAATTCCAAGAATATTATGCTATATGTGACATTGGATAAATACTTCTACAAATATGCTATGGTTTGAGTGTTCCATCACAGCACTGTGTGAAGGGAATCGTTAAGAGCTAAATTTTGGACTGGTTTTCTTACCTAATACTTCCATCTGGGACTCAAGCCTTCAGATTCCAACTACCCAGAAGATCACTTCAAACAGTCACAAATCTGTTGATGATGAGTCAGTTGGTCAGCTTGTGGTTGTCTACTTGCTGACTTTTGTGTTCTGCAGAAAAAGAGAAAGAAGGCGATGATGAAGCAGAGCCAGTCTCTTCCTTTTGGGGTTTATTAAAAGGTGTTCAAAAAGATTTGACAGACAGGATAATGGCATACTAATGGCTCCTACACATATGTAGGTGAGGATTGTTTCAGATACATTAGCACAAAACCTCCTATGTCTTGAACTCTCCTCTTTTAATTTGTTGCAGATTTCTCCCCTCTGGAAACACATGCAACCAGTCATTTTTTCACACTATATTTTGGGAAGAATTGGAACTGAAAAGATGCAAGAGACACTCTTCTTATCCTACTAAGCCTGTTTTCTCCTGTTTATGTATCATGGATTTTGTTCATAATTTTGTTACATTTTCTCTCTGCTTGTGCTCATAGCAGGAGGGAGCTTGGCTAAGAAATATCAGAGCAACTTTGAGATTATTATTCTTCAGAGGTAAGAGTAGGATTGCTTCCTGATGTAACATTCCAATATGCCTCTTTTGTGCATGGTGCCTGTCACTATAATATATGCAGATTCAAATCTGACTGCTATTTTTATATCTATAACTAGTCTAGCCATTTCTCCTTTTGTATTATCCAGTTCTCCACTCCCCTTCCATCTCCTATACTTTTCACAAGAGAAAGGGAACAGTTTGTTTTGCTATTATGTTTTCACACAGAAAGACACTCTAATATTAGAGAAATATTTTCATAGGATCATAGAAGCTGGGAAAGGAAAACATTTATTAGATCATTTTGTCCATCTCTCTACCAGTATGTAACTGTTCCCTACAGCATAATTTTTAGGTTTCTGTTACTTTAAACTGTATCTGTCTCAAATGAGAAGACTTCAACTGTTTCTCTTTAAAAATTATTGCATAACCTAATAGAGCTGTTTGCCAGTGTATTCCCTTCAACAGTCACTTAAAATTTCTCTTTCCTTTTTTTTCTCTCTCTTTAAACTCATTTTCATCAGACTGGGTAGTTTCTCTGACCCTTGGTGATTTTTTCTTTCAAATATTTAAAGACATTCCTTCTCCCACCCCATTTGTATTTTTACATCAGTGTATACCAATATGTATCATGGTTATTTTCATTATTCTACTGCTCTGCAACCATACCTGCAGTCCTGTAGTTTGTCAATTCAGGTATCAAAGATTCATTAAAATGGGTTGGAGATAAAATGCAAACTGGCTAAAAGACTTCTGGGAGACAACAACATGCAAAAACATTGTTCCAGCTGGAGAAAACATTGTCATGCCAAGAGATTTTATGTAAAATTCAATCTATTGAATCACACTATTAATAGGAGTAAAACATGTTGATATTTTCTGATGATTTTGAAACAGGACAAATTATATCTTATAATGCATTTAATTACTTCAAAGCAAAGCAAAAGCAATACAAGGTTTCTTTCAAATTACTATCAAACTGAGCAACTCTTTTGTGCTTGAAATTTATTTGGCAAGATTGAGCTCAGAGTTTTATAGCTAAAAGTTTTTAATGGAAGATAAACATAACTTAACTCTAGTAACACAAACACTGGTGCTAATATTCAGCCTTGACTTATTTAACGTGCATTTCAGAATGCCTTCAACTGCCACCGTTCGAAACCTCCCTTCAAGGTTTCCCTGTTGACGGCAGAAGCAATTATTAGCAACAAACTGAGTTTCAAAGAGAAAAGAAAAAAACAACTCCTCCCAACACTTAAAAGTATGAAATATTTTTGATCACTTTCATCACAAAAGAGATTTACTAAAACAGAGTCTGAAAAAAAGTTTTTCCTGATTTTCTTTTACATTTCTATATACGATGCCTGAAATTTTTCTTAGTAAGTACTCATACAAAAAAAAGGCTTTTCTTTCATACAGATAAAAAATTGAGACAATGAAGGTAATTGTAATTCTAGACTAATCTTTATGTTGAGGTTTTTAAGGCATTTGTTCTAATCAACTTTCCAACTTCATAGAATCATAGAATGGTTTTGGTTGGAAGGAACTTTAAAGGCCATCTAGTTCCAATCCCCCTGCCATGGTCAGGGACACCTTTCACTAGACCAGGTTGCACAAAGCCCTATCTAACCTGGCCTTGAACACTTCCAGGGATGGGGCACCCACAACTTCTTTGGGCAACCTGTTCCAGTGCCTCACCACCCTCATAGTGAAGAATTTCTTCCTTACGTCCAATCTAAATCTACCCTTTTTTAGTTTAAAGCCATTACCCCTTGTCCTATTAGTACATCTCCTCGTAAAAAGTTTCTCTCCAACTTTCTTGTAGGCCCCCTTCAGGTACTGGAAGGCTATTCTTCTCCAGGCTGAACAACCTAAACTCTCTCAGCCTGTCTTTGTAGAATAGGTGCTCCAGCCCTCTGATCATCTTTGTGGACCTCCTCTGGGCTTACTCCACCATGTCCATGTCCTTCTTATGTTGGGGACCTCAGAGCTGGATGCAGTGCTCCAGGTGCGGTCTCACATGAGTGGAGTAGCGGGGCAGAATCACCTCCCTTGACCTGCTGGTCACGCTTCTTTTGATGCAGCCCAGGATATGGTTGGCTTTCCAGGCTGCAAGCACATATTGCTGGGTCATGTAGAGCTTCTCATCAACCAACACCACCAAGTCCTTCTCCTCAGGGCTGCTCTCAATCCGTTCTCCTTCCAGCCGGTATTTGTGCTTGGGCCTGCTCCAACCCATGTGCAGGACGTTGCACTTGGCCTTGTTGAACTTCATGAGGTTTGCACGGGCCCACCTCTCATGGCATCCCTTCCTCCAGCATGTCGACTGCACCACACAGCTTGGTGTCATCGACAAACTTGCTGACGGTGCGCTCAATCCCACTGTCCATGTCACCCACAAAGATGTTAAACAGTGCCAGTCCCAATACTGACCCCTGAGGAATGTCAGTTCACTGACTGACTGACCAAACATCATTGGTCTCCACTTGGACATCAAGCTCTTGACCACAACCCTTTAAACTCAACTGTCGAACCAATTCCTTATCCACTGAGTGGTGCATCCATCAAACCCATGTCTCTCCAATTTAGAGACAAGGATGTTGTGCGGGACAGTGTCAAATGCTTTGCACAACTCCAGGTAGATAACGTCAGTTGCTTTTCCCTTATCCACCAAAGCTATAACGCCATTCTAGAAAGCCACTAAATTTGTCAAGCATTATTTGCCCTTAGTGAAGCCATGTTGGCTGTCACCAATCACCTTCTTATTTTCCATGTGCCTTAGCATAGTTTCCAGGAGGATCTGCTCAATGATCTTGCCAGGCACAGAGGTGAGACTGACTGGCATGTAATTCTCTGGGTCTTCCTTTTTTTCCTTTTTAAAGATGGCGGTTATATTTCCCCTTTTCCAGTCAGTGTGAATTCACTGGACTGCCATGACTTCTGAAATATGATGGATAGTGGCTTAGCAACTTCATCCCCCAGTTCCCTCAGGACCCATGGATGCATCTCATCAGGTCCCATGAACTTCTGCACCTTCAGGTTCCTTAGATGGTCTCAAACCTAATCTCCTACAGTGGGTGGTTCTTCATTCTCCCAGTTCCTGGCTTTGCCTTCTGCAACTTGAGCAGTGTGACTTGGGCACTTGTCAGTGAAGACTGAGGCAAAAAAGTTGTTGAGTACCTCAGCCTTCTCCATATCCTGGGTAACCAGGTCTCCTGTTTCCTTCCGGAGAGGGCCCATATTTTCCCTAGTCTTCCTTTAATCACCGACATACCTATAGAAGCTTTTCTTGTTGCCCTTGACATACCTGGCCAGATTTAATTCTATCATGGCTTTAGCTTTCCTAACCTGACCCTTGGCTCAGACAATTTCTCTGTATTCCTCCCAGGCTACCTGTCCTTTCTTCCACTCTCTGTAAGCTTCCTTTTTGTCTTTGAGCTCCAGGAGCTCCTTGTTCATCCATGCAGGCCTCCTAGCATTCTTGCCTGATGTCCTCTTTGTTGGGATGCATCATTCCTGAGCTTGGAGGAGGTGATCCTTGAATATTAACCAGCTTTCTTAGGCCCCTCTTCTGTCCAGGCCTTTATCCCATGGTACTTTACCAAGCAGATCCCTGAAGAAACCAACGTCTGCTCTCCTGAAGTCCAGGGTAGAGAACTTGCTGTGCACCCTCCTCGGTGCCCTAAGGATCTTGAACTCCACCATTTCATGGTCACTGCAGCCAAGGCTGCCCTTGAGCTTCACATTCCCCACCAGCTGCTCCTTGTTGGTGAGAACAAGGTCCAGCATAGCACCTCTTCTCTTTGGCTCCTCTATCACTTGGAGAAGGAAGTTATCATCAACGAATTCTAGGAACTTCCCAGATTGCTTATGCCCTGCTGTGTTGTCCCTCCAACTAATATCAGGGTGGTTGAAGTCCCCAGTGAGGACCAGGGCTTGTGAACGTGAGGCTGCTCCTATCTGTCTATAGAGGGTCTCATCTGCTTGGTCTTCCTGGTTGGGTGGCCTGTAGCTGACCCCCACTATAATGTCACCTGTCCCTGCCTTCTGTTTAATCCTGACCCATAAGCTCCCAGTTGGCTCCTCATCCATCCCCGGGCCAAATTCCATGTACTTCACTTGGTCATAGACATAGACGGTGACACCCCCTCCTCATCTCCCCTGCCTGTACTTCCTAAAGAGCCTGTATCCTTCCATTCCGACACTCCAGTCAGAGTAGCCATCCCACCACATCTCCGTGATGCCAATAAGATCATAACCTCAACCCAAGTAATACAGAAGTCATGTTGACAGGAACCAGCCTGAAAAACATTAAGGAGTTCTGACCTAATCTTTCCCCTGAAGATGATTGCATGCTGGTTGCCAAGGCACTATGCAGTTCAGGTCCAACTCTTGTCTTCAGAAACCATAGGAATACATTGTACAAGTAGTAAAAATACTTATTACTTGTGACTGAGAGCACTATTCACCAACAAGACAAATTAGAAAAATAGTTTTCCATTACCTTTGCCTCCTCCTTCATCTTTTCAAATACACCTGCTGGTGAGACCACCAGACTTGAGAACATCCTATACAAAGGCTGCTATTCTTCCAGAGCCTTAGCATTTGACTGACACTGACATTACAGCTGGCAGAGCCCAGGCTAGAAAATCAATGGAGGCTGGAACCTGGCATTTCCATTTACGGTCTTTCAGGGGTGTCGTTCCTTTGTCACCTTGGACCTTGAAGGTTTGCCCATATCTTTGCCTTTGTAGGATTCATCTCTTCCACTCAATGGTTTGCTCCATTGGTCCTTCAGTCTTTCACAAACACAGTCAAACAAGTACTCTTTCTCCATGTCACAAGCATGCTAGAGCCTCTCCTCTTAACACACTGTAAAATCAATGGAGAGAGAGAGCTATTTGGCAAAGTTTTACATCTGACCTTTAATGCTCGATCTTTAATTTGTGTAAAGAAAATGTAGTACCTTTTGCTCTGTGAGCTTTTACCAGAATGTTCTCATTTGAGCAAATACAGTCCCATTAGTATTAAAATGTTGCAAGCACTTGCTAAAAGGTTTTTTTCTCCTTACTTTTGTGATAGTTTTAGCACAACTTTACTATCATTTCAGAGAGAAACCACAGAACTGAGCCTTGAGGCTATGTTTTCCCACTGATTTGCTAGATAAAATTTATTATGTTTACAAAATACATCAGCATGTTCATAAAGCTTTTTGTTTAAGAGAAATAAAAGAATCTTTGTGTTACCTAACATTGTATTTCTTCACAATTTTAATTTAAAACAACTGTAGCAATAAAGAGGGAATGTATTTCTTTTTCAGCATTTAAATACAAACTGACGAATGTAGGTTGTGCATACCAGACATGGGCTGCTCCTGCATGAATTAATAAAAACAAACTGAATTTTCATTCCCTCAACTTATGAATGGTGCCAGTCTTGCAGTGGGATGTCTATACTATTATGTGCTTAAGAAAATATACAAATTAAAAGCCAGGCTACAGGGCTGCATATTTTTGAAAGTCATTTCAAAGAAACTGTATCATAAGGGACTAAGTTGTTGCCCTGTGTTTTTGAATTTTTGTTAATAGCACATTTTATTTTAAGTGATCGCCATCTAAGACACAGTGAGGAAACAGTAATCAAATACCAAGTCCATATATTGTGATTCCACTTTTCTGGAGACTGAAAAGCCACCAGCAAAACCACAGTAACATTTCCAACATTTGTTTTCCTTACAAAGGCAGAATACAAATTCATTTGTATCAGGACAAATTAAGAGTAACTCTTCTATGTCTAGCACTTACATTACTTAAAGTAAGACAATCTGATTTTTCTACTGCTCCTATGCTAGAGCTCTGGTCACAGACTTTTTGTATTCAAAAGCTTTTTGGCTTCCTATAATGTCAGACATCTTCACTGATTAGTAAAGAAATGTCTCTACATATTGGAAAATTGAAAGAGGACCCGGAGATCTTAATGAGTAAGAAAGTTCATGGAAGAATATTTATTTCTTTTTCTTCTTAAAGTGAAATTGTTGTACATATCAATTGCCAGATTGAAGACAGTAAAAATCACTTGCAAAGCATACCCTATCTAGGCAGGGACAATGAGAGCGTTTGTCTGCACAACCATCCCAAAATATATCAAGCTGTGGCCTAGACACTATTGCTACAGCTGGTAAATTAATTAAATCTCTGCAGCCATGCTATTTTGTGAGGTTTTCTTGGAGTAGCCAAAGTGTCACACTTGCTAAGATAATACACTTTGTCTAGGAAATGCTTCTCCACTGAGGCATGCACTGTAACAGAAACAGCCAAACTCTGCTTACTCTCCCTGAAAATCATGCAAAAGTTTCTAACGCTTTGGAATGGGTGAAAAAAGAAGCAGAGTTACATGTAATCAGAGGAGATAAATGCATGTGACAGAGAATGTAATCTTCCTCTGAGCAGTTGCAAAGATATCATGAATGAGCATCTCAGCTACAAACAATTGGAACTTCAGTAAACCACTACAGGAAGACTGATGGGGTATTAGCAATGGCAGTTGTCATGAGCTAATCCATATTAAACTCTGCATCCCCACACTGCTATTAAATCCAATAAAGGTGAGACACATGATCTTTCATTTCTGGCCAGGAAAACTGTATTTATAAAACAAAAATGTGTCATTAAAATGTTCTTAGATTTACAAACTGGGAAATTGATAAATAGAAATGTAATCTCAATGGCTCCATCCATCAAATAAAACAACAACTTGTTCTCCTGCTATGCAGTGTGAATTTCCCACATCCACTATCATTTTCTGGTTGTGATAGGTGTTCAGTACCTCAAAAAAAAAGAAAAAAAAGAAAATAAAAAGGTACCACTACAGTAATTTCCCCCCTACTTTAGATGTGCTCCTGTATTACAGGATCACCCAGAATTCAGCCTGTTCAAGCCCATACACAGTGTCATTTGAGCAAGCAAGTGTCTCTTGGGCTTGTTAGGCACATAATGCCTCATTTGACTTAGCTTCTTCTCTGACAGTGCTAAAAAGCAAAGCGCTAGGGATCACAGTGAGGCAGAGGTTTTATGTCTGCAGAGAGAAAGAATGGGCCCAATATTGTCACCACACTGGAAATCACGATGTAGATGCAGAGAAGTTTCAAATAGCAAGTAAGCTGAAGAGTAATCAGAAACTTTACGTTGCCCCTAAGTCAAGAGCTGAGAGAAAGATGAAAGCATGATGCATTAGAAAAAGTACTGTAAGGATACATTTATTCTAATAAATTAAACATGCCTGAGACTGTTAGTCTGAGTCTGGTTCTGCACTGAAACCAAGCGCTCCAACATCCATACCAATCATAACAACCTCTATACATAATATTAGCCCCCCAAATAGGCCAGTAACACCTGAATTTTTTACAAGTCCTGCCTTACTCTCTCTTCTGAAAGGTAGCCAGAAATTGTTTGTAAGGATGCTGTCTGGCCTGAGAAACAAATATGTCAGGGACCATATTGGCAGTTTTACATTGTAGATGAAGTGAGCAGAAAAAATGGGTATAAATTGTATCACATTCTTTTCCATATAAATGTTATGATTTTTTTCTAGATCAAATTTCTCCCAATTTTCCTAACTCTCCCTTCTTTCCACACAGAATCTTTCCTGTTTTCATCTTCACCTATGACAATATTCAGTCATTCCCTCCAGTTCTATTCCATGTTTTTTAACTCCTTTATGTTTCATTTAAATCTCAGCCAAGTGCAAGCAACTTGAAATTTTACTAAAAGCCTCCTTAAAACTCAAGAAAGATTGCTTTTGCCACTGACCTAGAAAACATAGCCTGGAATTATGCTCTAGCTGTGATACCTTGACTTAAAGAAGTTTTTAGAAGCAAGAGATGTCCAAGGCATAAATAGAAAGATTTATTTTTTAAGACAGCACTGTAAGGTATTATATGTCCTATGTTTCATCTTACATTGGGAGCCAATAACAACTGGACATTTACCAGAACCATTCCTTAAATTTATGGAGTGTTTGAGGAATTTCCTACATGAAGTGTCGGAAATAGTACAAATATTGCAATAAAGGTAAATAGTGTGGTATGGAAAATATCCATTTTTTATATTGCCGAAGGTATTTGCATATTTATAGCAATCAGAAAGAGGCCATATTTTATGTATATCCACAGTGGAACCTTGATCACACTGTAACATATGGGATCTTTGCCATTAGTTTCTGGCGGCCAAGATTTTTATGAAATAGTCATTGTCTATCTTACTAGGAGAAAACAATGTATACATAATTGATTTTTAGGTACATCTTAAAGTCTAAAGAATAGAAAATTCAAAGAACTGTAGAGCTGAATATCAGAAGGAATCCTTAAACTAAGTGTTGCATGTACTTTTAAAACCACATGCAAAATACATGATGCAGACCATTATGAATCTACACAAGCACTCTCTATGAGACTCTTGTAGGTATATTATACTTTCATATGGGAATGCAAGAACCCAGAGAGAACATGGAATTTCTGTCCTTGGAGTATTTCAAAACACAACTGGACAAGGCCTTCAGCAGCCCAGTCTAACTTTGAACTTAATCTTGCTTTGAGCAGGACCTCCAGAGGTCTTTTCTAATCTTTTTGGTTTGGTTGTTTTTTATTTGTTATTATGATTCTTAACTTTTTAAAACTAATCCCAGCAACGTGACTTTTAGACTAGGAGCACCAAAGTCAAACAAAGACAGTTATGGTGGAGGCATTGAAATGTATCCCTCATTTCTTCTAGATAAGTTATTTTCATTTTGAGATCTCATGTGATATTAACTATCTCCACAGATGCTGATCAATTTGCTGATGTGTGGCACAGCAGAATCATGTTATTCCAGCAGGAAAAAAATATTCTTACAAGAGGAAAATGTAGACATGACCTAAGAAAATAAGAGAATGCTGCTGACTCACATTTCTAGAAAATATACATCTAAAAGTCAAGAAATGCTTAAAAAATAAAGAAATTAAGGAAATTTTCAGGTAAGATTTTTTCCTTTGTCAGCTGGCAGAGCTCCACTGAGAGAGGTGTATCTTGCCTAGGGTGAAGTTTGCCCTTTGTGCTTAAAATAATTAAGGGCCCAGCCCAGAACCATGTGAAACCAGTGGGAGAATGAACACTGCACTAGGGGCAGACATTTTAAGAAATTTCCAAGTGCTGTTATAGACATCTAGAAATGCCTTTCTTTAGCAATATGCCTTGCAACTGTTACTCCATTTCTTAACCTAGTTTGGGGTATCTTGTACTTCGTGAATACTATTCAACTTCTAGCACTTCTGGTTATGTCAAAAAAATCCCGATTCGATATATGACAAGTTTCTCAATCTTTTTGAACCAAGAAAAAAGTTATCTTGTGAAGTAATTTCCCCTGGGGAAATAGGAAATCAGGTGAGAAAACACTTTAAATGACCTTTCGGTATTGAGCTGCCACATCCCATTGCTGGACATTTCTGTACATTAAAAGGTTTCCCTAGTGTGTAAGAAGACCAGTGATGTAGACAGCAGGATGAAGGATTAAAAGCCACAGGAATATCACTGGGAGAGAAGTAGGTGTGAGAAAGCTATATTTGGGTAAGTTGGAAGAATAAAGAATGGATTTTTTTTTATCTGAACTATGCAAATACTTCTGCGTTAGTGTTATTTGCAAAATAGGTTTTCTAAATATTAAAGTTATACATTAGCTCAATATAGAAGAGATTGCTCTAATAAAAGTCGGTTTAGTAAAAGTAGTTTATAAAAAGTGCTCAAATTCATATAAGCAAAAACCAGCATCAGCAGGGCAAAACCATAGGTAAGCCTAGTGTATTACAATGCTGTCTCATGACATGCTCTTAGTCCTAACACCTGCTATACTCCACTGGCAGCGTCATATACACAGGAAATCAGATTGCTTGTGATTGCTAGTTTCAATAATTTCACTAGGAAGTTACATGTTTCTGTAACCTGGAGAGTATCTCATCACATTAGTTGCCCTCTGTCAAATGTTTGCATTTAATAATATTAAAGGTGAACTTAAAAATATTTTAAAATTTATTAATTTACATGATTGTATAGTGTCTATACAATAACACTGTATAGTAATAATTACTAGAATAAATGTTCTTATTTTTCACTAGGATATGTATGCTAGGATTCTTGTCAGTATAATAATAAAAGACATATTTTGGATAAAATGGGAATTTTTAAGGACAATAGGTAATGAAAAACACTTAAATTTTTCTTACCAGATATTTTCCCTTGCTTTGTTCTGATGATGAACATGAACCAATGATCACAGCTGGCATCTTGCTGGTTTCAGACCATGTTCTAGCCTCCTCCAGATAAAATTAGAGCCCTCCAGGACCAAAGGACAGGTACAACTTCAGAGACACACCACTGTGGACTCTGCATGCTACATTCAGCCAAAGTGGGAAAAATATATATCTGAGAGGACGAGCAAGACTCTGCCTGCAAATTCAAGCATAAACTGGAATAGGCCAAGAGAAAAGGAGAAGGCGCTGTCAGGGTGAAGGCTGCTGTGATTGTCTAAGGAGGGCAAGCACAAAGCAGCGCAATTCAAAACTGAGGGGCTGAAAAGACTTTTGTTTGATTGGATTTTTTATTCCTTAACCAATAACTACTGAGTTTACTACTGAGTTTACAGCATGTTGTCTGAAAGCACCCAGCACTTCTCTCTGTCAAAGACAGAAAGTTGGACTAGGCAAACCACTGTTGCAGACCAACTTGGCAATTCTCACCCTGCCATACTTTGGGTAAGTGTGAGTCCATAAATTTCTTGGGCAATTTCCCTTAGATACTGAACTTTCATTTTTGTACCTCAGCAGACCCATCACCTGGAGCAACACTGTCTTGTGTTAGGGGGTCTGTTTGTTGCATGGCAAGGAAGGGGCTTAGCTGACATGGGAAAACATGCCATCAGGAGGAGCTTCTCTATTCTCTGATCAAGAGCATCTGGCTAGTGGAGCAGCAAGAAATCTATGCCACTATGCTACATATATGAGGGAGATACAGGTTTACAGTTTGTGGGGGTGGGTGGGGAGCAGGTGGGAAGACAATAGGCACTCTGAATTTCTTGGCAAGTCATTTTTTTAAAAGATATTACATTGTACAACAGAGATTGTTCAGTGCTAGATATAGTGATTTTCCTATCACTATATACTGTGCAGGCTTGATATGAATTTAATAATTCTTAATTGCAAAAACTGCTTAGGGATCTTTGAATAATATCTTCTGTGGAAATACACATAATTAGTCATAGATACATTCAATTAAAATAACTATCACTGATGTCTGAATTGCAGCAGTGTCAATAAGCCCCAAGCAGACACTGTGACTTGTACTGAGGTGGCCTGTCTCCCGTTAGGAGACAGGGTGTCAGGAGCCAGCACATCATTTAAATTAATGGGTCCAGTGAAAAAGGTAAAAATCATTGCAGAGCTAGGAAGTGACTCATTTGAAAGTGATATGCAGGTAAGCTGTCACATTAGACCCAAAGACCGAGCAGGATGGAGAAGAGAGTATCACACGTAGAAAAGCATAAGGAAAAAAAACCCACCAAGTCTCCAGGGCTGGGAATCGGCAGGAAATATAAGCAATGGTTTGTTTTTATGTTTTACTCAAGTTTTATTCTGGAGAATAAAATTGTGTCTCAAAAGAAACTCTCACACTAAATTCTTTCAGGGCTGGGAAAGAAGGCTAGTTGCTTTCACATCAATAAGCTGATACTTTCTAGGGCCTGTAAGGCGAGGTTCTGTAAAAACATAACAAATAAAGCCCATCTTCTTTCCTCCAGTCCTTACCACTTGCATTTACATTTACTTATAGCTGATCTATTGAAGTACCTCTACTGTCCAAAACAAACTTTCCCAGTTCCAGACGACTGTAAATATCCACTGAAAAAAGAGCAGATTTTTTTAAACCATTGATGCCAAGTTACATCACAGAAAATTTAGATAAAAGCCCATTAGTTCTAGACTAAACATATGCCAGCTATATTTTAAACTCAAAATTCATGTCAGCAAGTAGAAATGGAGTGGACACTAATTATATGAGGTATTCATTACCCATAACATTGCAGACTACACACATTCTTTTGGACAAGTTGAAGCTATCTACAGCCTAAAATCTAATTCCAAAAAAACCTGTTTGAAATTAGAGTATATATCATAGGTACATACCTGGAAGAAGGGTGTTAGGAAAGGAGGCAATTTACCCAAATAACAGTTTGGAGAAAATGAAGACTATTATTTGATTTCTGCTCTATTATGCATTCTTCCATGCACAAGTATGGGTGTATTCATGAATATGTAAATTTTTAGTATTAGGTTGGATCCCACTGTGATGCTGGCACATAATTAGAAGCTCATCATTAATGATTTATGAGCTGCTGCCATGCTATTTGCATTTAGAAATAAAACTACTGCAAATAACTTTTTATTTATACTTTGCCAGGGTTATTGCTAACAGTAGCCACATTATTGAAGATGTACAAGAAAAACATCAGGCCTTCTTTCTGAACAGTGATGTTCATAAAACTCATAGGACTTGGATGTTTTCTACAGGGGAAAAAAAAGGCACTGGTGAAGATGTGAAAAAAGGGGGAAACGAGTTCCTTAGGTTAGAGACACAATGTTGACATAACAGGTGCAATTAATAGCAGTAATTCAAAAGAAAAACCTAAGTAAGGAAGTCCCGGGGCGGGGGAGTGGGGGTGGGGGAAGGAAAAAAAAAAAAAAAAAAAAGGAAAGAAAAATACAGCAAGTGCTATAAAACCAAATAAAAAAAAAATCCTACTTAGTTCTGTCCAAATCCCAAACCCAGTTTCAGCTGGGAATAGAGCATTTTATTTCACTTCTAGACCTTGTTATTTATTTCTTTATCTCTACTGATAAAGATTCAGCCTGGGAAAGAAAAGGCTTGGGGGGAACCTATCCATGTGTATAAATACTTGATGGAAAGGAATGAAGAAGGAGCCAGGCTCTTCTCGGTAGCTCCCATTGTCAGAATGAGAGAAAATGGAGACAAATTAAAAAACATTAAATTTCATCTGAACATAAGAAAACAGGTTTTTTTACTGTGAGGGTGGCAAAACACTGGCACAGAGAGGTTGTGATGTCTGCCTCTGTGGAGGTATTAAAAACCTGACTGGACACGGTCCTGGGCAACCTGCTAGACCTAGTTTGAGCCCAGCTGACCCTTTTGAGCAGGGGATTCGATCATATGATCTCAAAAGCTCCCTTCAAACTTAAACAATTCTGTGATAGTCCCAACTACTGATAGAAGCAAGGCTTGTACGGAGAGTGAATATCTTTTATTAGGCCATGCAGGAAAGATGGAAAACACTTTGGGTCCACACAACCTATTTTAAACCTAAGAAGCAGCAGCAAAAACTAATAGTCGTTAGTCATACTGCCCATGGTTTAATTATCATAATTGAGTAAATAACTATAGTATACAGTGTTATCATGCATAATAATAAAACAGTAATTAACACTCACGAAGCAGAGAAAGACAACTAGCACTAACACAAGTTAATGCTTGCACTGCTCAGTCATCTGATGGTAAAGTTGAGTGAGTTTAGTCTTATTATCATGTTAAATGATATTGCTAAATTAGCAAGAGTATGCAACTGAGCTTTTCTGACCTTGTTACTCTGAGACTTAATCTTACATTATTCTTAATAAGTGCATCTTAAACTGCAGTGCATTCAGCTCTCCCTCTGTGAACTGTGTGCAGTCTGGAGTGCTAGCCCTGTCACCTGATTTTCTTTAGGTTTCAAAGCTGACCAGTACCTGAGAAGCATGCTCCTTTAAAAGAGCAATAACACAATGCTCCTGGTCCAGGTGACCATCTACACTGTGGAATGGCCAATCGAAATTTTATTTTCATCAGTGGCTCATTCTAACAAGATGAACATAAAGTAGCTGCTGCAAAAGAGTTGAACTCTGCCCAACTGTGGTCAAACTGATGTATAGGAGCAAGCTGTCTTGTTTACCACGGACCAGATACAGAAAGAGGAAGTACATGAAGAAATGAAATTACAAGAGGCTGAACTGATCTTCAGCATGGTGATGAATGGCTTCCTATTGCACTCAGCCTCTGAGTTTCTAAGAAGAACAAATAACTAATGGCAGAAGATCTTGCTGCAAATGTGGGAGGAGAGCCAACTGAAGGAGAATTTAAATTTGTGGAGACTTGTACTGAGGTGAGTCCTCATTTAGTGCAGAAGATAACTGATTACAGAGTGTCAATGGGCAGAAGAGACATTTAGAAGCTGGCAATACCAACTCTTATCTCTCTGCTTTCAATTTATGTTGAGAAACAAGGTTTCCCATAATGCAATTCCAGAGATGATATTCTTCATTTTGAAGAATCTGATTCCATGACACTTCCAAGTGATGGAGACACAAGAAATCACAGCAGACTTTTCCTTCAAGATCAGCTATGTTCATGTTACTGCTGGGTTGTATATGCATATCTATTACTCTATTTTCTGTTCTTTTTCCTCTCCCCCTCCACTTCCATGTGAGATTCAATAATTTATCAACAGGAAAGGATATTATTTAGTTGTTACAACAGCTGTAGGTCACTGCCAATACTTTGCTACAGTCATTTATGGATGGTCTGGCAACTAGTTCATGATGTCCATATCTTCCATAATTCTTCCCTGACTGATGTCAGGCAAGAAAGCCACAATATATAGGGTACATGCAACTGTTACAAGGAACATTTCTGGGCTCTTAAATTTGATTGTCTTACTGCTAAACTTGTTACAATTTTGCCTGACGGAATTTTGGCCCACACCACTCTCTCAAACAATTGCCAGGCAGTCTGGGAATCAGTGTAAGCTGCAGAGTATTTCCAGTAAGCTCTTATGAAGTTCAAAAGAGTTTAATAGGACTCAACTAGCATACCATATAACAGTTAGGCTCAAGTCAGAGAAGGGTCCTGGGCATGTTAATGTTACTTGTTTATCTATTTAACAGCTACAGATAGTTAATATTAATTCAGACTTATATTACATACCCTACCAACTTCATGATACCTGGTGTTATAGAACTGTTCACAGGCAATATTGGTTGTTTCCAGAGCTTCTTCCAGTACAGCATAAGAGCAACTGGGTAAGTGAAAAGTATGGAAAATGGAGCAGTTTCATTCTTCAGCTTGGATCTGCTCTCTGCTGCTTTGCATGGATCCTCTTTGCCAAGAGTATATTGCATGACCCTTGTAACAGCAAGGAGAATGAATGTCAGAAGAGCAGACATGGAGCCCATATGAAACCATAGCTATGAATGGCTGCTCATTCACTGAATTAGGAGAGCCAAACCACGAGGGATATCATAGCTGGCTAGTTGTGCAAACTCCTGACAGTTGCCTGCTATAAAGCGGAATCATGCATATGCTGGGTGAAAGCAACAAATCACAGTTCAGCATATTTTGTTTACAGTTGCAACTTTCTCTGACAGATCAAACCCTATAGCCCCCAGGAAACTAGCATTGTGTGATGATCCAGGTCCTGTAGCTCTCAGCAACTGGAGCCCCTGAGGCCCATGAAAATTCATTTCCATACATTCCAGCTGATTAGACCTTATAGTCCCTGGAAATCAAGGCTTATAGCTGCTGGCAACAAAGGTCTTTCTTTTTTCCAGAACAGGCCATTCTTACAGTGATTCCACCCAGCCTTTTCCAATGGGCCATACAATTTTAATTACAAAGCGACTATTGAACAAGGAAACAGTGCAAGGATTTCCTGGAAGCTAAGTCAACATGTATGTGTATAACTCAATTTCCAGATGGGAGTTTTTTCCTTGTTTGATCTGCAGTAGAGATTTAACTCAAACTTCTTCAGTCTTGAGTTTATGGGTATTCTAGGGTGGGTGATGGGGTTTTTTACAGCATCCTCTGCTAGAGATCTTCCACTGTGTGTAAGCATTGAAGCACAACTGTGGCTCTCAGTAGTAAGGGAGAAAGCTTCAGAATAAGACAGGTGAAGGTTCCCCTCTCATTTCAGCATATACACCAAACTCACAACCTCTTTCTACTACAATTTCTCCAGTTTTGTACCTGAACTGTAATTTCTTTGCTACTTTTCCCTGTCTTATAACAAAGAAAGATCCAGTACATACACTTCAGAAAGGAAGTTCAGAAAGTTCTATTTTAAGCAGTCCCCAGTGAAAAAAACAGAGAGGATTAAAAAGAGGAAAAAAAAAAAGAAAAAAGAAAAAAAAAAAGAAAAAGGAAAAAAATCCTTAGTGAAGTAATAAGAATTTCACTGAAATCAGTTCTAAGGGAAGAAAACAGTTAACATATCTGATTGCTCTTTAAAGCACCAATAACGTGGATACAAGACCAATTTGGCCAATACCCTACTACACTTCCTGTAGTGTGGTTTAGCCCCAGTCAGCAACCAAGCACCACACAGCCACTCGCTCACTCCGCCATCAGTGGCATGGGGGAGAGAATCAGAAGAGTAAAAGTGAGAAAACTCATTGGTTGAGATAAAGACAGTTTAATAGGTAAAGCAAAAGCCGCATGCGCAAGCAAAGCAAAACCAGGAATTCATTCACTCCTTCCCATGGGCAGGCAGGTGTTCAGCCATCTCCAGGAAAGCAGGGCTCCATCACGCGTAACGGTTACTTGGGAAGACAAACGCCATCACTCCAAATGTCCACCCTTCCTTCTTCCCCCAGCTTATATACTGAGCAAGACATCCTATGATATGGAGTATCCCTTTGGTCAGTTGGGGTCAGCTGTCCTAGCTGTGTCCCCTCCCAGCTTCTTGTGCACCTGGCAGAGCATGGGAAGCTGAAAAAGTCCTTGACTAGTGTAAGCGCTACTTAGCAACAACTAAAATATCAGTGTGGTATCAACATTATTCTCATACTAACTCCAAAACACAGCACTATACCAGCTACTAGAAAGAAAATCAACTCTATCCCAGCTGAAACCAGGACTCTTGTGGAAAGGGACAGCTTGTGATTGTACAAGAGGCGGCTCTCCAGCCTCTCGTACATACAGAATGGGGGATGAGAGGCTGGAGGGCAGCCCCGCAGAAAGAGATCTGGGGGTTTGGGCTGATGGCAAGTTGAATATGAGTCAACAGTGTGCCCTGGCAGCCAAAAGGGCCAACCATGTCCTGCGGTGCACCAAGCACAGGAAAGCTAGCCGGTCGAGGGAGGTGATTGTCCCACTCTACCCTGCACTGGTGCAGCCCCACCTAAAGTACTGTGTGCAGTTTTGAGCACCTCAATATAAGAAGGACATCAAACTATTAGAGTGTGTTCAGACAAAGGAGACCAAGATGGTGAAAGGCCTCAAAGGCAAACTTATGAGGAGCAGCTGAGTTCACTTGGTTTGTTCAGCTTGGAGAAGGGAAGGCTGAGGGGCAACCTCATTGCGGTCTACAACTTCCTCAAAGGGGGCAGGGGAAGAGGAGGTGCTGATGTCCTCTCTCTGGTGGCCAGCAATAGTACACAAGGTATTGGAATGAAGCCGTGTCAGGGGAAGTTCAGATTGGACATGAGGAAAATGTTCTTCACTGAGAGGGTGGTCAGTCACTAGTACAGGCTCCCCAGGGAAAAGGTCAGAGCACCAATCCTGTCAGAGTTGAAGGAGCATCTAAATGACACTCCTAGTCATATAGTTTAGTTTTAGGTAGTCCTGTGTGGGGCAGGGAGTTGGACTTGATGATCTGTATGGTTCCCTGCCAACTTGAGATATTCTATGATTCTATGATTATGTTCATATTATGTGGGATGTAGGTAAAACCACAAATAAAAGATTAGCACAGACATATAGAGACAAAATTAGAAAACCAACACACAGAATAAGGGACAACTAGCAGGAAACATAAGGGATATCATGGGATTATTTCAGAAGCCCATTTATGCTAGGAGAAAGTATAATCATTTACAATCATTTACAATCAATGTGGACAGCTTCAGATTTCTAAGGACAAACTGCCCTGCATAAAATACTGATACTATGATCTTTCAATTTGCACAATGATAGCTTAAAACTAATGTTCTAGCATGTGATATGTAAAAAAAAAAAAATCAAAATTTCAGTTCTTTCCTGTACAATACACTCCATGAAATGCAATATTTTACACCCAGAAATTATAACTGTAAATTGATACAACATTACTTTACATTCATGAAATAGAATATAAAGCAGAAAACTGTGTTAGTAGACAGTGGACTTCACCTGGGCATTGTAGATTTCTGCTATGATAAAGTCAGCATCATCTTTTCTGTCTGTTATTAAAAAATGTCTTTGCTTTCTTGGACAGGCGACTCCTTTCAATTTTTTTACCGACAGAATGCTTTGTAGAAAGGCATGAAAATGGGATGTTAACACACTTTAAGTTCACGTGTTCTAGTCCCCCAATCACCCATCCTCACAGCACCACAAAACCACCATGCTTTACAGAGCATGAAATGCAAGATTAATCATGCTTTCCTTTTGCTCTTCAACACTTATTCTTCATTTTAAAAAATAATACCAAAGGAGAATTTTGTCTACATGTATTTGTATTGAAATAGTGTAATTTTTTGTGAAGACTAATATACTGGATGGTATATCAATGAGATGGCATCAGGATGGCATCCTTTCTCGTCTGGCCGCAAGTATTTGGATTGTGTTAATGCCCATCTAACAGGCATGCAACTAGCCTCAGTCTTTAAGATTTTGAGCACTGGGCATAGCTGTCTAACTCTGATGTGAATTCTGGCAAAAAAAAATGACCCTTAAAAAGTAAAAATGAAAAGTTGTCACAGATGTGTTCAAGAGTCACTTTTCTGACAAACTGTATATGACAGACTACTTCTAAAGAGCCATCAGTCAGCAATGGAAAGTATGAATGACTTCGCAGAATTCAGTTTCCAGAGCCCAAGTTCAAAGACTTTTGTGGTAAATGTTTTGAATGGCAAATTAATAAAATCTACAAGGAAAATTTAAGAACCTGCAAAACTAATTCTGAGTGAAATTTTGTACTGACTTGTCCTCTTTGCTTTTCAGAAAAAGATTAATCTATGCTTTTGTCTGTAAAAGCACTTTGGGTATTCAACCTAAACTGCACCCCTGTGGAATCTCTTTAGTGATCACAGAAGACAGTAAATGCATAGAAGACAGCAAACATAGATTCATCTCATTTCCCAGAAAGGGAAAACTCCAGCATGACAATAGAAAAAGCAAGCTTTTTTAAAAAACAAATGATAGAAGAGACATTAATACCACTGGAAATAATAGCAAAAACCACAAAAAATCTTGATCATGTTTTGACTTCCAAATCAGCAGACTGTTTCTGTGCTATTTTTCTTCCTCTGAAAAGGAAATATGCAAAACTTGAAACAGGAGCATTAACCTAGCCAGAATGATGATAAGATCTGTATGGACTGAAGAATGGAAGACCCTGAGAAAGCCAGACATCACATATTTGTTCAGCGCACACTTATCTAGTGAGATGAATCCTCCCTGACTAAACAATCTAATGCAAAAGAAACTGGTATTTGTCTTACAGTTTCTACAAGCTTTCAGTCTCCTTTGCAATGAATTTAAGAACAGATAGTGGTGGCTCAAGGTGCCCTGTCCACCTCTTCTAGAAGGCAATAATCCTCCTGCTGATTACTTAAAAAAAAAAAAACAAATAAGTCTTTTAGATAATATAACCTCTTTTTAAATCTTCAGTGCTCCCAAAACTAGATATTAGATTAGTTTTCCAGGATACATCTCCTCTCCAATCCTATTCTATTTTTTTTAGCAATCAGATTTAAATCCCCTATCTAATCATGTCTAAACAGCTGTGTTGATGGCCTCAATGATAGCTAAAATTCAAAGCTCATACTATATGTGACTCAATATACTATGTTTACTAGTTGATGGAATATTCTATTCAAGTACCTGCTGCTCTTTCAGACATTATCTAACATCTTTGACTGAAGTTAAACAAATATCACTTGTCTGACAAGTCTTGGGAATCCAGACTCTTTCAAGTGATTACAAGACAACAAAAACATTGTACCAACTCATGTACACCCCGCCCCCCCCATAAATTTAATAAGATACTTTTTTAAATGTTTCAGAACAAAATCTGAAACTGCATGGAAAACGACAAGGAAGATGCCTTCTCTTTAATTGTCAGCCCCTCTATGAGATTCAGTTGTTGTATGCCCTTGTAGCCTGGTGCTACACAGAAAGGACTAGTACTATTCCCCCATCTCTCAAGAATGTTCTCTCTCAGCTTAAGTTTTCTGTTTCATAAAATAGAAAGTTTACTGCTCTCAGAAGCATAAATAGCAAGTGCTACATGTTCTTTATGCTAGGGATGTATCTTTCCAATAACTCAATCAGAGAAAAGTTTCTTTATATTTATTACTCAACATTAGTACAAATCTGTATTACCTGTAAGACTCCTAAAGTTAGCATCGGCTATAACCAAAAGCATGAAGCTAGAGAAGCCTGTTCCTTTACAGATTCTCCACACAATCTAGCTGCCCTAAAACCAAGCCTCTCACTAGTGCGTGGATCTCATTTATGATGCAATGAATATTTTTTTATAACTTGTTTCCTCTACCAATACAATGATAACTTTCCTCCCACAGAAAATCCTAAACAATAAAAAATGCTGTACTGGAAATGAAACCTCCCTGTGTTTGGTAAGATGCTGTGTTTAACTACTGAAAAAACAAGCAGATATGTTTAACAATAAAGCTTTGCATTGAGATGCGGTAACTACCTGTAGCCTGAAAACATGGAAGTCTTTGAAGTGTATCAGGGTCTTTGAATTGTAAAACAAAAAGAAACTGAATCTCTTTACTTTTGCCAGACAAAGTCCCAGAGAGAAATTCTGCTATCCTGCAAACTCAAGAATGTACACTCATAGTATGTAAATCCCTGATTATCATATTTTTCATAAAATGCTTTGAGGCTTTGCACATTTTAAAGCTTGAAGTCCTGCTAAAGACATACCTGTTCAGTACTTACCAGAAGAGTGACAGATAGTTTCAGACAAAACAGGATCTTGAAAAGATCAGGATGCCTTTCTACAGTTCTGCGTCAGGCTCCCCAGCGCTAGGCAAGGGGGTGATTTCAGCCCCACTTCTTCCCCTGTAGGTAAGCTCTTGGCTTTGTTGGCTGCTTAAATCCCTTTTTGAGACCCTTAACTTTTCCCTCACACAGAATAGAGCACTTAGGTAATGGAAGAGAGTTGAAAATAAAGACAGTGACACCTAATGTTACTAACCACACTTGATGCTTTCTTTTGCTAGTACAGAAAGTGTACAGATTTAGGCAAAATAATGTGCAAACTACAGACTTCTCTGCCTAAGTTTCTTCCCCATTCTAGGGCATTTCTCTCCAGCTAGATCCTCTGGGATGTTGTCCCCAGTTACAATTTCTCTTCTGAAGCATGATAGTCTTTTTGCTTATCTGTCTATCAGCTTCCTTTGACTTTGGCTAGTCCTGCAATCAGAAACAAGTCAGTATGCTCTTCCTCTTCCAATCTCTTTTTGTTGTAATCTTCCTGGGAGTCTCTGCTATTCTTCAGTCCCCATAGTAACGCACAGTTCCAGTATGCAACCACTAGAGAAATTCTTCTGCTCTAAATTCTAGCCCTGTGAAAGGAAGCAAACAACTGTAACCTTCTCTTCCTGTATGTAGATCACAGAGAAGATACGTCAGTGACAGTTTCTTCCAAAGACAGACTTCCAGGATGCAAGCTCTGGTCCTTGTCTGTAGCATAAGATATATAATTGTAGGACACGTTTGTTTCTGTCTGTATAGACAGCTTTTTCAGGCACTGGAATGTGATCATCTAGGTTGTGCAATTGTTAGCACAGTCCCTGGTATAGTATTGGCACAGGACAACTGCTTTACTAAAAATTCTTGGGAACAGTTTGGGAGTTTGCTTGTACAGATGTCACTTCAGAGACGTAACAGCTCAAAAATTCATAAATTGTACAGATTCCTTAAATGTTCACTGAGGGGTTTATTTATTTCATATTTCTTCCACAGACATAGTAGAGCTTTTCCAGGGGTAATGTTGGACCATCACTTTGGGTTTTTCAGGAAAATAAGGGCTAAAACCCAGAGATAATTGCACAACAGAGATCAGATGTCTCAGAATTTGTTTCTGTGTCACTGCTTCTATACAATCGTAGTCACAGATTGGTGTGTGGCAGGGAAAAGGAGAACTAATATCCCTGAACATTATTCATGTGCTATATTAGGACCAGATTTTGGCTATATTACTTTAAACAAATTGAATTGTTATAATCTTTGATCCCTGAACTGTTTCCACTGGGGGTGTCCGTATTCCTCTGCGGTCCTACTGTCAGCTGTGAATCCAAGACCTAGCCATACACATCCAAATATACAGCCTATATCTCATTCTATATGTGAATTTATGTCCCATCTGCTCAGGTTTTGTCTAACGGAGACTCCTACAGTTTTACAGAATTAAAACCATAACACGTTATTGCCATATAGTATCTTCTATTACATAATGATTTTCTGGACATTTTTAAGAAAATATTTGTGTGTTCTTATGCAGAAGTATATTTGGACAGTTTATTTATTTTTCTCCTGTCCAATATTACAGCAGCTTCAGTAGATTAGAGTAGCTTCAGTACTTTGGGGAAAACATTATTTCATTTTGAATTTTTGGTTGGTATATTTTAAATATACCAAGGGTCATGGCACATAATCACTGTCAAATCAGGGTCACAGCTGCCAAACTGCTCCCTACACAACTGATCCGTGGAATAATATCATGCAAATAAAATCTGGATAAATTACAATTTATTGTAAATGCTACTTTACTAAATTGTTTTTAAATTGTATGTTAAAGTAACAAGCTCTTTTTCTTTATTTTCTCAAGCATAATATAGAGCAGTCCACTCTCATATCTATATTTGCACATTTTGCTGTTATATAAACACCCCCAGGAACACTGGATATTGATGAATATTGTTTAGAAGGTAGATGAGTGAATGGCTTGTTATGAATAATTTATCTAAATCTTTTTCTTATGGCATATCTGTGAGCAGATCACAGTTCTTTCAAATTTATTCAATATTCAGAATTAAAATAGCTTCTTTAAGGAGTTGTTAGTTCTACGGACTCAATATGAATCGTATTTTATGGAGTATTCATGCATTGGATGCCTTGATCAGCAAAGGCACATGGTATTGTTCTTATTTCCTGAGTGGATAAACATCCAAGCAGCTCTACTGCAAATCCTCACACATGCAAACGTAAGTTTAGATTTCAGGTTGTTTTCAGAGATGTGACCTTGTATGTATTCTCTGTTTGCAACCATTTTGGCCAGAAAAATTAAATTGTACTGGCTTTAATAAAAAGAAACACAAAGTAAAAAATGTGACTGACAGTAATGCACAAAAAAAGCCAATCAGATAATTGCAGAAAATATTTTCTGTTATTTTCCTTAATCTGATTTATAATCATTAAATTGTTTTTATTTTCTTTCTTTTTCCTTTTCTATAATTTATGAAATAAGGTCTGTGAACTTTAATTTCTTATTATGAGTCTTCTGCCTCCTCTGTTTATTGAAAGATCTAAACCTGTTTTTTTCTGTGCTAAATAATTACATGTCCTTTTTGTGACATTTAAAAATCAATAAAGCATAATGTTTAAAGGAAAAGTCAAAGCATGAATTTTTCATGGACAAATTAATCTATAATCTGATTGTTCTGAATATAACTATTTTACAGGCTCATGCAGCTAACTGAAAAGGAATCTGTACAATTTTCCTTATGTATCCATTTCTTAGTGTGCTTCTCAAGAACAAAAATAAGTATGGCCTATGCCGTGTTCACATTCACATGAAAAGAATTAACTTACTACCTACATAAAACTGTTGGGGTTCCTGGACAACTCATTGTTCAGATTAGGGACCTGTTTAAGAATGCATTACAGCCCTTGTACAGCCCGACTTTCTCTAACCAAAATGAGACTGCTGTCTTGTTTTGACATGTTCATATGGCCAGGAGATCTCCCAGTTATGTGAACTTGTAGTCTGAGACACTAATGTACAGCTAGGATATCTTCATATCAATACGTATGTAACAACATTATTATAATTACTAATAGTATTATCAGTGGGAATAATAGTAAAAATAATATTACACTAGCATCTATAGAATCATCAGATTTCATTTTTTAATTCATCACAAAAATATATACTAGGAGACAGTCACTGCCTTTGACAAGAGATTAGATGGAGGTTGAAGGAGACTATAAAGCTATGAAGGCATTCTTGTAATATCACTGGGAATTGTGCTATTGGGTTATTAGGGCTTCTAAGCCCCCTCTCCTTCCTTTGCCCTTGCAAATTTGCAAACAGAGAAAAGTTTGACAATAGATAGGAAAGAAAAGGAAGGCAGAATGCCATGTCAAAGATCACAAAATAATTTAAGTCAGAGGTGTTAGTAGAATATAATTCTTCCCATGTTTAGTCCCATGTACTACATACTGGCCCATAATACACTTGTAAATCTTTCCACATAAATCTCTGAGGCAGCAAGAGGAATCCTCAAAACAACTATCAAGAAGGAATCTTATTTTCATTTGACAGTTTTTGACAGAAAGCCAATCCCACTTCAGCCCCTCTCATGAATAAATACATAGGTATAATCCTTTAAATTTAAATAACAGTTTCCATCTAAGGGTCTCCAAATTCTTATCAAACACTAGATCCTTACATTGCACAATAGTCTTATTGACCTTTAAAGAAGCATCACTTGACTGAAGAAATTTCTCATTGCTCTTTCAGCTTCCACTAAACTCGAAGTTGGGAGATCTGATTCAAAGTTTCCTAGACCTTTTTACTAGAAGTAGCCAGACCATCTGCCATCCTCTAGCACATGAAGTATTCTGTACTTTCAGATGGGTGAGGTGCTGATGAAGAACATTTTAACATAATGTTAAAAGTTTTCTAGGAAAAGCATAAGCTTGAAAACAGGTTACAGTAGCCATTTGTCTGGTATATTTTTATCACTTTGTAAGTCTTCCTGTTGACATGAGAGATGCAATGTGGTGTCTGTGTTTACACAAACTGTCTAAATTTCTGACTCCCTGTCTGTTTCCTTGGTCTACATGTTACTGTCTGATAATCAACAATAGACCAGGCTTAGTCACCTCTGAGCATAACTCATATTTGGAACAGGTGAAAGCAATATGTTGGTAATGTATTTATGGAAACCCCCAGACATTTGTCAAATTAACTATGGTTTTCCTCCTAATTGGTGAATCCCTCAAGAAAAGAACTGGTTTTGTCATGTAAAATATCTCCTACAGAAAAATATTGGACAAAAGATATGGATGGGCTTTACAGTTTTCTCCTGTGATGCATATTTTATACATTGCCTGCATCAAAGGAAGCATAAAGGGATATCCATTTTTTATTTTTATTTTGTTTACAGTCTTGTATTCTTCAGTTCAATCAACACCTAGTTTGTGTTTTCGAAAGAACAATATTTTTTCACATGGATAAGTAAGACTTTGCATTTCCACTTACAATAATGGAAGTTATTAAATTGATGATATTATAAGTATTCAAATGTCAGGAGGGCAATAAATTAACAGTGTTTAAAGCCAGTAGAGATTTTGTATCATGTACTGTGATATTTACCTTAGGATGTCATTTTATTAGGCTTCAGTGGTGTTCATGACTTGCTTATCTATTTGAAAAGTATTTCTCTATCTGAAGTAGATTTCAAATACTTTTAGAAAAATCTTAATATGCCAACCAGCATTTACAATAAGAATGAAGCTTAAAGCTGATATCAGATATCTGAAAAAACAAGGTAGCAATAAATTTTTATGGAATGAAATACATAATAAAAACTTCAAAGTTTAGATTTAGTTGTTCAACTAAATTAATCCAAGAATGGGAGATCTCCACCAAGCCTCCTTTTCAATTGCTTAGTTGCATTTCACACTTCTCTGAGCCAAGGCTAGTAGAATATTCTGAGGTTGGATTTTTGAAATTAGAAATAAAATGCATTTCATTAAGTGGATATAGTACAGAAGCAGGAATTCAAAATTAAAATGAGCAGTTAACTGCACATGGGACATGATCTAGCAAAAATGCACATTTTTTTCTTTGATTTCTGTATGTTTAGCAGAGGAATGTCATAAATATGGCCAGAGCTCTTAGCCCCAAACAATCCTTTTAGTTGTGTGAAATTCTTCCCAGATTCAAGCCTGATAAATTCAGCATCGTAGTTATTCCCCAGAGGAGCAGTTGGGATGAAGTATAAGTACAGTTTTCTTAGCATCTTAATCCAGTTTCCCTCCTAACTCACATATGGGTTCCTGCAGGGAATTCTAGCTTTCTAATTCATCTTTTAGAGCTTCTTCCATAGGCAATAGTACAGTGCACAAGTCTGTCTGTCTACTTCTATTGCATAAATTAATAGTGCACTAGAGGACTTCCCCTCCAATCTGGAATCTTGAATGCTTGCCTTAAAGAACAAGCATTCTCTTCATGGCAGAGTATAATAGTCTACAGATAATGGACTTTTATTATTAGCCTCTTGCACTCTATATGCTTAATGATACCTCCCCACATGAAAACTCCAGAAAGGAGGAAATTAGAAAAGCAAAATTTCTTGGCCCTAGCTCTCTACTCTTTTGGGCATATAAACGATCACTTTGATTTCCATCAATAAAAACATAATGTCTTTTATGCAAGAGGAAAATGAGGTCCTCTGGGTCTGGATTTGTTTTCAGTAAGATGGACAAATACCACGCACAATCCCATGGCTTTAAATGTCATGAGCTACTCCAGGGGCAGGGAAGTTTCATGTCAGATCTGGTGCCAGAGAGATTTTTGGCCCCCTACATTTCATACAGGCAGCCCACGTTCTCCATTCCTTTTTCCCATTTGGTTAAGGTTTAGCCTTTCATTTCTCAATTTTAACAGCAGCTGATCATGTAAAAATAAAGAAAGAAAATCTATGAACTGTCTGACTTGAAAAATGTCCCCCAATAGATGTTACTTATGGGAGGAATTAAAAAGAACAACATCAAAACTTAATGTAGAAAATTCCCGCTGAGCTAAGAATTTTGTGAGTACTCACATACTCTCAGCTATGTTGAGGATGGGCCAAAGACTATCTCAATGTACCAACACCACTGTTTAATCCTTTCTACATGGTTAAGTGAATGGCTTCTCTCCTAATTTTGACACTCTTCCCAATGTAATTATTTTAACAAAAACGACGATTCAGCCTTTGGAATTTCTTCAGCAAATCCTTTTCTGATATTATTTATTATTGCACTTACTGCAGCATATAATTTCGGTGACAAGCGTATCCTGATAATGTAATTAGATACTACTAAGCAATTGTGTTTATGTGACTGCTTTTTCAAGATCTCTTGCAAGTAAAATGCAAGTCTCAGAAGACTCTTTTATTAATAAGATGATGTTATTCCTTCACATATTTCTATTTACACTTGCAATTAATTTTCTCATATTTCATCAGCTGAGCTACAGTTTTTCTTACCAGATGTATGCCTTTGTCTAAATTTGAAAAAAAAATCATGGAAAATAGTTCAGCTCTACCCAAAACTGAAGTGTGGGAAAAAAACTCTTTTCCCTATGTTTAGAAATCATCTGGTGACTATTTCTCACTACATCAGAAGCACACCAAACATTGGAACACAAAACAATGTTTTACTGGACATGTGAAGCACATCCTTTTGCCTCCCCAGTGAAAATAAACCCACAGGGCTATAAGCCCTTCTAAAACTCATGAGTTCACACATTATCAGACAATTATTTTGAGATTGACCTAAAGGCTATGCATGTGTTACACATGCTTCTGTCTGAGGCTGGGTAAATATTTTTACCTAAGCCTCTGTGTAATGGGATTGTTCTGAGGGTCATCTCCATGTACATGAGTTTTCTACTCCCTTAGGCTGAAGAGAGCACTGAACCTAAGACTAACCTAAGAACTGACAGTTTTCCACCTTGGGCTTATGACCCAAACACTCAGAATACCCCTCAGTGATGCTAAACTTAGGAGATGTGGCATAGGTAGTTGCAAGTCAGTGGCAAAGCTTGAACCTGCGTTTGGGAGTCTCCGTCATTCACCATGGTTAGCACAGAATCAGCCTTTCATGCTCTCAAAGCCATGGATGGCTCTTTCCTGTGAACTTGGCTTCTTATCTTAATTTTTTCTTTCATCTACATGGCTAAAAAAATCTGAAAGGACTGTTATTGAAGGTCAAATAAAGCAGCCATACAGGTTCTTGGCTTGTATTGGAGAGCCACTGCTTCACACAGAGTCCAAAACATGTTTTTTTTGGGACCTAGTAATTTTGGGGTTCAAAGCAGAAGAGGTCTATTGAGATATGGCAAAGGAAAATGTAATGCTTAAAAATGCATCTTCTAAATGACTAAAGTAATAGTCAAACATCTATCTGTACGAGACCAAGAAGACGAAAGGTACATAACTTGTAAAAAAATATTTCCTACCTCTTTATAGCTTAGGGTTCCCAGGAAGATTTTTCGTATTAAATCATCAAAAAAACATATCCTCAGACTGGCATATGACTTTCCTTATACGCAAAAGAAGCTTAACCATGAAATCCAGAAAAAAAGGGACTAGAATTAGCCTGGTCAAATGAAAAATTTATCTGAAAAGTCATACATTGGCAAAGCTAATGGAAGCTTGTGAATGTGAACATGAATGTGAACGTTAATGCCTAATTAGTAACTGCATACTTAACATTTGCAGAGCTATTCTGGCCATCAAAAATTACATAAAATGGGTCAAAAAAGGAGTAAAGCTTAAAACTATTAAGTAGCGAGTAGGTGAATATTCCTAGCTAAGAATATTCCAAAGAATATCCAAAGATACATCCAAAGATTTCCTCTGGTGTTATAAAGTTTGAAGAACATTCTTCTGTCAGAAGGCTAGGTAAGAAAAGATGTTTCTAGGAAAAGTGGGAAGGTTAGACTTACTTTATAATCAAACAGTTTCTAAAAAACAATGTCAGAAGATGATATTAGCAGTCTATGACAGCCGCTTGGCCTGTTAGCATTACTGTCTAACTCTATACCGTTATGAGATTTAATGAGATCTTTGTAAACTAGTGAGAAGCAGGTGGGTCTACCCCAGCAACCTCCATCACAGTATGCGTACAATAATGATAGCATTAATTATAGCATGGAATGGATTTGGTACTCTTTAAAAAGAAGATACTGCTCCAGAATAGATTCAACAGTTATTCCGCATGCCAGGGAACTCATGAATATACACTGCTATTATAAATATGCCTTATATTTTTATTACTATAAATCCACACATAACCCATTTTGGAAAGCTTTATATCAAAAGCCAAGTGAAAGTGGCAACTAAAGTGTATCTGAATTACTCCAATGTAAATGGATCTAGGAACACATTATTACTTTACCTGCCTAAGTCATATGATTTACTGTTTTCAGCTATATACTTCTTGTCTTCCCTTAAACATGGAAAGTGTTTCCTGTAGTATTCCAACTTTTCTGAGTTCAGTGCTAAAATGCTTATAGGCACTAGCAAATCTTTTCTGTGTCCAGTTAGATGCTTGAGATAACAAAACATTAAACAGGAGATTAATCGCAAAATACATTCTCTGCTTTATCCTTTGACATAACTGTCTCATGTTTAACAAATGACATTGATGATTATGTGTGCTGGTAATTCAGATCTTAATGGAGCTCTCTGCCATACCACCCATAGAAGAAGCTGGCACAAGGCCTATGCTGCGGATGGATCAGAAATGGCATGTATATGGAATCAAGTAATTTTTGTGGTGGGAAAGACAGTTGCTCAATATTAGCCAAAGGTGTGGAGAAGAAAGGACTACTTTGCTCTGCCTGACCCTCTTGTGGCAAAGCTTATACCTGCCATAAATGTGTACCATACTACTGAGGCCAATTAAACTATGCCTATTTATGCCCTGGCTATAATTTTACCTTTACTTTCAATCTCATTAATAGAGTAACGCAGTTGAGAGCCAGTCGTTCCTAACCAGATATATTTTGCTACTGTCTTGCTAATGTAGACTTTGAATTTCTGCCAAAATGCCTATACCAAATTTAATTGAATAAATATTGGAATGAATTTGAGTTTGAATCATAAATTAATTTCTGAGGGAGCATCTCCCAGTACCAGCTTTCCTTTGTAGGTTATCTTTTCTTAGAGGTGACAAGGACCCATTCATTCTTGAATCCTTACTGATAGGCAGAAGCCATCTTCCTGGTCGACTTCTATTTCTTTTCTCAATTCATGAAAACCTGTTGTCTCTTCTGGCATATTTATTGCTGCTCTTGCAGATATATGAACTATACCAAGCATAACCTGACCACAGATGGTATAAAGCTCACTTTAATCAATCTCTTGCTGTGTTCCTGGAATCAGAATTGGCCTGGCCCCAACTTCATAAGCTTGTTATGTCAATGCCCAGACTGTACAAAACATCAGTTGCATGGGGCACTAAACTGTTTATTTTTGTCCAATGAGCTATAGACTGTTTTCACAGTGCAGCTTTCATGTGAGAGAATGTTTGTTTGCTGTTCACTGATACTTTACTATTTCAAGGGCCACTAATCTGTCCAGCCTGAGTGATTCCAGGGTGTTTATATTCCTCATTTCCTAGCAGGTAAGCAGATAATATAGAAAGCTTAGATCTTTAAAAACCTGTTTTGAGTTCGTTTTGTGGAATTCCTTTGCTTAGAGATAAACATTAAAGCAGCAGGGATTGGCCTGATAACAAACTGGATAAGACTAGTCTGGAGAGATAGAAGCTGGCTCCCTTTGGCATCTAGTGAGGGACATGTAAGGGCTGTGCCTGACATCGTCTGGCACCCAGCAGCAGGTGAGCAACAGGCCTGACTGTCAGAGAGAGTGCTGTGGGTATGAGCCAGAAAGGAAGTTCCCTTAGAGTTCCCTTCTGATCTGCTTATAGAGGCATGGTTGGTAACAAAAACATGCAACTGAAATTCCACCAGTGTTTTGCAACACTGGGCTTTTACTCACCATTCAGTTTTGAGCCCTCTGACTATTTTCTGTCTCTTGAGAATGGCAACAACTATGAGTTAATAAGTTGGTTTAAAATGTGGCAGACAAAGTTTTTGCTGGGCAAGAGATGGAAAATTTCTCATTCCATTTTAATACTGAGCTAGATTTGGACCCAAGCCTTAAAAGTAGTAACAGTGAGATCATTATTTGCAAGAAGAAAATGAGGATGTAGCACTGGGGTCTGCAGTGTGTGAGATGCAAAATACTTTTTCAGTGCATTGATTTAATATTTTTAAGCATTTTTTAGATTGGTTGATGTTTCCCCAAGGTCTGGAAATTAAAGTAAATCATGGAGAAAATAGGGTAGTGAGTAGTGATGAAAACTGACAATCAAATGCAAGCCTTAAACAAATGCACTACATTCCTCTGAAGTTTATCCTGTGCCTGTACAACTTACTACCCAGGTGATATCCCTTTCTGTAGCCATGTCCTTGGATGGACAGAAATTTCTTTCTACATAATACGACACATTAAAAGAGAAAACCAAATTTCACACAGCTTATAAAAAAGCATTCAAACATAAAAGAATGTAAAATCAGGTAAAAAAAAAAATCAATAGAAATAGTGCCATGCTTAATTTCTAAAAAACCTCAATATACATTAACAGATTGCATGGTGAGGTATATTCAGTTCTTAAAATTAATATAGAATCTGAGAATTTTGTATGTATTTTACTAGGTTCTTATTCAGGTCAAATCCCCCTTAGTTTCAGTAAGATTCTGATTCTGAAGATCCAGTCATGTTGCAACAACACAATTTTTAAGGCCTAAAAGAAAGGTGTCTAAATATAAAAAAACACTAGCAATATATAAAAGTAATTTGCACATAGGTCCTACTGAACATGACAATAACACAAAAAGATGGAAAATACAGCTCTTTTAGAACAACATCCTCTTCACCACGACTCTCACAAAGTCAGTACAACACAGTTTTCTTGAATGGAACTTCTTTGGCATAATCCTGCAAGATGCTGAGTGCTCATAACACTACTAAAATGCCAGTCTTGAAATAATGGCTTTAATAATTTCTTTCTTAATTTCCCCATCTGTATGATATGGTTGATAGGATTCAACAACTTTTGTGAGATACTTAAGTCATCCTTGGATGCAAAGCAGTTTGAAATGCAGTCATTCATATTGCCCAGTAGATCCTAAAAAGTTCTTTCAGTGTCTGTGTAAGATGTAGGGTGGTTGAGGAGGGACAATGCCACGTAATTCTTCTGTTCCCAATATTAGGAGTAGTTGTGAACTTCGTATGAGAGCAGCCTATTAACAGCTGTGCATTTTCTCTATAATGTTTTCTAAAGCTGTCTTGACTGTACTTAAAATGTTGCCTTAGAGCATCCTTAACTACTTATTCTCTTCCCAGAGTAATGCAAAAATAATCGACTATGGGCAAAACACAGTCCTATGTATGCTGCATGAAAGCCATAAAATGGCTTAATCTGATGTGCACAGAAAATGTGATTGTGGTACAACATAAGGTAAATTTCCACAAGAGAATAGGGTTATCATTAAGAGCAATAAATGCATCTCAACATCAAAGAGATCCCCTCATCTATAGAATATCCAAAACCTTGTGAATTTTATGATTAATTATAATAGAGAGTTCTAAAATCACAGAAATGCTAGTTAGACAGACTTTTGTGGGTCATCCAATCTAACCTGCTACTTTAACATAGGAGATCATCAGTGTTTAATTAGGTCAGTAATGGCTTTCCCTAGCTGAGACTTGACAAGCTCCAGAGAAATTCCATCATCTCTTCCAGTGCTGCACTACTCCTTACTGAATTTTTTTCCTAATCTCCAACCTCAGTATTCCAAGCCTCAGTCTGGGGCAGGCCAGTCAACCTGCTTGGTCCCTGGGAAAATAATGGAAGGAGTCCTTTTGGTACACATTCCAGGGAACACAAGGGAGAAGATAAGTGGAAACAGTTGGCATAGATTTACCAAAAATAAGTTGTGTCTGACCAACCTGATTGCCTTCTATGATAAAATAACAAGGTCTGTGAATGAGATGACAACAGTGAATATCATTTCCCTTGACCTTGGCAAGGCTTTTGATACTATCTTCCACAATATTCTTGAATCCAAATTAGGATGTTACTGTCTGGATGGGTGAAAAGATGGTTGGAGGGTAGTGAGCTCGGAGAGTAGCGGTTAATGGGTTATGCTCTACCTGGATGCTGGTAAAAAGTGTAGAACTGCAGGGGTCTGCTCTGGGACCTGTTCTGTTTAACACCATTATCTTGAAGAGATGACTGAGTACAGTTTCCTCAGGTTTGCAGATCACATTAAAATGAAGGGAAGAGTTGGCATGGTTGAGAGCAGGACTGACATCCAAGGTGTCCTGGACAGGATGAAGGAATGGACCAACAGGAACACTATGAAATTCAACAAGGACAAATGCCAAGACCTGCGTCTTGGAAAGAAGAACCCCTGGAAACAATACAGGCTGGGGAAAGCTTCACTGGGGAGCAGCTCTCTGGAAACGGACCTGGGGGTCTTCATAGACAGCAGGCTGAGCACAAGCCAGCAGTGTGTCCTGGCAGCAAAGAGGGCCAACTGCATCCTGGGTGAAATGAACAGAAGCATAGCAAACAGATCAAGGGAAGTTCCACTCTACTCAGCACTCAGGAGACCATATCTGGAATACTGCATCCAGTTTGGGGCTCCCCAGTATAAAAGATATTCTGAACAAGCGAATCAAATTCAAAAGAGAGTCACCATGATGGCTAGGGATGGAGCACTTGCCCTATCAGGGAAGGCTGAGGAAACCGGACTTGTTCAGCCTGGAGAAAGGAAGGCTTCAGAAAAGCCTAATAGCAACCTACCAGTACCAATGGGGAGGTCATCAAGAAGATGGTGTCAGGCTGTTACACAGTACTGCACAGTGGGTGGATGAGATAAAACATGCATAAGTTGAAGCAAGAGAGGCTCAGACTGGATACAAGGATAAACTTGTATACAATGAGGGCACTCAAATGATGGAACAGCTTGGCCAGGGAGCTTGTGCAGTTTCTGTCCTTGAAGGTTTTAGACCAGACTGCACGAAGCTGTGAGCAAACTGGTCTGACCTCAGAGTTGACTATGCTTTGAGTAGGTGGTTGGACTAGAGACATCTTGTTCCATCCCACCCTGAATTATCCTATTGCTACTGTTGAAACATTGGCTGAGAAGAGTTTGGCTCCATCATGTTTGTAACTACTCTTCAGGTGTTTCACTGTCCCTTAGCCTTCTCTCTGACAGTCCAAAGAAGCTCCCTTAACCTCTTCATATAGGCTGTGTGCCCTGAGCATCTTGATAGATATCCTTTGGGGTGTTTAAGGGTACCAGTTTTCTCCAGAAACAGAGACACCATTAGAGACAGTAAGCCATATTTGTTTCCCATTGAACTTGTGTCAAATCTATGTAATTGCCTTTCACCTCTTCACCTTTCTCACAGATGTTCCAGCCCTTCCCACAGTAATGTTCAAGAATAAATTTACATAGATAAGTAATCAATCAAGAACCAGTGAGATGACTCAAATGCTTTGGACATACAGATGTGCAAATTTTTCCAAGGCTCAAGCTGAAAATGAAACAATTTTTAATGCTCTATGAATACAAAGTGTCCAAAGAACCAAAAAGAGGGACTTGTGAAAATGAAGACTAAAAAAAGAAGCCGGAATTCTATCTCTGTTCAAATTGACATCAACATTTCACTGAGTTCAGCACAGCCAAGATCTCATCCACTTTTTCCAAAATAATTGTTGTCAAAGATCACCCCTAAATTGCAAGCCTATATTTTGTGAATAATAAATTGCTCTTGATCTTGCCCATTTCTGGTTTTGCTGTCTGATAAGCATTATTACACATCAGTGTACTGATCTTTCATGTTTTTCTGCTCAAAGAATAAAAAATACAGTCTGCCTTGGCTGGAAAATAGTACACAGAACATGTTCATCACTCCACCTGGGAAGAAACTTCTATGCTAGTGAATCACAAGAGCCCTCAGTGCATCTGTGTTTCCCAGGTCATTCCTTTCCTCTGGAGCAGTTCTGTATTTCAGGCATTGACATTAACACCTAGCAAGAAACATATCTGGGCTTATTGATGTCAGATGTGACACACGGATGTAATGTGTATTACAAAGTAATTTCTCTTTTAAGAGAGCACAGAAATCATTTTTTGGTGCATACAGAAAAAGTTGAAACTTCAGAAAGACTCTTTTCATTTTCAAGGAATAGGCAGAGTAATATCTTAGTGCCGTCATAAAAATGAGTTTGTGCTCTAACTTTAGTGACCCAATAACTTGCAACACCAATATCATTCATCACACTGTCAGAAAGAAAGAACCAAGGAGGAGGGAAATAAAACATCATATTATATTATAGAGCCAGTATTTGCAGTTGCCAAGGGAGCAGGGTACCCAGCTGATTGGTGTCTAAATATCAGATCATTAAAAATAGTTCAGTTAATAACTGTCATTTTAAAAAGATTTTTTTTTTAGTCTGATTTTTTGGGATAGTGCTGTTTTAGTTTGTCTCCACCTACTTTAATAAGGAGTCTCAGTTTTGTCTCTGGGTGAATTCTGAGAATATTACTTCTCATTTTCGATTAATATCTTAAAGTTATCTCTTTACACTAAACTTTGCTGAGATGTAATTTCAGAGCTGATTTAATATAATGGATCATGTTTTCTTTGTTCCTAAGACATTTAGAGAAATGCAGCAGATTTAATCTGCTCTTCACTAAAATAAATTGATGCAGTGTCACATGGGATGTTCATTAAACTGGAGAAAATAGGAACAAGTAGAGGAACTGTATGATAGGTAAGAAACTGACCAATGAAATATGAAAAGGAACTGAAATGAGATTTCTCTTCACAGAAGAAATTTACTGGTGAAGTTCCTAAAAAGTTAGTCTTGGGTCTGTTGTTATTTAAATATTTCATTAGGGACTTGGCACAAAAGTGTCAATGTGAAAATTAAATTTTTTGATGATATAGAATTGGAAAGCACTTTAAATACAGAATACCATGTGAGGACGAATGAATAATTCTGAGGACTGGAATAAAACATAAATGGGGCAAAATAAAAAATTCATAATGCAAGACCAGGCATTGCAGGCTAGACCCCAAAGTATTCTTAGGGTATAGTCTGCTCTGTTTACCTTCCATTTTAGTTGTATAAAAGCACACAAACTTCTAAAGGTAAAATTTACCTCTCTCTGGTCAATGGACAGAGGTAGGTGCCTTTGAAGGCCTCATGAGTGAGATATCTGCCTAATTTCAGTGCTTAACCTTGGACAAATACATCTTTGCACTGGAGATAAATCTTACTACTTCATTAGATACCTAAAATGAAGCTATTAGCTATTTACCTAAGCTAATGAACTGGATTCATCCCTAGGAGCATATGGGTTTGACATGTGAGACCTACCAGACTGGAATCTAAAATACAGAATTAAGAGCCTTGATCTCTCACAGTGTACACACAATACAGAAATTACATTGTTGAGTGAGAATTCTTCTTAAACTACCCCATAGCAAATGCAGAAGTTAGGAAGGGAAGCATGTCAAAATCACGTTCCTTCATATAGCTTAAGCAAGAATCCTCACTGGATTTCCTTTTCAAATTTGCAGACTGAAGGATAAGGAGGTATCACTTAGCACTATAAGGGTAAAGCACTTTCTCCAGCTAATTAGAGATGGACCAGAATGGACTCAGGTATAACACAAGTCCTGAACATTTTCAAAGGGACTTACAATCCTGAATTAGGTTGTTTTACACACACAGATTGCCTATACAAAATTCTATAAGTCAGGAAACTTCAACTTTCTTACATCAGACTCTTATTCCTCTATTCACAGGCATGGCTAGAGGTTCACCAAGTCTGGAAGTGACAGATAAGACTGCACACTGTACTTGTAATTTCCTTATTTTTAAGTTGCAATTGAGACTCAGTCTCACCAACTTTTTATCTTTTTCCTGCCCTTGCATGTATTAAAAGAAAAATGATGGGATTTCTGGAGCAGCAATAACTACTCAATATAACCAAGCCTAGCTTGTATCTTTTCTGCCACAAACAGCATATTAATGCTATCTCTAATGTTTTTCAAATGCTGTCAAGTGAGTCCTTTCCTGTGTAAGATTCCACATAATTAAAGGGCAAAACAATGAGGAATGTAGTGTTTCAGTTAGTAATATTTTGTTTACTCACCTTCATTGATTATTTAAGTTTCATGTGCTTTGATTGATTTTTATATGTTTCCTGTGGGTTTAAAAGATTTATTGATGGTTGTTAGTGTTGGAACACTAACAAGGGCTTTGTTAGTGCCTTAATTGCTGTTAAGCTGGAGACACCTTTTACAAGGGCTGCAGTAAGGACTGCCTGGTGTAATTAAGAGTAATAAAACTGTTTTTTTGATTGCTTGTTTATTTAGATAAGTGAGGAAATATTCATGATTTTATGAGTCAAGACTCTGTGAAAAATACCACACCGTGCAAAAGTTTTCAAGATGCTTACAGCTAGCAGTGTTTTGTATGCTCTGATATGCCAGGAAACACTCGTGCTTTTGTGCATGGTACTGCACTGCATAGCATGCTTTTGCCTAGGTATGTGGAGCTCTTGGATAACAAAACTACGCCTTTCCAGAACCTGGGCAAGGAATTTGGGATGGTACTACAGACATATCATCTCTTGAGCTAGTTGGGGAATCTATATAGAAAGGTGTACTTAGATGCTGTCAAACACTTCTGTGTGCCTAAATCTCTCACTAGGTCTAGTCCCCTGTCTGTGCCTCAGAGAAGTTTGTTACTTATTTTTGTGGCTCAGTCTGTGGTTAGTTCAGCCTTGAACAGAAAATCACAACCCAGTGGGAATCAATTAACTTAGAATTATTTAATAATTATTTAGTTTCCAAACTACTCATAAGCCCCATTAACTGTCCTCAGTGAAAGCTTTACAGATTGGAAGGAAACAGCAAATTTCTACATAAGCTGCTCTGAAATTATAAACTTAAAATAGCAAGTAAGGAAAGCAAAGAAGACAAAGCACAAATGGGGCCAAACTCTTCATTGCTGCCATTCTGTAAACAAGAGCTGTCTTTTGTGAGAGGTCTCTACATGATATATTAGCTGCATTGAGACAGTTTTGAATAAAATGAGGAAGTCACTATGGTTCTGCCAGTTTTACACTGAAGCTTTTTCAGTATTAGATACATCTTGAGGCTTTAAATATCCATTAAAATGATATGTTTCCTCACATAGCAAAGTAGGAAAGGTATTAAAAAACCTGCTGCCAGCTTGAATTAATGACTAATCCAATAACGTTCATGCAACGCCAGGGCAATTAAAATTATTTTTAACAATTTAAAATTTGCATTTAAAAAAAATAACCACATTTTCCTACCTTCTTTCCAACCCTCTATATCCCTTGCAGATAAGCTATATTCCAACCCTCACTTTTTTTTTCCTGGGAAATGATTATGTATTAGCTTTTAAGGCTCTAAATCAGCACTGTAATGATACAGTGAAATGGCTAGCTCATTCCAATAAAAATACGGTAGCAGAATCAGACTGTAAAGTGGTTAACTCTTCCCTCCTCATTTCACATTATATCTATGAACATACGAACACATCTATGAATGTGCAATTTTAAAACCTGAGTTTAATCTACATATATTTAAAGTAAAGGTTCCTGCTAACATAAAATATAAAACTGTTTTCCAGAGAGGCAGTTTTCATATGCCAAGTCAGGGGATATTTATCTCTTCTCACATACTTCAAATTTTTATTACTAGCCAAAAGCTGTATTAGGAGCAAGAAGAATGGAAGTGATGGGCGTCACATAAATGCTCTCACATCACAGCATGCAATCAGCATCAACAGATGTTTAATTTTTTCTTTAGGATGGAAGTATGTTCTTCCCTATTGTGATGAGATGTTACAGGTATGTTGTTAGGTAAGAACACCTTTCAGAGTACTTAAGGTGAAAAGTATCATTATAATTACATCTTCCATATATTGAAGGAGTAGAAATTTGTCACGTGCCCTGTAACTCATTTATTAATTAGAGCATGTCTTTGAGGAGGACATTTCAGTTTTCAATTCAGTGTGATAAAAAAATCTACCACAGTTCTTGTTAAACTGTCTCAGTAGTTAATTGCCTTCACTGTCTTATTTTGAACTATAATATAAGCATCAATTTCTGGGTTTGGTAAACTATCTCTTTAGATTATCTTTCTACCTTAAGGTTGTGTATTCTATATAAAATCTGGAAATTATATTAAAAACCTGATAATCTGTTTGTGAACTATTAAAAAAAAATATTATTTATAAGAGCAACTAGGATTAAAATTTAATCTCTGATATCTTTCCATAACTAGCATAAAACTGAATAGTTGCCTGAATGGATTTATGATTTCTATGAATATCTAGAAACAGAGAGCTTTGAATATATGTGCATAAATTTTAATAAAATAACCAAAAGAGGTAGAATTCATGTCCAGGAACACTGCCTACTTTAAAAAACAAAACAAAACAAAACAAAAACCTCCATCATATCTCATGCCTACATACGCTAAAAAGGGTGATCTCTTTTACTATAGATACTTCACAGATAGGGAAGGTATATTTGGTCTGAAGCCTAAGTATCATGATTCTCTAGGGCTGTATTTTAAAATGCTGTAATGTTGTTTAATATTTCACATCCAGCATATCATATACTTCACAGCAAAATATATATTTGGTCTATTCCTACAGTACTTGGTACCAATTCTTTCATCCATCCTGCATGTCTACAGTGGATCAATTATGGTTTTCATTTAAGTGAGAGTATTCCATTCAGTAAGGCTACCTGAAAAATATGGATAAACTGTGAAATGGGCACTGCCACATGTCAGCTCTCTTATAGTCTCACTGAGAGGAGGTTAGAGGTGTTGCCCTTCTAAATGTACTCTCACTGTTTCCCATTAAATTTTCACCTGCCAGGGCTAATTTCCATTTATAACACTGAAGTTCTGTCAGTGCGAGTGTGGTGGAGATAAAATTAAGAATCTACTTTCAGTTGTCTCCATACAAATTAAGTATAAACTGAAATCTATAAGTAGGGTTAATTAGTAAGTTCTTCCCTGATACTGCAAAGACTAATTTTGTAAAATTTCACATTGATGTAATTCTGTAAGTGACTCACATGGCTAACCAGATCTAACCTAGATTAAAGTCAGAATCCACAATGCAGGTAATCTATTTAGGACAAAGTGTTTTACCAATATATTAAAGAATATTCTATATACTTCCTTAAGAAATGATTATACAGGATAAATGCAACATTTCTCACCTAAAAATCAAATCAGAGGAAAATCTGAGATCATGGTAATAGTAACTTATGCAACATTTAATAAAATAGTTTTTCATCCCCTTGTGTTTGCATTAACTGCTTAAAGAACCTGCACCAAATTATTGTATTGTTAAACAACTCACATTTGGGAACATCTGATATTATTTAAGCTATTTATTTTGTTTCTTTTCAGAAAGTCTATACATTATAACAGCTAAGACATTAAAAAAAGTCATAGATGGAATGTAGTAGAAAAATGAAAGATCTTGCCATCTGTTTGAAACTTTGACTTACAGTTGGCTAAATCCAGATTTTCTGTTTCAGGATGAAGGTTGGTGATTATTTCTGAACCAGAATTGGAACAAATCTTTTCAGAATTCCTATCAAACATAAATGCTAAAAAGATTTTGGTCTTTGAAAGTCTGATTTTGGAAGTATTTGTGGTGCCTAAGAGGACTTGTCAGCTCAGGTAACCCTTGTCATAGATGTATTAGGCAAATTCATTTCTCATAGAATATCACATTCTAGGTCACTCTAGGTCACATTCTTCCTGTCCTTTTTATGTTGTCTGTTTGCCAATTCCATGTAGTTGTCCATGGTTTTCTCTCCACCATTCATTCTCTCAGTCTGTGTTTATGTTATGTGCACTGTTTTCCATGGAAACATGGGCTATTGCCTTTTGCTATTGTGTGATGATTTGATGGTTGGACCCATGCATGCTCAGCTGTACATCCTCACCTCAGGTCATTGGCTTCCGTGCTATAAAGGGCTGTCCACTTTGCTTGGCATTCTCCTAACTGACAGGGTCTGTTATTTCTCTATGAAGTCCAGATGACTTCAGGAAATGAAAATGATTTCTAGCTCATCAGACTTTGCTTTGTTACCTGGGAAGATGTTTTACTGGATCCAAAACTAGCAGGTTAGGATCCTTTTCTGTTTGTTTGCCCTTGCCATCAGTTTCTTGGATGTCTTTCCAGGGGATTATGCATGCCTACTGCTATCCGTTATGTTTTCAGATTCCCAGATGCCACTGAACCACTTGAATTCTCCTGCAATGTGTTGCTCATTTCCTGAGTCAATATTAGATAGGTCAGAACTTGTAAAATCTATCTGTAGTTCCCTCATCACATTTTTGTCCTCCAGATAGACTCTCTCTCAGAAATTTGGAAATTAAACTTGTGTCATCCATATATTTCCTAAATCCTGATCAATGTTTTCTAGGTTTAGTTGAGAATTTGGTAAGGCTATATGTCTTCTATATTGTTTGCACTCTTCTCACTGTTCCAATGTATGCCAAGCTTGAATACCCAGATGCTACTCTACTTATTGCCAGAGTGAAACATACATTTTTCTTAGGTCTGGTCCTAAATCTGCAAGGGCTACCTGCACAGTCCCCTCAGGAATTGGGCATATTTGTTCCTTAAGATCTATCCATCCATTCAGTATCCTTCTTAGTACTTTCACAGGGTAAGAGTATAGCAGCAAGCTGAAGGAATCAATATTTTGCTTTTCAGAGCTATCCTCTAGAAATCTTCTTGTTTGTGCCGCTTTGCCAACAGTTCTTAGAGGCAAAATATTTTCAATTAGAAGAATTTTACTTAAGTTTTATTGGCAATTAACACTGAGAAAAAAAGAAAAACATACACAATTAAACACTAACACTTTCCTCCCTTCTCCCCAGGCTTAACTGCTCACTGCTGCCAGTTAACATGATCCCAGTCTTCGAGACATTTCCACACTGCATTAGCCATTACATCCAGGAGTCTGTATGTACATATACTGGGGCCAGTGATGCCCCTGAACATGTTCCAAGGCTATTTGCAAGGCCATTACTTCTGCAAACTGACTAGAGCCTCCAGTCCCTTCGCAGGTGGCAGCTTCTCCCGTGGAGGGATTCCAAGCAGCAGCTCACTACCTCCTGATCCCTGATGTAATTTTAAAAGATCCATCTGTAAACAAACTCTATTGTTTGTTTTCAGCACTTAATTCATCATATGCTGGGGCTTCAACAGCCTGAGGAATTTGGTTTCGTCACATTATTGATTTACTGACTACAGAATAATAAACCCAGCTAATCCCAGTCTGGAGCTTGAAGCAGTAGATGCCTAAGGGGTAAAGGCCAGCACATATTTTTACCACATAGCACTGGTTGCTCTTCCAACAGTGGGTTTTGAATCTTTGAACAAAAAATTCAGGACAGGTAGTCTAGGGTATAACCACAGAGGCTGCTTTGTGCCTAACTCTTCAGTGGCATGCAGATTGTCCTCATCTGCAGCTTGAACCTCTTGCTCCACAGAAATTTAGTTATTTTTGGCTCTTTTGCAGCTCCGACTCTAGAATCCCTACAGCTTGCCTCTCATCTCTTGAAGGGCTCATTGCCACAAGCTCCTGCTCTTGTTGCCACAAACTGTTGTTCTTTCCTATGCTGGTATTTAACAAAATTCTTACATCACTCTCTTTCTGGATCAGTACTAATGTCATTGCATGGGCTACCTCCTGCTTTACCTGGTCAAAAGATTGCTGCTTTTTCTCTTCCCTCTCAAAATGACTCTTTTTTTGGATGTCACTTGATATAAAAGTTTGGTCAATTGGCTGTAACTGGGGAGGTGCATACACCAGAATCTTAATGATTAAGAAGGCATTCTTGTTAGTTACAGATGGCAACTTACTTGAGTAATTTTTTCAGCTGCGAACAAATGTCTCTGTCCATATGGCCATGACAAACCTAAAAAATGTATTTCCTGATTGGGCCCTTTCAGTTTGGAGCACTTAATGGCAAATCTGGCATTGAATAAGTAATGATTACCTGTTGACCGTTTATTGGGTGTACATGGCAAGGTTGGGGGAGGGCTGCAGTGGTAGCTTCTGTAAGAAGAGACCAGGGGCTGCCCCATGCTACACACAGCTGCTTCCAGCTGGCTCTGCAATGGACCTGCTGCAAGACACAGCTGAGGAGTGTTGGTGCTGCCTCTGTAAAAATGTATTTGAGAAAGGGCAAAACCCACCACACTGGCTGAAGAGGAGGGAAAAAATAAAGAGCAAGAAACAGCGCTGTGAACACCAAGATCAGAGAAGAAGGAGGGGCAGGAGGTGCTCCAGGCTCCAGAGCAGAGATTTCCCTGCAGCTTGTCGAGGAGACCACAGTGAAGCAGATGGATATTTATGGAAGGACTGCAGCCCATGGAGAAGACCCACGCTGGAACAGGGGAAAAGTGTGAGAGGGAAGGAGCAGCAGAGAAGAACTGTTATGAACTGACCATAACTCCCTATTCCCCATCCCCTCTGTGCTACTCAAGAGTAGGGGAGAGGTAGAGGAGTCAGGAATGAAGGAGCCTGTGCAACAAATTTGAGCCTGGGAAAATGGGGGTGGATGAGGGATAGGTGTTGTTTTAATTTTTGTCTTTGTTTCTCACTATCCATATCTATTTTAACTGACAATAAATTAAATTAATTCTCCCCAATTCAAGTGTGTTTTGCCCATGACAGTAACTGGTAAGTGATCTCTCTGTCTTCATCTTGACCCATGGTCTTTTTCATCCTATTTTCTCCCCCTGCTGGGGTGAGGAGGAAGAATGAGTGAGGTAGGTGGGCATCTGACTGCAGTCCAAGGTTAACCTACCAGTTCCTTTACTTAGTACTTCTGGAGTTGTTCTTCCAATTAATGCATCATCAATGTATCTGGAGATCTGTTGATTTAAGGTTTGGTGGATGATGCCAAGTTGGATGGTAGGGCTGTGTTTGCACCCCTGGGTGAGCTGGTTCCAGGTGCACACTATTCCAGGCGAAGGCAAATTGGGGTCTTGCTTCTGCAGCTAGAGGGACTGAAAAAAAATATTTGCAACATCTGTTGTAGCATACAAGGTATATTCTTTGGCTTCTATCTTGTAAAAGAGGTGCAATGTCTGAAAACACAGCAGATAATGGGGGTGTGATTTCATTTAAAACTAACACCTACTGCTAACCGCCATTCTCTAGCAGGCTCTGTACACGCCAAACAGAGCTGCTGTAAGGTGAATGAGTCTTTGAGAGCACTCCTTGTTTTTCCAGGTAATCAAGTAATTTTTGTATTTTCCCAGTGGCCCCTTTGGTCAGTTTGACACTGCTTTTGGCAAATTGCTTGAGTTGCTAAGGGAACAACAGCTGGGTCTATCTCACAGAATCACAGGCAGGCTGAGGTTAGCAGGGACCTCTGGAGGTCATCTGGTCCAATCTCCCCTGCTAAGGCAGAGTCACCTACAGCTGGTTGCCCAGGACCATGTCCAGGTGGCTTTTGAATATCTCCAAGGATGGAGACTCCACAACCTCTCTGGGCAAACTGTACCTGTGCTCAGTCACCCTCACAGTGAAAAAGTTCTTCCTTATGCTCAGAGAGAACCTCCTGTGTTTCAGCTGGGGCTCATTGCCCCTTTTCCTGTCACTGGGCACCACTGAGAAGAGTCTAGCTCCGTCTTCTTTATTCCCTCTGTTCAGATATTTGTACACATTGACAAGATCCCCTCCTGAGCCAACTGTTCTCCAAGTTGAACAGTTTCAGCACCCTCAGGCTCCCCTCATGTGAGAGATGCTCCAGTTCCTCAGTAATCTTAGTGGTCTTTTTCTGGACTCTCTCCAGGATCTCCGTATCTCTCTCATATCCATCGAATATCTGTAGTCAAGATTTTGAAACCAATGCCTGCTGTGGGCAGAACAGTCTTGACTTAGAGAATATAGTTTAATTTAATTTATTGACAACTGAAAGAAAATTTTTATTACTGATTTAGGTACTGAGAAAAAAAAGGCATAGACAATTAAACACTTAGGAAACACCTTTCCTCCCCTTTTGCCAGACTCAGGTCCAGTCAAACACCTTTGTTACTCCCTTCCTAGTGTTGGCTCACTTTGTTTTGACAGTGTGTTGTACTCAGTCTGTCCCCATTCCTCTGTTGATGCGATGGGCAGTACAAGAGGTTGGGAGGTGGTGCCTAATGGTTTCTTTCTGCTACTCCTTGCTTCTTACTTGTTTAGAGTTGCCAACAGTCCCCCAGGTGTGTCCCTGCCCCAGCAAGGGTCACCCACGGCCACAGTGCCTCAGGGATATCCATGCCCTGGTGTGGCTTATCCGTGGGCTGCAGTCCTTCAGGACTGTACATTGCCTGTCATGGAGCACCTCCTTCCAAGACTGCATCGTCAGCCATATCCCCAACAACATCTCCTTCATCTTGTTACCTCCATAGTGGCTGCTGCTCTTTCTTAAACATGGCAGGATCATGGCACTGGGGCTCTTCTGGCTGGCTGTGGTTTTAGTGCACAATGAAGCACTCACACTGGTGTCAGAGCTGGCTAGAAATAGCTGTGACCAGCTAGTTCATGGCACTTCATGGTCTCCTCCCACATCAGTCACAACTGCTGCCCCTGTACCAAAACCCTGCCAGCTATGCCAAACACAACAGCAGAGCCATTTTTGAGCAATACAATGTTATGCCTTCCAGACTGAAGAGATTTTATATCATTAACTGCATTTTATATTCACTGCAGCTTCTTTATGGAACTTTTTAAACACCGATAATGTGACTAAGTATGTCATATTTGTCTTAAAACTTACTTCTGGAAAGTGATACATATCAAAAAGCACCTTTAAGAATCATGTCTTTAAGTATTCCCCCTTTTGCAATTCCTAAAGACTTACTAGTAGATGCTGCTTTCTACCAGTGGTGCCTGAAACATCATTTAAAAATAGTGTATTGCTGTTCTAGCTTCTGAAGAGGTAAGGTTCTCCAGGATTAGTGACCCTCTTATGGTTTGATTTCTTTCTTCAAATGCTGTCCCTTTCTCTCTATTTCCATATCACATTATTATATACAAAGCTCCTCAAGTGTTCATGGTATTCTGAAGCTAAGGTAGTTAAGATAATTAACCACCTCTATAAATTGCTGGAGTAATTTCCCATTCATTACTCTGGGGTTCCTTTACTTTTCTCAAGGTTTAAGGCAAAGCTGGAGACCACCACCTGTCAAGAAATGAAGACTGGAGTAATCTCACCGAATATTCAATTTATCTGCATTCTGTCTACTATTCTTCTTCTAGTATCTGCACAGGAAGTGCTATTTCCTTGATGCCATTTTTTTCCATCTAATAAATGAATGTATTGGCAATAAATTTGATACAATTGGGTATCATCCAGTTTTCTGGTGATATTCTGCCAATAGGCATTCAAATTTGGTGGTATCTGCCACAATATATAGCAAAACTTTTCAGTGGTTGAATGGTTCATATAGCTCAATATAGCAGAATTCATTTTTATATCACAAAAAGTGAGCATTATTTCTCTGGAAAAGTTGGACAGCATACCCATGTTGTTCAAAATGATACTGACTTCTTTTCAATGCTATGTGAAGTGGTTTGGGATACTGCTAGTCTTCAGGTTATTTAAAGATTTTGTTTGTTTGCTTTTTAGCAAGGATGATTCATCCTGTGCTAGTTTTTGATGTAATGACATGTCTTTGTAGACTTTCTATTCTCTACTACAATTCTGTCTCACAAGGTGCATCTGGGCATATATTTCCACTTCAGCTTATCCTATCGATGACTATTTCCTTTCTATTTGGAGATATTTTTTTCTTAGATTATAGCTGTAATTGTACAGTCTCTCTTAAACTCTGTTATATGTCACATGTGTCCTTTTTTCAATTATAAGCAGATGGCAGAACACTGAAATTTGTAAGTATCTAGTACCCATATTACATCTTGATTTTGAGTAAAAAGAGTATTTTTCTTCTGCCTTACTCTGGATGTGATCACATATTCTACTCTTCTGCTATTATTCCTGCCAACAGCTTTGTCCTTTTCCCTGAACAATGTAGTAGAGGGAAAAAAAAAAAAAAAAAAAAAGAAAAGGGTTTTAAAAGGCTTTATTCTTACTGGTTTAGTTTTATCTCCCCTTTTGATTTTCCTGTACTGGTTCACACGTTGCTTTTAAACTATTGCCTGTGCAAATTTTAACTTATGGAAATTCAGGATATGCTAGAAGTTGACTCCTTCCATGGTGCCACTTTGCTGTTTTCCAAAGTACTTCTTTGTGCACTAATCAAATACTCTTCTTAACTCCAGATCTGACAAGACAACTCCCTGCCACCATGGCTAATGTAACAGTAGTTACTTTTAAGTTCACTCAGTACATAGATGAAACCTCATCAGGTTTCTAAAGATAAACTGATTTTTTACTAAGAAAACTCTCTATTAATTTATTTACATTAAGTAAAGCAAGAATCCTAGCTGTAAATGAGCTGCTGTCTTGCTTTCTTCCTTCAAAATACATCCTGCCATTACCACTACTTTTCTAAGTCTAATGCTACTCCAGTCACAAACTAACATGGTTATCAGTATGCTTAACTATGATGCAGACAGCAGAGCTGTCTTTCAGTAAGAAAATCAGATACCTTCTACTCCTGTGTGCTTGTGAGCTGTTGCCAATTCTTACCATATTTAGGGTGCTTTTCTTTAAATATAAATTCTCAGAGATAAGTGTTTTCATTTAAATGATGCTTGCAGAGAGAAGTTGAGTAACATCTTATGGCCATGATATAGCAGTAACAGGAAGGATTACAACATGATTACTTTGAAGAATTAATTTAGAAGCCTAATATAGAAACCATTCAGGATAGAGGATGGTGGGATGGGGAGTGTGAGTCATGCATCCACTACATTTGAAAGTTTTGGTGGTGCTGCCCAAAGTTACTAGGTTAAATGGCAATGTTTAAAGGCTTCTTGTATCTGGTAAGTCAAAATACTTTGCAGAAACTTCAGGAAATATGGGCAAGAGCGATTAACTGATACTGGTATATATTAATCTGTGACAGTTTAAAATATCAGGGTGTCCTTCCCCAAACAATATTTAGTTGTCTTGTGATGTAGGCATTAATATCTAAAATCATAATTAAAGTACATCACTTTGCATCCAGCTGGATATTTATTTGCCCTGATGTTGTATGGGGCAAACAAATGACTGGAGTGGTAGAAGAAGATATATGTCCTGGTGCTCTGGCTGCATTTTCCCCATTCTTCCCTTTAATTTGTACTTTGGAAGATAACCTGGCACAGGCTGCTCTGGGAGGTTGGAGCAGGGGAAGTTCCAGTGGAACTTCAGCTAGATCCCTTCCCTTGGGAGGAATAACATTTCAGCTGCCTGCTCAGGCTCTCCTACCCTTGCAAAAGCTCTGTCTACAATTATTATTTAGGAAAGTTCCACATGAGGTCAATACAAATGTCACGCAAATGAGGGTGTGTAGATCATCCCCCTCCTTTAACCAGACACATTCTCCTCTTTCTTACGCATCCATTGAAAAGACCAGCTTGTGTCTCATTGACTTGCAAAGCACTTCCAGCTACCTTAAATGTAAAAGACAGTGAATAAAACCAGATTTTATTAAATTTAACCTTTGAAAAAATAATAGAAAAAGAAAGCCAAGAAAAGAAGTAAAGTCATCAATATAGGATAACATATTTAATATACATTATATAAATAATATAATATATAATAAATTATAAAATACAAAATCATTTTAGACTTCACTGTCATCCATTTGTTAATTTGAGCTGATTAGTTTCAGACTGTGGAGAAACAACTGACTCATGAAGAGATGAATTCAAATATGGTTGCTCTGAGGATTTATTATTATTATTATTACTTAGTCCTCTGAATGGAAAAGGGAGAAAAACAAATCCTAAAGCTGCTTTACCTGTTACTTTGTTCATAATAATGTGTATACCTTTGTGAAAATATAAAAGAAATACTAAAATGAGTTCCATTGCATTAGTGTGATACAGCTACTTTCCACCTTTTAAAGAAATCTGTATTTAAAGTGAAATGAGCATTTCTTTTAATATGAACACATAAAATTCTTTTCAAGGTGAATCACCGAAGTCACTTGTCATCCAAAGGGGCACAGCCAGTGGCTTTAATTCAGAGTAGCTTGCTCAGAAATATTATTTTTGGTATCATTCTGACATTGCTCTGCAAGCAGTTTAGGCTAATAATGGTATTTTATTGTGGACCCAAGGCAGTTCTCTGCATAATGGCCCAAATATATTTATTGCATAGTTCAACACCTGATTGAAAAAAAGACTTTAAGTTTACAAAAAACAGCTACCATTTGTGTCTTTTTTTCAGGAAGTAATAGCAGATGCACATCAAGAAAGAAAAGTAGTGATTGTTTTCATTCTTTTACTCATCTGTTTGCTTTATATGATTTCAGGAATTATATACCTAAGAGTGTAATTATGGAATGGGCCTCATTTGCAGGCAGGAGAACTTAAAATTTTTTCAGACTTTACATCTTGCTATTAAGCTGAGAAAAGCAGTCTTGTGTGTTTTCATCTTTAGTGTAAATATTTCATGTTCCTCCATTCCTCCATAAAGTTGCACAGTATAGAAAGTCTTCCATGATACAGACTTTAGTGAAATCATCTAATTTAAATCACCATGGATCAGCCTGAATCTCTGATTAGACTGCTGAAATGATAAACTATATGTGTGTGTAGGTGTCTGTCAGTTAACAACTGAATGTCACCACTGTATATACATTTGTATATGTAATATATAATCCAGAGACAAAAAAGTACTTTAACACAGAAGTAGAGTTGGTAGTATGTGTCAGTAAATGAAGAGTAAGCAGCATTTTGGTGTTGGCAAACTTTGCTTTTTACCTTTGCAGAGGATTTTTTTTCTATATATTTTCTCACATTTTAAGAATTACCAAACAATTTATACTAGAAAACTGAAGTAAGAAGCTGTCAGAGAATATTCCTTTCATAACTTCTAATGATATGAAGATGTGAAATATCAACCTGTAAAAAATAAAAATATTTTAACCATTGAGATCAGTTTTGTTACCATGCCAAACAATTCAGACCCCAGTAAAGCTGCATTGACAGTTATTGTACATTTCAGAGCAGGGCACCCTGATGAATCCAGTCCGTCTTTGTGACTGACTTTACAAAGCTTTAGAGGGATGCACAAGTAAAAGCAGTGCTATGTGACAGCTGGACAGAGAAAGTCACATTTTGGAGTTTCTTTATATCTCCCTGGGTTAAGGATTTCATTCTGTGTTTCTTCTCTCATTTGTCTGGTACCTTGTGCCTTAGACACAAAGGGCTGGGCACGGCAAAGTCATAAGGAACCTTTATTGACTATGGCAGCAAGAAACTGCAGCACTTTTGAGAAGCATTAACTACCAGGCACCGAGAATTCCTGAAACAATCTTTTTTTTTTTTTTTTTTTTTTTTTTTTTTTTTTTTTTTTTTTTTTCTTTCTAAGTCATCTCATCATAGATACAGCTTTCTGAAGATTAATTCTTAAGGAAGAATTATCTAACTATCCCAATGGCACTTCCTGCCTCAATTTGCTGAGAGAAACTGATTGGTAAATCATATAGAGAAAATGAAGACACTGAAATAAAACCAAAAATTCTTCAAGGGAATACTTTAGCTTATAAATCAATATATTTCTTTGTACCTTTTCACCAGAAGTTATTTCTACTGGCTAGGCTAGATACTTGGGGAAAACATATGCATTACTTTTCGACAAAGAAAATTAGCAGAGATTGTGATTTAAGCACAAATCTGGATCATAACCATCCTGTCTATGATTCACTGGATTTTAGTTCTGATTTTTTAGAAATACATTATATAATGATCTAACCACCTCTGGCATCATAATAGCACAATTTCAGACTTCCAGAACATCATATAGTAGGTAGAGAAAGCCTACAAATTTGGAACCATTTTCAGAAAAAAAAATCAATTTCTTCTAAGTATATCTTATTTTATCTATTTCTATAATTATCTCTATGCTTTGGCTTTTTGTATAATCTGTGTAGAAAGATTCTTCCAGAGCTGGTTTAACATGTTAAGTTAAAGTTCTCATCATTCAGGAGGAACCTCTCTCATTGACTAAGAACAAAGCTGTGGAGATTATCCTTTTTCTATTCTACCTCCTGCCAAGTGTTACTAACTCCAAAAAAGAAAGCCCACTAACCCACCTAAAATTGATTTATAATGGGTATTTGGTAGAAATCTAAAAATAAGTCAATCCTCTAACATAAAATTCTTAAGATTATATATTATTTGTACTACTTGGATTCTGATCTTGGTTAGAGTACTTAAGGTCCCTTTCAAAACATGGTGCAAAGAACATATCTCTGAAGTTGTTGAAAGACTAATTTGAAAAGTTTCCATATGCAAAGAATAGGGGCTATTAATTTATTGAAAGTTCACCCAATTCCTGAGGTGTACATAGAAGAGGCTTACACTAGCATAAGAGTATCAACTTTTGTTGTTGGTATGACACCTTCCTACCAAAAATCTTCAGGAGTGGATTTTAGTTTTACTGGCAGGACCATATAGTCCTTGGGAGATAAGACTTCACATAACATATAACAATATTCTTATAATGAAGGTATTTTTGAATTTGTGAAGACACAGTAACAGAAAAAGCTTTGATTGTAGTAAAGTATGGGGTTTATTTTAACTGTGTTGTACCTGGATCTACAGCGTAATGCACTGGACATAATGTTTTAACACATACCTACCAGCTTAAGAGAACAGCATGTGTTTGTAGTTGGATGTGGAATTTATAATCTCAAGATTATCAGTTCAAATCTGTATTATTTCTTAATGCTTTACAATCATTATTACTGAAAGCTTGCTCAGAAGCCGATTGCTGGGGAGCAGCAAGGACCAGCCAAGGGTCTAGGAGCCCATCCCACCACCACAACAAGGCAGCAGGGCAGGCCTGAAGATGGCAGACAGTTTCACCCAAGAGTTTGGATGACCAGGCAAGGTCATGTTGATCAGGTAGGTCTGAGGTCAAGACAGGTGGACAGGTCGGGTTCATGTCCAGTGAGGGTAACCACGGGTAACACAGTCCAGGGCATCGGGCACCTCTCTGGGGTTGGGGATGGGGATAGGGAGGTGGGGAGCTGGAGACCAGCCCCACTGCAGCACTGCTGGGGCAGGGAGCTGACAGTCCCGGGGGGGCTGACATGGGGTCCTCGGCCGTGGGCAGGGTGGAGGATTCTCAAGGGGCTGGGCAGGGGCAGCTGGGACTGGTGGTGCCCTCGGGGCCCTGACAACAATGTTGAATGCACTAGGCAGAGGAGATGGGTCTCCTGCAAGATTATTGCATCGAAATTTCACTTGGACATTGTGGAGTAAAAACCTTCTAGGATTTCTAGCATGAGTTTTAATTTTTAGTTGTGTTGTTTTTTTCTTGCATATATACTACCTAGAGGAGATAAGGAGAAACCAAAATTGATGCAGATATCATGATCTTGCAGGACAAGGACTGTATATTTTGGGAAAAATATATTCCCAAAGCTGTACATTTTGGAAAAGAGAGAGATTATGGATTTATCTAAAAATTTACTCAGGCAAAAGGAAAAGATGGTTTCATATTCCATTTCGTTTGCTTCCAGGTCTCTATCATAAGGCACGAGTAATTCAGCAGCCCTGGCATGACAGGGCACCTACGCTGTGCCAGAGAGAAGGCTCAGGCAGAATATATTCCCCCATCCATCTAGTGCAACAGTTATGACCTTCTAGTTTACAGTTTCCTGTGTGAATTCCTCCTGGAGCACATATCAATGCTACTTTATCTTCAGGATTAATTTGATGCTACTACTAAACCCTATTTACTCATCATCTTTGACGTCACATCCCAGGCATTTTACCAGCATCTCCTTTGGCATCTGGAACATATTTCCATCTAAACTGATTTGCCTATAATTTCATATGTTTGTTTATTATTTCCTTAATCCATTTCAGACCTTGCACGTAAGTGTATGTGTATATAGTAACTAGAGATATCATTAAAACTTTTTTAATAATGGGATGAAATTTAGAGATCTTTATTTCTACTTTAATTGTTCAAATAAATCTGCAAATTTAGTTTTAAAACTGAACATAGATTAGTCGAATTTGTTGTTTCCTAATAATTGCATGTTATTATTTTTTTCAGAAGAATATTCTAACATATGCTTTTTTGTTAATGTTGTCTTATTTTCTTCATACTTATGTCCTACCCACATTTCCTCTGCCTGAAAGGCCTAGACCTCTGAGAGACCTGCCTAATACCACAACTACTGTTGTGAAACATTAGTAATGTTTCTTCAACTTTCCTCAGCTGCTGTTCCCCGGATTCACGTGTAACAGCTATTTTTCCTTGGAACAAAGCACACTACAAAGAGGATAATTTTATCGTAATACCAAATGGAATAGCACTTAAACAAAATTATGTATAACCTTTACAAACTATCCAGATTTAGTTCTGTTTTTCTCTGTTAAACATGGTTTAACTCTTTTAAAACAGGCTAGCAATATTTTGTTATGGAAGGCTCTGTCTGGAATTAATTCCACAAGAGTTCCTGCGTCTGGAGGGTCTTCAAAGTACTCACAATGGCATTAAGTTGATTTATTTTCATGACTTCTTTTTTAATGTCTTTTACTTTTTGTAAACAGACAACAACCACGCAGGGAATAAAAAAGCTCTCTGGAGCTCGCTAACTCTTGATAAGTGCATTGGGATTGTTTGCAAAGACCTCAGTTGCTGCTTCTCTTCCCTACTAGTGAAGAGACCAGGTAACGTATCACTTATTATGGTGACAAAACCTAAAGAAAATAATTATTTTTTTGGCATGAAAATAAAGAGGAATATGCTACATGCTAAAGCAGAGAAGCGTGTTTTGTGGTTATAAGGAGCAAAGTAGAAAGCTCTAGGTGAAGAACACCAACAGACTATTTAAAAACTTTTGTTAGCCATTTCACTCCAGTGACTATTGGCTATCATTATACAGTTTCCAGGTTTTCTTAATTAATTCAGTACTTTATTTGTTAAAAATATATTATCTCAATAAAAGTTCTCTGGAAACCAGTAATACCTATTTTTCACTCAGTTCTAATCTCAGTTATGCTGGGCCTTATCAGAACTGCACTTTCATGGAGTTCAGCTAAGCAACAGTGAGAATGAGAATAGAGCAGCCTAACATTGCTCCAACAATCTGTTTTAAATGTGTTCAAACTCTATGTTTAAGAATATTCTACAAAAAAAAAAAAAAAGAAAAAGAGGTATTTATCCTATAAATAAACATTGCAAATTAATCACTTAATTTACACACTGTCAAAAGTTTACTAATGTTTTTTCCACCTTTTTACCCTATCTTGTCTACATAATCAGTATATGAATTCATTATATAAATGAGAGAGTTTGCTGATAAGATCAATGTGTTTTATTGTATTTTGCAGATGATTTAAGGGTATATGTGATTCCACCAAAATTTTCATAATATCAGTATGGACAGTTTTGCACTAGACTTATCTAGCAAGACAGATGAGCAGACTGTTATAAATATATCTGTAATATGTCTGAATCCCTCATTATAATTTATCCAGTACAAATCTGAAATTGCACTGTATTCATCACTTTCATATACTTTCTGTATTACCCAGGTTTGCATCAGAAAGGTAAAGCAAAACAGATTTCAGATATTTCATTCATAAATGAATTAAAATGATGCTTTCACTTACTGTAGAAATTACTACTCTTTCATCGGATGGGAAACATATATGATAGATGCAAAGCTCTGAGGAATGAGGTGGGGAAGATGAGTGGACATAGGGTAATATGGTCTCAGCCTCTCCCCTTCAGGATTATTCCTTCTGCCATTCCTTCCAGCCAAAACATTTTAGAAAGTGACTATTATTCTATCTCTTCTACCGTTCTTTACTACTTTTTCCTTCTTATACTGTAAGGGTTGGTATATACTCCAAAAGGATAGCTTTTTAAAGACACTTGTAAGTCTTTCTGATTGGTACTTTGCAGGTGAGGAAGGGATTTTCTAAATAAGGCTGAAACTGATGATGATTTGACAACTATTTTACTTTCCCAATTTCTTTATATAAGTAAAGGACATTTTAACTAGTAAAACATGTAGAACTAGTGGAACTAGTAGATTACTGTTCAGGCTAAAGACTGAAGGGCTACGCCTCAGGTTAAATTACACTGGGAAAATAGGGTTCCTGAAGTCCTTTTCCTTACAAAATTGTCCTTTTGACATTCCCTTTTCTCCTCATGGAATAGAGGGTCAATGCATCTGAAGATGTCTGCCCTGGGTGTTAGTTTATATGCCTGGAATAGGAGAACTGAAGAAGCAGGACAAGTAGTGTTCCCAGTCTGGAGTCAGTACAAATACCCTGTCGCTTACATGATTTCCTGTGCTCTTCTTTATTCACTTAAATATTTTAATCGACTGGAATGTTATTTCAGCTAGATTAGCAATGTTATTGCCCTCTAGTGGACTAATTTATTTGCAATTGTATAAATCATCCTGAAAACATTTTGAAAAACATGGTCTGTAACATAGAAGAGTGAGTCTGAACAAGAAAATATCCTTGATTGAAAAATATCCCATGAGTTACTTTTTGCAAGGTATGTGTTGGGGATTATAAAATGCAAATTATATTGGAAGACAGGAAACTTCTTGTATTACATTAAACAATGAGTAAAGTCAGTTGCAACAAAGGTTCAAAATCTACCTAGCAGTGGCACCAACTAAGCAAATATAGCGTGACCGCCTAAGGCCCAAACCATACAATCAGACTGAGCGAGTGACTGCCATTTCAGCGCTGCAGTATGTGTGTTAATCAGCCTCAATCACTCTTAGCCATTATTCATGTTTTATTGTAGCTTCAATGCTTGGTTAAATTTCTGAAATTAGTCAGCATGTCAAACTCACACGGCTTCTGTCGAGGACAGAGAGGCAAGCCTTGGATAAAGTTCTATCAAAGAAAAAGTAAAGGGTAAGCACTGAAAGGCAACAAAAGAAAGTCAGAAGTATGTTGCAGAATTATCAGGGCAACATGCACAGAATATAACAGTTTTTTGAATGACATTATAAAGATTAGAATTGAAGGGACCGGTCTAATAAAGATAGTTAAGGTGAGTAAAATGTAGATAAATCTTAAAAAGAATGCACTAGAGTAAGTACTTAACTCATTGACTTCTAAAAGCATTGTTTAATGAACCTCACTTGCCATTGTAAATCGCACTGAGCAGCAATCTGCGTAGTTAGACCCCTTCAAATGTGTGTAAATGTGGCTTTTATATCTAAAATTAATTATATTATAAATATTTTAATTTGGAACAGGAATCGATTAAAATCTCTTTGCGATAAGATGTGTTTGAATTTTTACAAAATATGGATTAATGGGAGTAAAACATGGCTTCACAAATATCACAAATTTACATGTTGCAGCAATTCTAATATTACTATAATTTGGTCATTTAATCTGTTTTAAACAACCAGTGAGTGTTGTTTTAATATTCGGAGTCCATCAATAAGACCTATTTCACACAATAATGAGCAACATAAATATTTATTAAAAGATTCATTATTTTTCTAAACCATTTCTTAGCACATAGTGAGCCTGAAAGCTTGACTGAGAGAGACTGATTACTGTAAATTCCATTGCTTATGCTTTGAAGTGAATGGGATTACTTTGGATTTACACTGTCAGGGCCCTGAGTGCATTAATAGGCTTCACCTACCCTAAGCAGCCTCACCTGGACCTTCACCCACCTACTCTGCCCATGGGCACAGGGGCTTCATTCAAGCTGATGTGTGCACACTCAGACCCACCCCCAATGATGTTGTAGGTGTCCCTGAGCCCAGACCTGTCTCCTGCTGTCCTGGTTTGCAGGGTTGCTGGATAGACCTTGCACCTATGCTGTAGTAGCCTTGTTTCCAGCCCTGTCTCCTGTCACTCCTGAGGGGGTCCCTGGTCTCACCCTGGGCTTGACTCATTATCTCACCTTATCTGGGACTGTTGATGGACCCTATCCCTCTCACCACCCTGCCCTGATGCAGTAGGGCTGTACCTTTGTCAGGGAGGGCACTGCCTTGCCCATGCCATACCTGCTCTCAGCTCTTGGGTCACCCTCTTCAATGGACCAGTCAGACTCTTGCTGCTCCCTGGCAAACAGGTGAATAAAATGATAATTTTTCCTTTTCAAATTTACATCCAGTATCAGTAAATTAGGCCCAGATTTATATTTGCTTTAATTTTATGACTAATGCTTGATGTTTCTGAGTTTTAAGGACAGACAGGACTTCTACACATCACTCATAAAAAATTAGAGATAATTTTTTCTACAACAAATTTCTTGCATTATTCTGAATATTTTCTAATCTGGTATTATTCTGCTCCTGTCATACACAAGCCTAATACATTCATAAAAATCACCTTTCACTTACAAACACATTTGAGAGATTTTAAACAATTTTTAACATTGGCATTTAATGGCTATGTTGTATCTACAGCTTAAAGTTTGTTTTCAGATTGCATAATTTGCCAGCTATGATCTCACAGCAACCGTTGACTTAGGCAAAAAATACATTGGGATCCCCAAAAAAAAGTCAAAAAGACTGTGAAAGAAGAGGCTTCCACAGCGGAAATCTAAAATTAGGCAAATGCAAATCATCCTTGGAATATCTGGTGCCTACCTGGGAGTTAATGTCTGGGGGTGGGGGAAGCGCACAACATCAGCCCAATGGTGAAAGTGTGGGCAGATACTGTACATCCTATACATCCTCAGAGAAGAAAGCAAAGAACTGGAATCTGGCAAGAGGGTGCTTTGCCTTTGCTGTAATAAAAAATTGATCAGTTCAAGTAATCCACAGTACAGGCATCATCCTACTGATATAAAGCATCATATATATGGCTTCTAAAAGTGAGAAGGTGAGTAAGGCGAGCAGTGAGATGTGTGTCAGTCATGCACACAGTTCCATCCCTGTACTATTCTTGGGGTCAACTATAAAACACTCTACATGCAAATGTTGAAAGCAAGCAAGCATTTAGGTGGTCATCATTAACTCTGATCCAGAACTACATTATATCAAAGAATGTCACTAAGGTGGATTCCTCATATTAAGGAATCAATTTGCCATTCTCACTGAGTTTGGATTGTGCTAATCTTGTTAAGAATTTCATAAAATTATACGAAATTATAAGATTGACTCTATGAATAAGATCAACAGAATCCAAATTAATGGCAATATTTGTGAATAAGAATCTAGGACTAGTTTATGAGATCTTGAGATAGCCAGCTTTAACTGAAAATTTATTGCAAGCACATCCCATTAGATATGTGGTTTTATATTAGTTAACCTGATAATTTAATTCTCTACGAGGAGATATGTACATCTATCACATAACAAGATTCCACTTTTTTGTACTTCGTGGATTTTAACTTATTTCCAGCAAGAGAAACAAAGTGATTTTTGTTTGGATATGTCAAGTAATGCCAATGTAGAGTTTGCTTGATCTCAGAAAGCTATGGTAATATTGTTTGTTCCTCTGTAATAGTTGGTATATTAGTGTAATTGAAAGAGAAACACTTTTTTCATCAGTTGACCTATCTTCTTTTTCCTTCCCAAAAATGCAGATGAAGATTCCCATGTTTTATTAAACCGTATGTATTCTTTTATTTTAACACATAGGCAACATGTTCCTCTGCCTGGCGTTACCCTTTCTACATCTTTTTATACTTACAATCTCGCTCTTTCCCCTGCCTCTTAAAACATCCTTATTAACTCAAGGCCATAGCTGGTATATAATGGATACTTTGAAGAATAAAAATATGTACAGCTCAAGTACTTGCACAGGAGATAAACTCTGAAATACAGCAAAGTATAAAGGCAAATATTCAATACACTGGGTGAACTCATATCCCTGGGTTGTAACCATATGACAGACCTCCCTTTGAATTTCCCAGGATTTCATCATTTTTCTTATAAGGAGTCAAAAACTGTTTTCTGCACTACCTGAAAATTAGACTTGGAGAGCAACAACAGTTCATTTCTTAGTAGGGTAGAGAGGTGACTGGATCCAAAAGTATCTTTTCTTTTGTCTTGTTTTTGTTTAACATTTTCCTAGTTATTTTTTCCTTGCTGTTTCAATGTATTCCTGGCAACTTCTAAAGATCTTTTCTCCCTATTCAGTCAAGGAGTAATAAAGCCTTATAGTTCAATTTCTTGATCTTATCATATTACTTCCATTATTTCTTCATTCCATTGTTCCAACCGTGATGTTCTCAGATGGTATCATTTTTCCTGATTTCTCTTAAATGTACTGATATCTCATCCTTACTACATATAAACAACCTCTTGTCTACATCTGAAAATGATATTCCCCCATTCAGCTTGACTCATCATTTTTTTATCACTCATTTTCTCTTCTCCTGTTTTTATATTTTTCTGCTCTGCTCTTTCCTTACTATGGAGCAATATGAAAGTGGCCTTCAGATGGATGTCACAAACACAACCTACCACTCTGAACAGGGATGAGATTGCTTCTTCTGTTCACCACAAAAGTGAAAACATCTCCCAAAAAATGGGGGAGCAGGCAGAGGCATTAACAGAAAATGGTGAAAGACAGCAATGCCTGAGAAAGCTGATACTCTTCAGGGATGTGTCAGAAATTGTAAGCTCATGTTCTACCTCTCTGCTGTTTCTCTGTCTTATGATCTTTTCCCCACTTTATTCTTTTGCTTTCCTTCCTCTTTCCTCCACTATCTTATAGATATTTTGAGTTCTGTAGGTAACTGATCATACCTTCTACAAGCAAAAGGAGGAGTAGCATGAAGGGTAGACTTAGTTTTACTCATTACCTAGTTCCAGGAAAGTAATGCAGACTTTGTATAGATGGAAAAACTTTAAAATTTGCAACTTACTATTAGTGAAACCCTTTCTGGACCATTCCATTATAGTATGCAGGACTCCCACATGCAATTAGATAGAAAGTAAAATTATCAGAAGTACCTGAAAGAGGAAGCCAAAGTTTCAAACTGGTCTAGTGCACAACTGATTATATAATTCATCAGAGTCCATATGGAGGCAGCAGTGAAAAAGGATAGCAACACAGCTGAAAAATTAAAAACCCCAAAGAAATAAAAAAAAATAAAAAATTGTGTAATGACTACATTTTTAAAGAACTAATTATTTATCTTCATCTTAACTGTTGGTGGCCCATATATGAGATGCAGGATGACCAGAGTTAGTTTCATTTCTTTAATCTTTATGTCATAAAAATCACAATGCAAATTCATTTTCACCAATTTGGTGAAGTGGTATACATGATTTTAAGATGGGACTTCTGAGGAGACTGTGTAAATGGAAAGGAGACCCAAAGGTTCTTGTCCTTCACATGCATTTGTCAGAGGGTTGTTCCCTACTTGGAGCAGTATGAAGTGGGAACAATTGCAAATTCTTTGAGTAAAATGAATGAATACAGTAAGAGAACAGAAATATGGGGAAAAAAATATTATCTTCCCTGTCCCTCCAAGGAAATTATAAGTAAAAGACTTTGACTGGGGGCCACAGAAATAAAGTCTCTGGAGCTGCTTCAGCTTAATTCCAAATAATAGCTCAAAGGAGGAGGGATGGTACTAAAGAATGGCATTAGTATCCTCACACATTTTAAAAGGGGAGATCTGGTTCCTAGGACCCTTTTTTGTTTGTTTTCCATTTACCTGCAGCTGATGACGTTTCCAATTGCAATGTATTTGAATTGCCATTACTAGTTTTGTTTACAGGTACAAGACTCACCTTCCTTAAACATTCTCCAGCATTTCCTTTAAATGAACTGCTTTTTAAGAACAGCTAACTAACCAAATAAGTACAATCCTGCACTCTAATTCTAGTTCATTAGAATATTCATAGACAAACACAATGAAGAAATACAATGGTGAAGTGAATTAATTAAAGAAATTAAATGAATATTTACAGAAATCATTCCCTGTATTCACTAGATTACCTTAATGAAAATTACTTGCATAAAGAGTAAGTTACTCAACACAGGGTCATGCCCTTGCATGCCTCACTTTGTTTGTTGTTCTAAACAGTACTGGTATTATATTTTGCTTTTCTATGCCATACCATCTATTCCTCTATCCATATATGGGCCATGAGTTGCTTCTAAGGCACTACATGCTCAGAGGTGCTGTTTTTTCTTCTTCCCTGTCTTCATTACTGAAACTAAATCAGTGGTCTTCCTGGCTGTAGACATTTGGGCTGAATAAGACACACAGCTTATTACAGCAAACAGCAAGCAGAAGAATGATATGGTGAGCAGTCACTGATCATCCTGAAATGACCCCTTTACAGCTGCATTAATAACAGGGGGGTCTTCAATAATGTGGACCAAGGTTCAAAAGTTATCCCATTCTTGCATTTTCCCCCTCCAGATGGCAAGTGGCATGTATTCCTGAAAAAAGAAAAAAAAAGGAAAAGAAAAAAGGCTAGAAGTGGCTGTCTATATCATGTACACTTTATATTACCTACTTACCTTATTTATCTATCAATATAGGGAAAACAACCTAGAAAATAAACTGTTGTGGTCAGTATCTTTAACAATTCAGAATCCTCAAGTTCATGTTTTGAGAAGGGCAACAAGATGCCTTAAAAGATGGCTACAGTCTGATTATTGGCATCTGCATAGGGTCCAGACAAACTTTACCCTTTTTGCATCTGTAAAGGCAAATTTAGTGAATATACTGGAAACTGTTATGAGGAGCTACGGTTTTCTGAAAACAAGATCACTTCCCAAAGCTGTACATGCTGTAATTATATCACAATCATACTATTGTCATCATGTTCTCAGAATGGCAAGCTCATACCGTTCCAGGTAAGTACGTTTTAATCATTAAATGAAAAGCTTTTAGTTCCAAGAGCTATGGAAAAATGTATCATCTGTCAGCAAAAATGATGGGAGACAATAGTAGTGTTTCAAAGAGCAGCCCCGTTAGTCAGCACACTAATGTGTTCCACAAAAGCCCACAAAACTTCCCATCATGTGAGGATCTTTCCTGACAAAAAATAAAACAAGAAAAATGGATAAACTTATTTTTAACAAATAAATTTAATGTAAGAACTGGAGAAATGCAAATATTTCTTTGTCCTATATTCATTCTCAAGGAGTGGAACAAGTAAAAAATTCTTTCTATGGAAAAAAATAGTTCTATACATACTTGAATCCAGATCAAATATAAATTTGCTATCTTTCTAATGTTGACTGCATTGTCTACCTACAATTCATTAAAAAGATAATTCAATGGGTTGGTCATTTAGTCAATCTACACTGCTTTGAGGCAGGACTAACCTGAAACATTTTTAAAACTTCTATGGCCTTCCTAAGCAGCCTCTTCCAATGTTTACAAATTATCACAGCAAGGGAAAAAACATGCCTAAACTAAATGTCTTGGTTTTAAATTGAGTAAAATTTATCCCACGATGAGGGATAAATGTATGCTTTTCATGATAACTGTACAGTTTCATAGATATCATTACCATGTCCTCTGTCTTCCTTTCGAGGCTACATGGATCCAATTTCCAGTCCCAAACAAAACCTTTTCTCACACACTTTTAGGTCTCTGATCATCTCTGATCACTTTGTTGCTCCTTTCTGTTTGTTTTTTCTTAAAGAATGGTGCTCAAACCTAAACTTCTAGCTGAAACCATACCAAGACCAAGGAAGGAAGAAAAATTATCAGAGTTGTCAGTTTTGCATGAACCATTCACAGAATGACATTTAACTTTTTTGGTAACATCTTATATAAACCTTAATTTAGATTATAGCACATTATACTTTTCTGTAGTCCTTCTTGCATTGCTCTTCCTTGTTTTGTATTTGCCCTTATAATACCTTTCCCAAGCATGGTACTGGTATTTGTCAACATTAAATTTAATCAGATTTGGGACCTTTTCTGTTACATACACTGATCTGCAGAATACTTGCAAACACCACATTCCAAGCTACATCATCATTACAAGCTACATCATTTCATTGTTTAAATCATTAATGAAAATATGGAACAGACCTTCAGAGAAGCTGTTTCCCTGAATAGGTCAACTGGGACAGAAATGCATCACCTTTCCAGTTTGACACAAAACTATTGAAAACTGAACTTTGACAATATTTTTTCAACCTGTTCTGGTAATTTCATCTAGACTGTGTAAGATTAACATGATAGCATACTGTTAGTGAGCTGGATTTCTAAAAGCTGTACATTAAGACAGGAACTTTTTTCATCACCTAGTCATGCATTGTCCCACATTTTCACTTAAATCCCTGCTGCCCTCCATGAGAAAAATATACTAAATTGATTAGTGTATATACCAAGTAAAATGGAAATATTTGTTTCATCATGGCAACAAAGTGCTTTGGTGGGGAACAGAGCATTCAGCTAAAACATATAGAGCAAACAGTTATGTAAATTTGGGACCTGAACCATCAAATCTTGAAAATGCAAAATGTGAACTGTTTTGGTCCTATGGGAATGTAGGAAAATGGAGATTCCCAGGTTCCAGTTCAATACCATGATCCCAACTGTAATTGCATTAAATACTGTCAAGTAACCTGAAATTCCTGAGGCCTGGAAAACTATATATCTGGTGATACTACCTGAAAGAAAAAAGTTAAGCATATGTGGTATGTGTTGGCAAATCATGTTACTTATATCGTTATGAATTAAAAGGGAAAACGTTAATAAGAATACAAGGAACTGTATAGCATGATTAGGAAAAAGGCTTAAATTTTATTAAGTATTTGTAAAATGCCTTAATGAAAAAGTGCCCTTTATGCATACCAGAACCACCTTTGAATACTGAAGTAATCTTGTTAGACTGAAGACCTAAGTTCCACAGACTTCGCATTTACCTGAAATTCTTATTATAAAAATTAAACAATATTTAGTTTTCAAAGTTTTTAGTTCTTCTCTTGTCACATATCATTAATCTGTTCTCTTACGCATTAGCAAAGTATTTGGTTGTACTGTGCTATAGGAAATTATTTAGGTCAAATATAGATTTCCTGAGACAGGTCCTTTGGTAGTAAAAGTTAGTCCCATTGAAAACAATGAAAGTATCAGTCTACAGCACATTGACCTGAATCCTTACCTGAATGTTGGAAATGCATGTATTTGCTCTACACTTTTTAGAGCTGAATTTTTAAGCAAATGATTTTTAATTCACAGGTTATTTGCAGAACACTTACTGGAAATCTTCAAGTTTTGTATGAGCCTGCAGAGCTTCCTAAGTCATCTGATTATTATTTATGGTCCCTGAATATTTTCTGTATGATCATATACTTACAGATGTATTTGAATTCCTCATCTAAATGTAAAATTAGCTATTTTCTTTGGACTATTGATCACTTATGTGGTTTGAATATAAATTTTCTCTCTGTGGATATTTAGATTTTTAACCCTTACATTTTTGTTTTTGAATGTTCCTATGATAACCTTTGCTCAGAACTACACTGTCTAAGGAAGAAAAACAACTACAAAGCTTAGAATTAGACACAAACACTACAACTGTGTATCTTAACATCATCTAAGTAAAAAATTAAGCACAAAGCATAAAAATAAATAAATAAATTTCCAACTAAATTCTTTTATGAACTCTAGTCTCAAAGTTGTAACGATAATTAAAGAATAGACAAACTCATTTATTTGGTTAATAAAAAATGGTAAATTTACAGATTTGATGTTCCAGACTGAAAAATTAGAGTTGGTAATATGGAACTTGCTCAAATAACTAATGAGAAAATTTCTTTTACTTAATCTAATCTCCATTATCTCTGTTAGTCCATATGTGTATATATATATGTTCTCATAAGCATACCATGCATATGTTTCACATTCATTTTGTTCAATATTAAACATGGATGAACATCAGGTATTTGAAGATAAGTACCTATACAGGCTTGGGAAAAGCAAGAAGCCTTTGTCTCAGAACTCCACCTCTCACTCTACTTTTTGGCATCTTTCTGGATAGTTGTAATGAAAAACTAGACATTATATTCTCTTTATTAAGATAATCTGGAACTCTGCCTTGTGTGCTCTCCCTCTCTCTCTCACACACACACATATACACACTCTCACAGAATAGCAACCTTAATATGTGTGTTACAAGGGAAAAAAACACATATTTCTAACGATGCTATTGTCATCCTCTGTCCTCCAGAAATTTTACTTATCCTGACAAACACAGGAATGTTCTAACAAAATGTGAGAAACTTTCTAAAAGGTACAAACGTTTTCATCTGCCTTTGGGTCAGTGAAAGCTGAAGGTTTGAAACTCTAAAGGCCCCTCACCTCATAAAGCCCACTCACCATATGAAGAAGGTGGTATTTCACTATGAATGCCTGGACACAGTAACAATGGTAATACTACTAAATAATACGAACAATAAGGAAGGCTGTCAGAGCAGTTACTACGTTGGGCAACTGCAATATCAATCAATTAATGTAAACCCTGTATAAATCTCAGGTGATGTCTAAGCAACTAAATAAACAGCAGTAAATGCACTTTAAAAAAAAATTACCTATTTTAGCAAGTCTCTTTCTAATTCTCCTATTTTTTCTTTATTTATTTTTATTTCCTTTCCACCACAGGACAATGAAATAGATGAAGTGTAAGCTTAGCGGTTTCAAATATGCCTGTGGGATAGATTTGTCCAGTTCCCATAAAAATTAATGAGAACGAGGTGTTCAAATCTGTTAGGTTGCCTTGAAATTTCAATCTGAAAGTATGAGCACTATTTGGAAGCTTCTCTCAAGCTAAAGGTCTAAGCATAATTCTGCCTCTTCTTCTGTTATGCATGAGTAAGAACATATGCTTAGGATCTCTACTGGGAGCCCCCTTAATGATATGGAAATACTGTATAGCCAGTTCTTGTGCTTTTATGAAGTGTCTTGCAATACAGAAGTTAGAATAAAATAAAATTGAGAAGACCAGAAAAATCCCAGAAGGAAGAGAGAGGAAAGATATAAAAACCTGTATGTCTTAGATTAAGGAAGACTAAAAAATATATACATTAAAAATATATAAATAGTAGCTTTCTTGAAGAAAGATAATACAAAACATTACAAGGATCAGGACTGTGTTTGTGTTCACACATTGTACACAGCAGAATGGGGAGGGAGGGTGTTGCAAAAATCTTCAGTAGTTTTTGTGTGAATATTCTGTGCCTAAGTTATACAGGTCACATCAAACTGAACCAGTAAGACTTTATAAAAGTCCACACTATAATCTAACTACTTTCTCTGTGTTCCTCCCAGAATACAGATATAAAACTGGACTGCTTATCTCACTCTCTTGCCAATGTCACTGTTACCAGCAGCCATGTATAAACAGACTTTTCAAGGCTAATAACCTTCAGTTGTGCCTCACCACTTTATCTTCCCAACTTTTTCCTGTACCTGAGTGCAATAGCACTAGAAATATAATGAATTTAAATCTATTTTTATAGCTCTACACATACCTACAATACAATCATATACACAGATAGGTTTGAAGTGTACCTCTTTATATGAGGCCCTGCGCCCAAGAAATGCTACAGTAATATTATGGCAGATCATCAGATTCTAAGACATTTCCTTCTCTTCCCAACAATCACATCTACACAAGCATCTTCACTCGTTTTCACATATTTTATGTGAATTTTTACAATTGCTGTTGCTAAGGTCATGACTGCCACTGGAATAGCAAAGAACAGCGAGGATGCCCCCTGAAATTTGACTGATGAAAAACGTTAACAAAGTAAAATTCAGTTTAAGCTTAATTTATTTAAAATCATTCCCTCTCCTCTCCTTCCAGAACAAACATAAATTAAAAACCACCTGTAAGAGTAAGAAGAGGGTGTTCACATTGCTCTAATTGAGAAGTAAATTGTATTAAAAATAGAGGAACTGAACACTGATTAGTCAGAGGAGCTTGGGCAGAGGAAAACTGAGTCAGGTCTAAACTTATATTCCCCAAATTGGGTAAAATCATCTATATGGTGCAACTAGATCCTGTAAATGTGCAATGCATTTTCAGATAGCGTAGCCCTGGTAAACATGCCTGCCCTACTATTCTAAAGAATTCATTTTCTGAATTTTTCATTCCCAACTTTTTTCACTTTGGGATAAGTGCGTTTATAAAAACACACCCACACTTCAATATTCCCACACTTAAAAGCTGCACTTCTAAAATTGTTAAATGTTGCTTATTAGACCATCAGCATTCAAGTCAAAAAGTTGAAACTGCACATGGAAGCTTAATATTAGTCTCATGAGAATGTGCATTATTTTATACTCCTCTTTGACCTGACTACTATTTCCCAAATGACAAAAAATTAACCAATTATGGCAAAAGGATGCTAAGATAACCCTAACATGGAGGTAAAGGTTGCCAATAAAAGGGGAAAACAAACAGGTTTTAGTTGGAGGAGTATAGACACAGAGAAACCGAATTCTCTGTGTGTGATTTTTTCCTCTCTCACTTGAATACCTGTTTCTGTCGGATAAGTGTCTGTCACTTTGGGTGTATCTGTATAGCAGAATGGAGTAATATATAAGCTTAACCTTGAGTGAACCCTCCTGCTTCTTGCAGGCTGGCCTCTTCAGATACATTTTCAAGTGTGCCCTTTTAAAACACATTTTCTATTGCTAGCACTGCTCTCTACCAGCAGTAGTAAACAGCTCTTTCTTGACCCAAAATCTCATATATGAATGGTATAAACTAAAATTATCTTAAGGAGTCACACGTGTCTGATGCTTTTGAGGGGAATAACTCCAGTTCTTGGGCTACCAAAGCAGCAGAGCTGCTTTTTAGAACCTAAACTTTAATTCATGGAAAAGCAAATAAGTCAAGAAATCTTGCTATGATGATAAAGATATCCTTGAATGTATATGCCAAGTATAATGTTTTTCTTGAGTCTGCAGAACAATAGCTCTAAGAGATGCAGTGATTTCATGAATGACACTAGTAATTAACTCTGAAACTCACCAATGATATTTAAAAGTTAACATTCCTATCTATTTTACTGCTACTTATTTTGCCAGATGCATCCAATCCATCTATGAAATGCCACAGTCTTAGGTTTACTCTTCAAGTGCCAAATGCAACGCTATTTCTCCCAAACTCCAATTGCCAAGACTCATCTTTCCCCATGTAACACTTCCAACATTCATTTGTGCTGTACACATATGGAAAAAAATGTACTTAAATAGTGTGTTGAAAGCTGAAAATAGACAATATAAAATTAATTTCTGTAGACAGTAAAATAAATGACACAGGTTGTAAGTTCAGTTAATTTGGGGAGGTTAATTAATAGAGTAATTTAAAAAAGGTCTATTTTAACCACGTTGATGTTGAATTTCCAGCCAGATTAGAGCAAGACAAAACCTGGGATAATTACCTTCCATTTAAGATTCAATTTGATATGGAGTTATGGAGGCCTTTGTGTTTATGTTATTGAAGCCACCTAGTAACTAGACCTTTGCACACTTTTGACAGACACCTGTTTGTTTCTTTCTTGACCAAACCCTTCAATATTTCTAAGAGGACTTTGTTATTTTTCAAGCCATTCAGCTATGCCAGAGTATTCTCTCAGAACTCCTTGTGTCTTCCTCCTCAAATCTGTCAGACTCACCTGTCACTGCTCTGCATTATTTATATCTGTTTCGTGTATTGTGTTCTTCTCTTAGCTGTTAAAATATCAGTCTTACACGTAGGGCACCTTGTAAAAATGAAGGAGATAATATTCAACAGAAATTTTTAAGATCTTACAACAATCACCAGACTGCCATTCTGACACTACCGTAAACTCAGTGAGTAATCACTAGCACAGCCCAAAGGACAGCTGGACCGCTCATAAGCCTTTGGCTGTAAAGAACCCTTTAGGTTGAGATATAGATGTTGGGAAATTGGTGATGGACTTGATGCTTGAATGGGCCTTTCTTGCTCTGCAGACTGATCCAAAAATCAGAAAGCAAGGAGAGAATGCATGGGGAGTGGGAGAGAAAACAGCAGCATGAAAATTGTCGTAAAGTAGAGAAGATAAAGTTTGATATGAACACTTACACAGAGTAAATATGTAAGGACTTGGCTGCTCTAGTGCATTTTTTGGATCTATTCTTCACTAACCCAATATTAACTCCTGTTCCTAGAAAAGTTCTTATGAAAATGTCGTTATCAAAAAAGAGATTCTATTATTATTATTGTGTACTTCTTGACAATTTTCTTCCAGGAGCCATTTCTCTTTCACACTGTATCTTTTTTCTCTTTAAAATGTATTTCCCTCAGTTTTCAGCTACAGAATTTTATTTTCTATACCTATTTCTCTTGGCCACTTCTCCTGCCTTCAAGAGATTAGGAGATACCTGCTCTACTTCCTGAAATGAGCGTCGTCACCACAAAGACTAAAATAACTGAAGGCCTGACAAATGCCTCACAGAAGAGATTTTACCCTCAAAATACCTCCCTGAGACAGATAAATCATATTGCAGACTAGGAAATGATTGGTTCCATTGGGTTAGATTAACTTGATTCATAATTCCCTGAACAAGCACAAGAGTAACATAACCTGAGTTGCCTCTGCTTTGTGCAGAGTTGGACCTGACACTTACAGAGGTCTTGTTGAACCTAAATTATTCTATGATATTATGACTCTATGAATTAGAAATTCAATTTATAACTTCATATTTTTAAAAAAACTGTACACTTTCAGACTTTCTTCCTCTCTGACTCCACTAGCTCTTTGTAAAAAATTGCAACCAAACATGAACCAAAAGATCCTGAAATATTACTGACTTTTATGACTCTAGGAATTTTCCTTGTGATCCTACAACAATTATGTGTGAGATTTTACACTGTCATTTATATTTATCTTTACTTAAGTTCTTTATAAAGCCATTGGTGGAGCTGTAAGACAACACAGTAAAGTGCACCGGCAGTATAAGTCAGTTCTTCTTCCTGACCAGACAGCCTACAGTCAACCTTGTATAAACGAAGAACCATAGACACCTGAATGCAGGCAATATGAGTGGATCCTGGCAGGAATATATATTCAATGCAGTATTCCCTCCTACACTGTTAAACTCATTTGTTGCCTTTCAAACAGTCAAACAGAATTCATATGGACACATCTATGACAGTCTCATTCCACGAGTAAAAGGCCAGGTGTTTAGAACAACTTTTCCAAATGAGAACTAAATAGAGCAGTGTGAGATAAATACAGATGTGTGAGATATGCATTATCTACTCTCAATCTTTGCAGTTTATCATATTATGCAATGAAGCTCACTTCTTTTTAAAAGTTCCAGCTGGTACTATCAGCAACTAAGCAACACAAAATGGAGCATGGACAACATGTAGTATTTTGACTTTTTAGTTATCATATGAATTTCTATTCAGAATTGATAAACAGTAGAGTGGAATATTTTTCCCCTGTGTTCAAAGCTGGACATAGGAACATTTAACGATGTGTATGTCTGCTTCTAGTAACCGTCCATCGTAAACCTGTGACTATAGTCATCCATAAACAATACATTCCAGAGAGTCTAAGAAACTCAGCTGGTAAATAGGCTGGTTGGGAGCACAGGAGACAGACCTCTTCCAGCCTTTCAAAAAGGCTAAATGCAAGTGGAAATCTCAGTTTTTCCATTTTGCTTCCCTATGAATCTGCTCACTGCTTATTAATTACTGCTGGTAACTGCCATAGACAAGAACAGAAAAATCATATTGGTATTTGACAAAAATCTGCAAGGCACCTATAAAGTATATGACTTTAATCATTCACGTACTTCAACAAACAGCTCACATTTCTTTCCAACTGCATTTTGCTGCTTCCTTCCTCCTTGTTTACTTACCCTTCCATCTTTGTTGCTTTTTTCTGTCTTTTCTTTAATCTCTCTCATAATCCCAAACACATGTATCTACAAACAGCCCTATGTATGCAGTTTTAAATTCTTTTCTGTTTCTCCTTACCTTCTTACATGTCCCATGAGGCTCTGACCCTACTCCTGTTATGTTCCTGCCCACAGCTTACTCATAAATATTCAAAGCCCTTGCCCATCATTGCTGGCATTTCTTCCCTCACACAAGCATTCCTGAATCACATTTTTCACTTCCAAGATCTCCTCTGTCCTTCACGTGCCTTGTTTCTTCCCTTGGCACTCATATTCACACATTACTACCCTCTTTCTTTATCGATCTCTTTCTTTACCTGTGTGGTCTCCCTCTCTCTTTCTCAAACACACTTAGGAACACTCAGGTGCTTTTGTTCTCCACCATTCTATTCGCACTATTGCTTTTCTTCTTTCTTCTAACAGATACAGTGTAAAGGAAGGAGATGGCTGTATTCATGACCCCATGCTTTTCATAGTAAATTGCCACAGGAGACCTGACAGGGCAAATGAATGAAATTCCAGTTATAGGAACATATCTTTTCCATTTCCACTTCTGGGTATTACACAAATGGCAGACTCTACAAAATACACCAGCAAAAACAGAGCTAGTGCTCGCTAAGAGTGCGAACAAGAAGGAGGTCCCTTAGGGGAAGAGGAAAACCAAAAGGGACAGTACAAAGTTAGTGAATTAGTGTTTCTTTTACACCAGTTACAGTGATTAATTCATAGAGTAATAAAAGGAAATAAATTACTGATATACTAGAAGTAAAAAGGTTTACTAGATCTCATAATACATTCCACTGCCCAAGGAATGGAGAGAGGACAGCTATAATATTCTTGGCTATCAAACCTCTGTATGGAAAAGATTCCATGCTCCCACTAGGTATCTTGTTCCAAATGCTACTACCATCACATTTTAGAAAGTTTTGTAAAACATTGAATCTGAACTTTCTGAATAATTTAGTTGATTCATTTTTTTCCTTCAGCCCAAACCCAGAAAGAATGAAATATCTCTGTCCTTTTCACAGCAACACTTTCCATATAAAGAGACCATTTACCCTCAGTCTTCTCAGACTAAATAAATCATGTTCTTTCAATTTTTACGCCTCTTACTTTTTAAATGTTTTAATATTTTGTTATTTTCCTCTGGACTGTTCTTAGTTTGAGACCAAACACAGTTGGATTTATCAGTCCCTAGCAGAAAAATAATTTGTCCTGTCAGATGTACTGCACACCTATTAATACACTCCCCAATGAGGCTGTCTTGTCTTTTTCTTTAACGGCATCATGCTGCTGACTCATATTTACTTTATACTCCATTACAGCCCCCAGATCATTTTCTGAAGTGCTGCTGTTTAAGCAGTATCCTCTTGATTTTACTTTTTGATTTTTTTCTTCCCAAATGTAATTTGCATTTGTCAGTATTAAGTTTCTTCCTCATGGTTCCAAGATGCATCTTTAATGTGTTAAGATCATTTTGACTTCTGATACTGGCCACCAAAGCGCCAACAGGTCTTTTTAGCTTGCTGCCAGCTCTATATTTCATGATTTCATCATTAGCATCAGTAAAAATCTAAAGAACAGAAAATGCCTTTAAGATCAAGCAGTTAACATGAAAAAAGTAAATTGCAAGGAATTCTGCTTAAATACTGTTACTTTTGGTTAGGCAGAACATGACTTCTTCAGAGATAACTGCCTTACTCTTAGGATATCAAATGATGGAGAACCTACCACATTCCTACGTCCTGCTACTAGGTGTTGTCAAAATTTTATACATCTAATCTGCACGTGTGTTAATTCTGGCCATTGACCTCAACTATCTGAGTAAGCAGATTTCATCTGTCGGGTATGACTTTTACTTCCGGGCTGTTCTGTGTCATGATCAAGTATCTTTGCATATTTTTTGATAACCAAACAAGTAAAAATAAGATAAATTTTAGAATATTGGAATTTTAAAATTGCTTCTTTTTTTCAGTAAGCTTGCCTTCCCCCTCCCCCCTTTTTTCCCCATGCTGCGTTATTGCACTAGCTTGTCTCACTAATGTTGTGGATCATTCCACATTCCTTTGACTGCATAACCCTGCTAACATATCAAGGGGCTGCATAAAATGTCCCATTAACCATAAAATCACTGCAAGAGTAGTTTATCGTCCATAATCACAAGGCGTTTTGAACATCACGATATCTAGCATAAAGCTGGTATGTGGTATAGGTATTTCACACATTGCTTTCCCTTAAATATATGGCCATATATTGGGAGGCATTAAAATAGATTTTCAGTCACTCAATACCCAGATTTTGTCCGGCTTGACTTGTATCACCGCTAACTACACTATCGTGATCTCACTTTCCATGAACTTTGTCAGCGGCGATTTTGGATTTTCTTCCGAGCCGCGGAAAGAACAAATCGCACCGGGACACCCCGATGACTACGCGATGCTCCTTCCCCGCCAAGGGCTGCATTTCGGGCAACTCCCTCTCTCCGCCTCAGTCACCGCCCGACCACTTCGACTCGCCGCTTCCACACCACGGTGCCTCTCCCCCGCCGCGGTCCGTCTCGGTGCCCGCCAAGGGACGTTTCCCGGCCGCGCAGCCAGGCTCTTGCTCCGCTAAACCCGGCCGCGCCGGGGCTGGGGGGAGCTGCGCGTCCCCGGCCCCCGGGCGGCGGCAGGGGGGCGCCGGCGCTGAGGGACACCCGCCCCGCCCCGCCCCGCCCGAGCACGGTAACGGGCACGGGCACGCGCTGCCCCGACCGCACTCGCGCCCCGCGGGAGCGGGGAAAGACCCGGGGCGTTCCCGCCGCGCCGGGCTCTCCTCCGTGAGGAGACTTGGCGCTGGCGCGGCTGCTTCGGCGCGTCCGCGTGAGGAAGGGCCGAGCGCTCCCCTCGGCCGGCCGGGCGGGCGGCAGCGGGCCGGCTGCCCGCCCTCGGCGGCCCTGCGGCGGGGCCGGCTCCTGGGCCCGTCGCCTTTACGACGCCTACGGGGCGGGGCTATGTAGATTTCGGTTGAACATTCTGGACTGGAGGGGAGCGGCGGGGGGCGAGGCGAGGCGAGGCGAGGCGAGGCAGGGCGCCGAGCCGAGCCGAGCCGAGCCGAGCCGAGCCGAGCCGAGCCGAGCCGAGCCGAGCCGAGCCGAGCCGAGCCGCGCCGAGCCGCGCCGCCGGGCGGCCAGTCCGGCCTTCCCCGGGAGGAGTCGGAGGCGGAGGGGGTGGAGGCAGGGGAGGGGAAGGAGGAGGAGGAGGAGGAGGAGGAGGAGGAGGGAGGACACGGGGAGGCAGTTGGTGCTGCTGGGCAGAGAGAAGTCGTGCAGGAGCTGCGGCTGCACTCGGACGCCACATTCCGTCCTTACGGGACTGGTGGTGAGGATGAGCGAGAGCTGACCCTGCCGCTGCCGCCGCCTGTGCTGTGAAGTGTCTGCTGCTGCTGCTCCTCCTCCTTCTCCTCCTCCTCCTCCCGTGCTGTGGGTGAACCTGCGCTACGGGCTCTTCACCGACACGGGGGGGGGGTTGGTTTGTTTGTGTATTTGTTTAAGGCAAAGAGAGATAAAGAGAGAGAAAGAGAGATCTCTTCCATCCACTGAAGCACAGTTCACTATGATCGTACTCGCATTCAGCACTGGAAGCCGGTTGGATTTCGTGTCTCAGTCCAGGGTGTTTTTCTTGCAAACCTTCCTTTGGATTTTATGTGCTACAGTGTGCAAAGCGGAGCAGTATTTCAATGTGGAGGTAAGCCCAGCCGTATGCGTGTGCGAGCGTGTGTGCTTCCCCATCTCCCTTCCCCCCTTCCCTTTTTTTTTTTTTTTTATATCCCCTAAATAAAATACAATCAAATAGCTAGCCAGCCATGTCTTCCAGCAGCCAGGGCATACGCCTGTGCCGGCTTTCTTTCCAGCAGCCGGTAGCTAGCTCCCCTCCGCGAGTTCCCCCGCCTGACGGATGCGGTTCGGCCGGAGACCCCGTTCCGGCGGCGGCAGCACAAAGCGCGGTGCTGGGCGCTGGAGCGCCGCCCCGCCGCCCCCCCGCCGCCCCGCAGCCCCGCTGCCGCCCCCCCGCCGCCCCCCCGCCGCCCCGCCGCCCCGCTGCCCTCACCCGCGGAAGACGGGAAACCCTCAGCCCGGGCAGAGAGGAAAGCTGGGCGTAGTATGTGCATGCAGCGCAGGGAAGGCTCTGGGAATATCTTGGACTTAAGATACCGCTGTACTGCTGAGTTCCCCCAGCCTTGTTTGGTTTTGTTGTTTGTTTGTTTTTTTTTTTTTTTTTTTTTTGTTTTGTTTTGTTTTGGTTTGGTTTGGTTTGGTTTTTTTGGTTTTTTTTGGGTTTTTTTGTTTGTTTTTTTTTTTTAAGAAGAATGAATGAAAGAGCCTTACGGGGACAGGAGGAAGGAAACTTGAGATTTTGGCACGTTTCTTTGTGGTAGAGGATTTGACAAAATAAGATCTTTTCCCCATTTAAACATAACAAAAAGAGTTGCCGCTAGAAATAGTAAAACAAACGGCATAAAGGTGCAACTACAGCACAAAAGTTAGAGGGTGTGGAGGACCAGGAAACAGATTTTTTCCAAGTGAAGAAGAAGATTAAAATGTGGGGATACCTAAATGAGGCAAACCCTTAGAGTTTATGGTGACAGTGAGAATTCAGTGGACAACCATTTCCAGTCACTCTTCTGTACGCTCCCAGTTTTCCTGTTTGGGATTTTTACATAGTGCTTTTTATTAACTAATGTTCCTTTACCATCTTTGCATATATTCTTTCCTCCTTTTTGCCCTTCCTGTCACTCCATTCATTCTGCTGTGAGCCCTTTTTCTTAATCTGTTTCAATGTGATGTATTTCCCTCTTCCTTTCCCTGTCTACTCAGCTTCTTCATCTTTCTTGTTATGTGCCTCTTTAATTTACGTGTCCTCTTCCAGCTTCTAATATATAATACTGGTTTTCTGTTAGATCCCTCTGTTAGTTCACTTTCCTCTGTCCTGTCCAGTCCAAACTTTCTGCTGCACCCGTACACAACCCTCACTCATTCTCATTTCTAGTCTCTTTCGTCTCCTGTGTTCCCACAATTCATTCTCTCAGAGAAATGAAGTCTGTGTCTTTTCCTCTGTCTCGCAGATAGGCACACTTGCTTGTTTTATATGAGCTCTTGTTCTCACTCAGTGACACTCATTCTTGCTACCGTCTCTGGCAAGACTGGTCCCACAGATGCTCCTCTGTTCCGAGACTGTCTCCCTTTTTGTCTAAAGTTCTTACCTGTACTACTTCTCCATCTGCCTCACGCAAGATCACCTCAAACATTAAAAAAATCACTTTTTCTTTCCCCATGCCTGCTTTCATTCTAGTTTTGCCCTCTCTACAGGCAGTTTCCCTTGCCACATGCAATCCTTCTCTCAGTTTAACTGCACGTCTATAGCTTCTCTCTCTGACTTGTATCTCTCCAGAAAGTATTGTCTTTTTACTCCATCATTAACATCTCTCCTGATTATAAACCCTAGTCTTTTTTTCTCTGTCATCTATGCTCTAGTCACTTTTGTTCGTTCCATACCACAAACGTGCATCTCTGCTTCTGTTTGATTGTAAGCTCTTTGGGGCAGAACTCATGTCTTCTTACACATTTATGCAGTGTGTACCATTCTTGAGTCTGGAGTAAAATTGTGAGACTTTTGCTATAAAAATATTAAAGTCGCAAATTTCAGAGCGCACATTGAAGTTTTATCCTTCTTTTGCTCATGTCCTCAGCTGCCTTCTTTACTGATGAGCAGGGGAAGGCAGCGTGGAAAAGAGGAAGTTGCTCTCTGTCTCCTCTCCAGGCTTCACAGGCTGGCCCCCTGCAGGGTATAGGGAAGAAATTCCAGCGACAGAACTTTCTCCTCCCACAGTAGTCTGCTTTGCTGGCATCTGGCTCTGCTGGAGAGATGGGCGGCAGATGGAGCTAGTGTGGGAGGAGAAAAAGATTGGTTTAGTCAAGTGGAATATGAACAGGAGGCCAACTCCAGTCAGAAGGAGGTTTTATGAAGAAAGAAGGGAAACACTTTCATTTTTGCCACCTCTTCCATATGGAAAACAGCACATTTTGAGGGCAAAGGCAATATCGGGAGCAAGAAACACTGTGGGGTGGAATGAAGTAGCGTGTGTATGTGATGAGGGCACATATTTCTCCCTTTTGAAATACGCCATCTCCTGTTCTTCCTCCCAGCCCTTCTGAAACAAAGTGTGTTGTCATATGCCAGTGCTCCCGGTCTCTTCATATTTAAGTCTTTGAACCACAGATTGCTGGGAGCCAGAGGAGTGTTCCAGGGAATTATTCTAGTTTTTGAGAGTTGTCCTAAGACAGCACTTTTCCCTAGGCCACTGCCTTTGACCACTGTCAATGATGTGGTCCTGAGCTAAATGGTCCTGAGATTTGTCCCAGAACAGCCATTGCCATGTTCACATTGTTTGGGTAGCACTGGAAATTGAACTTTCTTTTTGTTGGGATCAGCAAAAGCTAAAAGCATGGGAAATTTGAGGCAAAGGACTTGGCAACAGCATGTATGCATTGTGCTGTACAATCTGTGTCAGCACAAGTGCATGAAACAGTTGTACTTGATAGTAAATTGTGAAAATATGACAAACATTTCTTATGACAATAAGAATAAATATGTGAAGTAGGGTTCAGGAAAGAAATGGTGTACATTTAGTTGAATGAAATGTCACTGAACAAATGCTCAGGATGGTTGGAAAGCAGATTTTTTTTCATTCTTTCTTGTCTCCAAATAAAGTACAGATAATACCTGTTGAACATTATAAAATGCAGAGATCATTTATTTTCTGTTTCATTTAATCCACATTCCCGACTGATAAGCAAAATCATAAAAGCAATGGGGTTTTTTTTGTTTGCTTGTTTCAATGCAGGTTTGTTACGCCATGAGCCAGGGCAATTCTTAGGAGATGTTACTGTAGCTCAAAGATATTTAATAAAAATACTATCTTTTAAAAGAAAAACACAAAGCTGAAGTTTACAAGCTTGCATGAACATTACCGTTTTTCTTTAGAGTTATGTTGTCCCTCTGTAAAATTTCTTTTAACCAAACATCTACCTGGATGAAGTCCTCAAGCTTCCGATGAAAGCTGAGTTGTCAATCCTGAAATGTATTCATGTATGTAGTATTTCATGTAACAGACATAGCTGAGCAGAATTCAGATCATGGAGTACGGAACTGTGGAGGGGCACACTTGCACTCTGAGTCAGTGAAAGCTTTGTGGTAAAGCTGCATGAGAGATGATTGTAAACTGATAGTTTAAGTAATGCTGAAGTTTAAGATTTGCCATACTCTTACGTGTAGGAAGATTTTAGCATTAATTTTGAAAATTCACTGATTACCAGTGGCATTTTTGTGAGACATTGTTTCTGACATCGTGAGAAAAACTAAGGACTACACTGTTAGCTCCCTCTTCTCAGTGCTGAACTATTGGTCCAAAACTAACATCAATGAGTATGTGCACTAACAGAAGAATATGTCCATCAATGTAGAGGTTTTCTACTATTTTCAACTATTTCTGTACACTAGCAGAAGAAAATGTCCATCAGTGAGACAGAGAGAGAGTGAATGGAATAATAGTTATTAAAAAACATTTTAAATATAAAATTGAAACAAGCACACACAAGATAATTTGTTACTAAAAAATGACAGAGCAACCAACTTCCCTTCCCTCCTGCCCCCGGGGTTCCTCACTGTGGTAATAATATCTTGTGTTGCTCAAAAATAACTCCTTTGTGTGTTATGGGGAGTGTCTATAGATGGTCCTTCACAAGTATCACCCATATAGACTGTGTACATATTTATGTGTTTTCCTAAAACCAGTAATATTGTACTGTTTGAGTTGGTGTTATCCTGTCAGTTTATCTTCCAATGCTATCTGTTAGTTTATGTATATATTTAAATAAATATGTGTATATTTAATTTACTATTAAATAGTCAATATAAAAAAAAAATCAAAAAAACAAGGTCACCATTATGTTAAGGAAAAAATGGTTATTGAAACAAGAATACCTCGGTCAGAAGACAGGATCAGCATGAATCTAGAATAAGACTAATCTCCGGATCCTAATACTGCCTACTCTTACTCAGCTGGGTATCTCCGTAAAGCCCGTTGAGCAAAGAAGTGTTTTTAGAATCACACCTAGTTTCATTGACTGTGTCTGTGATAAGGGAAGCACTAGAGACAAAGCATGCTTCATCATCTCTCCTCAAGCTGGCAGTTATGCTCTATTTTCCTTCTACTAATGCTAAATATATAGACTTGAATCCCTAGGGGACATCTCAAAATTACCCTTATTTTAGTGTGAGCAGCTCTTTAAAACAATACAGTTTCTTCTCCCATTTTCAGAGGTGGGACAATTAGACTGTATATTGTGGAACAAAATACAGTGGAATCCAAACTTCAAAAAAATATCATCAGTTTCCTCCATAGTAATAAGTGGCTGAGAACCCCGTTGTTTTCACTGTTAATAAACTTTACAATTAGCCTCCAGCTCCTGCTGAATGGTAATGCATGATCTTTTCTTCCATAGGCTTTGAGTCTTTTAAGCTTAAAACCAGACCAGTTTAATTCTTCAGTTGGTAGTTGAAAAGGCATAAACATTTGGGAGGGGAAAAAATCCTCCAGTATCACCCTTACACACTTTTCAACTAGTGGGCTTGGTTTTCAGGTTTGCAAGCATGACACAGTATTTTTATAGTTAAAATGCAAGCTCAAAACTATGGAGAAGCAACCAAGGTGGTTTTGGTATAAATAGTGCCACATGTCCTAAAAGGACTTTACAGAGTCTTCTGCATTGCTTTTAGTTGCAGTCAGTATGCATGATTCTCTTATTTAAATTCTGAATCTCACTCTTGCATAAGGTATCAACTGAATGAATTGGATTTTTGTTAGAAGTTCAGACTGAAATTATTAGTAGGATGGAAAGGAGTTACTGAATCAGGTGATGTAGGTGGTTAGTGGGTGAAATATTAGTCAGTAAAAATATAGATATAATGCAGTGTATTTCCTATTTGATTATTGAGGGAATACGGATACATAGAAAACCTCCTGTAAAGGCTTCTGGTGAGCAGATATATCTAGATAAGGAAAATAATTGGAAAATTATGTGTCAGATAGGCAACAGAACAGTTTTCTGTCATAGAAGGCAAATACCTACTATATAATGAACTGGCTCTCATTTGATAGGAAGAAATACATGTGGAGACTACTAGTTGGCAGAGTGCATTCTATTCTGTAATTTAAACAAAAATTCCTGTTTACAAAAATTGCAGTAGATCAATTTTCCATTGCGAAGTATGAGATTATTTTGTAGTACTAAGGTTGCAGGGACGTTTATGGGTTCTGTTGCCTGTAATTTTTACAAAGACAGTTTGAAAAGATGGTACCAGTTCACAATTGACATAGCATGTTAGACCTTAGATGCAAGATGGGTTTGTTTATAATTCTATTTCATCTAGAATTGTTTTTCTGTTGCAGATTTTTGACTGTTTAGTGTTTAAGCATCACAGCTATTAGCAGTTCTTAGTTCTACTAAAGAAAAGAAATAAAATGGTTAAATAAAGATATTTATGTAATCACCTTATGTAGTACAAGATAAACCTACCAAAACATGTATTCCTAATGTTTTCTGACATGAGATCTTACTAAAATACATACACAATTTATTAGCCCACCAAAACCCCCTGAACAAGCCCAGGATCTCGCCTCTTCCATTATTCAGAAGGCATAATGTAAAACTCCTGCATAAGCACTCATTGTTTCTTCAGAGTGGATATACTGTGTTCTTTAACTGGTTTAAGATTTATGCTGCTCTTTGTCAGTTTTATTTGAATCCATCTAAAAGGTCAGTACTTGCTCTAGGCACCTCAGCTCTGCTTATGCACTCAGCAAGACTGAGTTGTAAGAGTTTATAAAGATAGAATGTGGTATTATATAGATTTTAAAACATTTCAGACTACATCTGTGTTCAGTATTTTAAAGTCTGTCTCATCCTTCTACTTTACTGAATGATCGTTTTGTGGAGTTAAACAGTGGAGGACTCTGTGTTGGTGCTTTTTGAAGATCCTTAACAATATAACTTTTTTTTTTTTTTTTTTTAAATTAACCTATTTTAATTGCTTAATTCTTCTCACCTCTCTGTTTTGAATTCCAGTTTATTGTCTAACCTGTTCACTATCCTCAAACTACACTATTGACCGTAATCTGAAGGAGCGGGTTGAGTCTGTTTAATTTGTTATCTGTGATATGTCAAATGACAGATTTGGTGTCATTTTGTATGAGGAAGACCAGGATTAGTGCTGCAAACATGACTTTAGTTGGCACTGAAATGGATTTGAAAAATAATTATGATTAGAGCTTTATCCTTTAAAGAGAGGTCATGCTATTTGGAACCTTTATTTATTCGTTGCCTGGCAACTGTTCATTCATGTTCCTGCTTATCATCATTCATTATAAGCATCTTTGCTGTACAGTAAGAGCAATTAAGTGGCAAAAACTTACTTCTGTGATAAATTAAAATTGACATAAATTACAAAAATAGAAAAAAAAATTTCTGTAGTTTCACTTTTTAACCAAAACTGTTGGTACACTGTTTCTCTACTTATTAACAGCTGGTTTATACCAGCTGAGGAGTTATCTGCACTTCAGCTGTGATCATAATGTTCCTAGCATACCTTTTGAGGTATTACAGCGTATAATTGACTCAGGGGCTTGTTCAGGTGTTTTTGACATGCTTAAAATCTCCTGTTAATTTCAAGATCAAGGTTTCAGAGTATGAGGAAACTTATCCCCTGTTGATATCAGTGCTTAGCATTAGGCAATCCAATCTCGTGCTGAGGCTTGAACCCAGTATTGGGAAAGGGGTTTAAAATTCTGGGATTATAACTGCTGTGACAGGGGATGTGCAGCTGAAGCAATGAGCCACAACAGCTCTGTAGAACATTAAAGTCACTTGATGCTTTCTCTCTGTAGAACAATAGCAGTTTTTATTACACTGTGAGAACGCATTCATAAAGCATATTATTTGACAGTTGTTTTGTGACTGTGGATGCGAAATATTTTACTTTTTGTATTAATTCTTTATGGATCATATAATGATTGACCCTTGTGTGGAATAGCAATGTGGAATGGGACGGTTGTGCTATGGAGATACAGAGCACATACATATATACATAGGGTATACGTAGAAGATGTCTCTGTACATTGGGAGGCATACTGGAACAAATTCATTATGGCTGCATCTTAAAAGAACATCTGTCACTGTAGGGTCAGGGTGGAAGTAGATTTGTCTCTCTGCTGCTACCTCTTGGTAGCAGTGGCTTTGCCTCTATACTGGATGGCTTGGAGCTCAGGGAAAGAATGTCCTTCTAGGACTGATGCCCTCTGCTTTGAGCTTCTGATTTTATTAACTCACCAGTGCTCTTCATACCACGCTGTGGTTATGGGGGACAAAGTAACTGCTGTAAGACTAATCTATACCTATTTTCATAGCTTTTCCCACTCACATGACATGTTTGTACTACATGAAGATGCTGTTACGTGTTTTTACTTTTTATGAAACGATTTAACTGGTTTCATAGTTGTATAGATAATTTGAAAAGAAATACTAACCTCAGAAAATCTGGTCTTTAATATTTTTTTCCTCACAATCTTGTAGAGAAACAGTTGTTTTATTTCATTGATCCTGTTCATTTTTGCTGACATGTAACCACATCTCCACTTACAAGTGTGAAATACAGGTTGATGAGGGGGAGACTTACCTTTTCAGAAAATTACCAGCTGAAAGGCAGACAAAAAAGTATCAATTTCTTTAAAATGTAGACAGCAAAACAGAAAAACAAGCGTCCCTTTCAAATGGGAAGGAACATACTTCCTTTAAATGTATCAATGTATAGTTACAAAGTGTACCAAAGAGGAAACTGCTTCCTTATTGTACTGCATCCGGATCTGAAGGGGATGATCCTGTCATATTTTTCTTACCTCAGATGTTGGTTATGTGATGCTCTTCTAGGAAACGGCTTTGACCCACTGAGAAATTGACAGATTGTGTTTGTCTACATGTCATGGTTTACATGCTGTACAGAATAGTAATAATGCATTTAATTGCAAGTACAGTAAATGATCTGTCTTCCTCACAATAGAATCTATTATTGCTAGAAGTAACAGTATTATATTGCTAACTGTACAGCGTGATTTTGGTCTTGGCAAGTATGGCTTTTTTTTTCTCTCATTACTTCTATGTATTTAAAAAACCAAACAACCAACCTAGGACTGTGTTCCATTTTTTGATTTTCCTTATTGATTATGAAGTGCTGGATTCTGATACTTCTGTCCTTCATTACTTGTACATGGAATGTCAGCTTTGGAAAGATCTTTATTATCTCTTTCTCTGTTGCATGGATTTTTAAATATGTAGGAAAAAGAAGGCAATGCGAGTAAGTGACTGAGGCATTGTGCTAGGGGGCTGGAGATCTGGGTTGTGTGTCCAGTTCTATCATGAGTCTCCATATCGATCCCATAGCTTATCCATCTTTGTAACCTAGCTTCCACAAATGTGAACTGGACTATTTGAAGAGTATTTGCTGCCTTTTCCAATACATGTCAAGAAAAATAGAAGAGAAGTGATGTAAAAGATCCAGGAATATATCTTTATCATTCATTTGTCTTGGGACAGTTTCACCTTTTGTCATAAAAAGTAGTAGAGGGTATTATAAAATATAAATACAGCATTTCAGTTTGGTCATCTGTGTAATAATTCAAGTAGCGAATATGTTCAAGAGACAAGTACCAGAGCAGAAAAGGTGAAAAACATGTCTATAACACTTCAAACGCTGGTGGGGTTTTTTTGTTTTTTGTTTTTAGTTTTTTGTGTTTTTTTTTTTTTTGGGGGGGGTGGTTTTTTTGTTTTGTTTTGTTTTTTAAGGTGTAAATACCAAAACTTGGTAGAGAACATTGTCACTAGGATTACATGAAGGATGTCATTAGATGACAGAAGATATAGATTATGACATTCTTTTTCAGAATGAAAGTTGGAATAAGATAATTTTTGTTAATCAAATATGAAAACAAATAGTCTGCTTCAAAATGTATTTAAATAAGTGTAAAAGATAACAAATAAAATGGATTTTGGATCAGATTGTAAATGTTACACAATGCAAAATTAAAAACTGTTCTATTTTTGAATGAATGTACTATTAAATAAGTAAATTGTTCCACAAACATTCATGTTGCCTTGTCATCGCAGTACCTAAGTTTCTCCTTTTTTGTTTGAATATTTGTGGATTTTTATGAAATGCAATAAAAGATTGGTCTTTCACTGCTCGAGGTATTAATGTTTTTTATTAGACACCACTAATAGGCAGACACCCTGCTCGCATACCCCTGGATGTTAAAAACTTAATGGTGGGAGGATAAGTCACAGGGGAAATAAGATACTTGCTATGCTGACATGTTAAGTATGATAGAAGTGGAAACTGAATCTTGTTCTTCAGGGTTCCTGTACCATGAGTTCACCTTATGACCTTCCTTCCACTTTCCTCCTTACTTTTCTTTTCCTTCTTCTTTCTTATCTCTTGTTTTAATCTCTATTTTCTTTTTTACTTTTTTTTTTTTTTTTTTTTTTTTTTTTTTTTGCTTTTATTTCCCCACAGCTTGTCTTCCTATGGACGATTGCCTGCAGCCAAGGAAAATCATCAGTCATTATTGAACCATAGAATCAGAGATATTAGAGATTTGAAAGACTTATCAAGAGCCTATTTCTCTGCCAATGTAGGATTGTTAACTATTGTATATTTCCTGGAGTTTTGTCAAGTTTTAAAATCCACGGTGGTGGGACTTCCAAAATTGGAATTGAAAAAAAGCTGGTAAAAGTACAGTAGGGAAAAAAACTACAGTGAAAGAATTCTTTTCAGTAGACTTTCCTTTGGCTACTGGCAACAGTTTGCAGTTGGCTCAGGTTAGGCAATTTCTGATAGAAAGTGATGTCTGTTGTATAATCCAAGATGACAGCAGCTGTTTATGACCATAGATGGCATGCACTGATTGGTAATTCACTGTCTTTGACTTTACAGAATGAAAAAATGCAGGAGGGGCAGAGAGAAATGAAGGACTGATTTAATTTTCACTGAATTTGAAATTCTTAGTGCAGTTGAAGTGGACTAACACTGCCTGATTTTAAAAGATATGTAGATGTGTATGGATTGCTGACACTGTCTCAGGAGGTTTTGACTGGTTTATGATGATTTTCTCAAAGTACTATGCTTCGTTGTATTTAAGTATTACTACCTAGTGAACAAAATTAGATACTAGTAGGAGTGTTATGGATATCTAGATATTACACTCCATTAAAAAAATCTTATTTTGGAATTTCACATGTTTCATTAGTGTGGTCACCAACACAGACTTAAAGGTATTCATGACACTGGCACATATGAGCTATCATAATGTCCATGCTTTGCAAATTATATAACACTTGTGAAACAAGGATCTCAAGATATTCTATGTGGGAAGGTTGAGTTTGTTTGCTGATATACATCCTGATGATGAGATTTGTGCAGGATGATTTGCATGAGTATATTTTCCAGCAAGTGTGCAAGCTACAGGGATAGATTGGGAAAGGGATTTGGTTTGAGAGGACAATACTTAAATTTAGGTGTTTAAATGTGCTGTATATGTTTCCTATACATTAATAACAGTCTGCTCCCTAAAGTCAATGAAGCAGAGACTAATTCAGCTGACCAACCAGTTAATGTCTGTATCAGAGTGATGTGAATCTTTTTTCTGGACTCTACTGTTGGTATTGACTAGCAGTGTGATTCAGTTGCTTACGTGTAGGCATCCAGCACCATTTAAGGTGCCCTTGGCCAAGATACGCACAAGGCTGGCAGAAATAACATGGGACTTATGAAAGCTTCATCCTTTTAGGCTATCGACAGAAAGCCAGGCTGTGTCCTAAATCATCTCAGATGACACTAGACACTTCTGTTTAGGTAACTGAATCCTGTTCCCGATTTTAAGTGATGGATATAAGATGCCTATATCTACAGGGCTCCCTCCAGGTAGACGCTGGCATTCAGATGCAATTTGGGGTTGAACCCCTTCCCTCTGCAGTGGTGGGATTCATTACACTTATCTAGGTACATGGTGCTGTTTAGGCCCTGTGGTTTATCTTGCTTGGCCTCTAGATAACGTTCCAGAAAAGCATGGGCCTCCTAAAGGTCTGATGATATATCTGCCATCCCACGGATAATGTAGATCATCTCGGACCACATCAGACATCTGTACTTCTGACAAAACCAAGAGCAGAGCTCCATTTTTGTGGTAGTACAATTTTTACCCTGTCAGTCTGGTGCCCTGCACAGTATTAAATACATTTGTCCCTTAGCGCAAGAGGCTAACACTTTCTTACATCTTTAGGTCTCATGTATTTTAAATATTTAGTTAGGGATGTAAAGAATACAACGTTTCACCACTGGCAACAAGGCAGTTTTGCCTTCAACGTTAATGAGGCCAGGCCTGAGCTTGTTTAAATCTGTGTAAAACATATTACCTAACTTACAGAGAATACTTCTGGCACGTTTTATAAACTTAGTGCTCCTGACTGTTATTTGATGCCTTACTGTAAATGATTTTAAAGGCTGTCTTTCCTTCCTAGCACACAAACCTCTAAACAGCTACTTGTTGCCCCTGAGGGTAGAGAACAGAATGTTAAGCATTTTTTTAAAAAGTAAGTTATTAGAAAACACATTTTAGAACAATAAGCTCGCTAAATATCTATTGTCTGATAGGCAATCCCCAAGAAGATAAAAATGAAAATGACATTTTAATAATTTCTTTGGGTAAGAGCCCTAGGTCTTCAAGAATAATATGTTTTCAAGTACTTTTGTTGTGTAAAGTAAAATGTGGGTTAATTCAACAGAAATTTACATTTCTGTGTTAATACTAGAATTTAGATCTCATCGTAGGCTGATATGTAATTTAATTGATTTATTTACACTACTTGCTTTAGGTCTTCAGAACTGTGAAATTAACTGGGCCAGAATAAAAGTGTTATTGGCCAGGTTATGTTTATATGCTTATTTACTTATTTATAAGTCCAAAATTTGAAATACCTGAGTATGCTACCTAATGTACTCTTTGAATGAGTTTTCTGCTATCATATAATTATAGAGAGACTAGATCTGCTGTTGATTCTTAGGTCTGCATTTGGGAAGGAAGAGTGATATATCTGCAGTCTTTTATTCCAGAAGAGCTTCCTTTGTAATATTTAGCTCTACTCTATTGTTTTGCACTGACAGGCTCATTTGGAGAAAAAACAGTATTTTAGTTCCTTTGTGAATAATCCCATCATTCTTCCTGGCTGCCAAGAGAATTCACTTTTTGTCCCAGCAGTCAGATAAAGATAGAGTCATTGTTCTTCATAGATTAATTGCTTAGATGCCTTTTCCACTGAGATATTAGAGATTTTTTCTCTATATAAGAGATCTTTCTAGGGAGGTGATGTCAATTTAATTTGGACCAAAAGATTTGGATTCTATAGAAACATGTTCTTTCTTTAGCTTTGCTCAAAATAAAGATTCTGTTTCATTAAAAGGTTTTTTTAAAATGTCTTTATGAATATTCCCTTCCTTCTCTAAATTTTCAGCAGCAGAGGAAATGATTCTTAAGGTGAAACTAAGCTTTAAATATGTTAGAACAATACATTCAGTGATGTTTTGTAAAAGTTACAAGTGACTAAGGACAGGAGAGCTTAAAGCAATTATAGCTTTTCTTATGTTCCAACTCTAATACGATAGAGAAATTCATCATGCCCATTGGCTTTAGCGTGGTAGCTAGAAAAGGACAAAGTGGGACTTTTAACTTGAAATGTTCTACAAGGGCTTTGTAGGTGTTAACTTCTCTTTAGAAATAAAATAGCTACATGTGTAGTTGAAAATTGTTTAATGGTGTTTGGTAAAGTATCTAATAAAAAACAATTTTTTTTTTTTTTCCTTTGGAACAAAGAATTCAGAGAGTTGTTGAAAGAAGTCAACAGCTCTCAGATTCATATAGAAATGGAGAGTAAAAATACACTTTTGTTCCATGGTTTCTTTTTTTAGAGCTTATACACTGCCCATGTTTCAGTGATAAGAAGAAACTGTTAAGAAGCAGGAAGAAGGGAATCCACCCATATTTGATCTATTTTCTTTTATATAACTGTTATTTGTTTACTTATTTACCTATTATTATCCCGATAAGATATCTGTGTCTAGTAGTCTTGATTGGAAAACTTTGATGAGATTCTAACTTCATGGAATTGGTCAGATTGTGCCACTAATTTCATTGGATCTGAGATTTTACTCCAAGCTGTTTGAAAAGCACTGAATTGCCAAACATTTTAACTGAGTAAGTTAAGAATATGTATATATTAAATACCTAAGATAAATATTGGTGTGGAAATCCATAGCCTTAACTTGTACATCAAGGATAAAGTTAGTACCAAAAGAAATGGAGATAAACTATCTATTTGTAAACTGAATTTTGTAGTTAGAACAAAGTTTAAAATCACTAGAGAAGTGGTATTCTTGAACCACTTTCCAGAATGAATAGTAGGGGGTGGTGCAGGGGAGAAAAAGCTTGTTCTGAGATGGGATCTAACTATTTAATGAAAGGGCTTACATAATATAACAACTCTCATCAGCAGTAATGGACTGGATTCCTTCCTTGTCCTACACCCTCAGTCTAACAGTAAATTTCCTCATTCAGTGTGGCTGATGGCTCTACTGACAACTATTGACTGTAATGTTTATTCTTCTGCATTAGTCTGTGTACCTTAAGAACCCTATAGCTATTGCATTAGACCAAAAATGTGGACTATATTTCATCAATCGACTTCTCAGCTTCATTGCTTTTTGTCACTTCCACTATTCAGACACCATGTGTGAAAGTCTCTTTTTCCAATAACATTTAACTCAATGCTGTCAATCATGAATAAGGCCTGTGGAATCAACCAGACCAGTTTGAAAATCATAAAAATGCTTATGGAATATTTTTGGTTGTCATCTGCTTTTTGAGCTTTTGAGTTCACGTCTTTTTTTTTTTTTTTTTTTTTTTTTTTTTTTCCTGAAACAAGGATGAGAAACTCACAGTTAAAGAAGACATTGAATATTTTCATTATATTCAGTAAGCTGTCTTCAGGAAACAAACCAAATATTTAAGATGAAACCTATCTAACACTAGCCACAGTGTTCACTTCATAACTTTTTCAAAATTGTATTTGCTGCTATTTTTGCTGCTTTTAAAACTTGCCACTTCAGACGTCAAAGTACTTCTAACTGCTGACAAACACTGTTTTCACTATATGACTACTAACATTATACAATTTGCATAACACTATTAAACTTTTTAACAGTGGCCAGCTGGCTGACCTTGTGCATGACTGTTTCCCTGACGATGGGAGATGCCTGAGTTTGATTCTACGACTTAGCTACTGATTGTTTGCAGCAGCGGGGACTGGGTAGTTCTCCAGAAATCTAGCTTTTATTTTTACAGGTACTGTGATTTCTCTAATGGGAGAAGAAAAGCATAGTTTTTACAGCTTTTAAACTAAGTTTGTGATTTTGTACTCTTAACTTCTTATTTTGTAGCATCTCTGAGAAACAAATAGAGTTGTAGTGAGGTAGGACCAGTGTCCTAGAGGTTCAAAATTAGACTTCCAAAAGCAGTATATTAAAATACCAATATCAGTAGTGACATGTACTTTTAGTCATAAACTAAATAATTTGTGAACTAAGGATGTTAATTTAGATAATAGTATTTAAATAATATAAATTAATTTTTAGATGAGTATTTAGGTGATATAAATTGTCCTTCCCCCTATGTAATCAGATGTTTTTCTCTTTCTTTTTATATTAATTTATTTTGCTGTTTTATTTTGTTTTACTTTGATTGAGATACATGAAATTTAAGAAGACAGGACTGCTTAGTAGCTGACTGCTTAGATAGTATTTTCCTGAGAAAAGTGCCAGTGATTGGTACATATTCAATGGATATTGATTGGAGGGGGGACAACACAACAATAGACAGTTGACTGCCAAACAATATAAATTTAAACTTCAGAATTCTTGTAGTGATACATTTCATGCATGAGTCAGGAGTTGAAAATCAGGGGATGGCCTTTGGAAGACCTGGCAACAGGGGTTCTGCTTGTTCAAGAATACAAATAGGGAGTTCATCATTATTTTAACCATATAGGTCTATAATAGGGGGTATTTTAAACCAGCCACCACATTTCTTTCCTATGATTCAGAAAACATTGCTTGGGTAGAAAGGAGACAGCAAGTCATGAATTTCAAAGTAAGAGCTAAACAGAAACACACTGTTGTATGTCAGATAAATGCAGTGGATGGTGTGGCTTGGTTTTGAAAGAACAGAGGAGGTAATCCCTTCAGGCATTGCTCTTTGCTTGTATTAATAGGGTTAGGTTCAGCTTTTGAGATGTAGTCCCACAAAGGGTCTCTCTAAAGATAGTGCAATGAATTTAACTCATTATGTCCAGCTCAGATGTAAAGCCCTAATCACATTAATGTTGGAGACAAAAAAGCATTTGAAATGCAGTCGCAGATGACCGTAAAACCCTTGTCTTATATAAGATGAAGCAGACTCTGTACAAGAAGATATCCCTTGAGTTCACTATGAGTTTCAAGTTATGCTGCATGGGTTTATGCTGAATGAACACAGTATTGGAAGATGTTTGAAAGAGATCTGACTGTGTTTATGTATAATATATTAAAATAGTAAAACTGTTTTTGCAGGTTTTCTGTAGAGCTGTATGTAAAAGTGCCAATACAGTTTAAACTGGTGCATTACAGACCTAACTGAAACTGGTATAAGTCTTCAGTATCTTTAACTATGTGGAGAAATTTCCAGCACAGATGATAAACTGAAAAGGTTTAGATAAACTTTCATATCATGTGGAACTTCTGTCTCTTTCACCTGTTGATTTGTTTGATGCAAGATACCAAGCTAATGACAAGTTAACTTGCAGAAGTTAAGTTTCAAGATAACACGTCATGTTTCAAAAAGTATGAAATTCAGTATCGGGATAACTCTGTCTGTGTTGGTAAGCTAAGCAATGCCAGAGAAGTCTTCAGGCACTGAACTCATCTGCCTATGCAGTTAAACTGTTTCAGTATGGACCACCTTGCACTCTTACTGACCAGGGACAACCTCCTGAGGGATTTAAATTCAGGCAGTCGGTGTGTTTAACAGTATGGAGGTCAGCTGTTGTGCCAGTAATTTTTTCATGCTGGAGAATGGTCTCAGGCACATTCAATTTAGACATGACCAGTCATTTTTGTGAGTGTTCTTAAATGAACTGGTCCTGATTTGTCCCTCTTGGTGATTCAGTTTGTTCAGATGAGACGTGAAAGGGAAAGGTCCAGAACATCCATGTCCTTGTTACCATTTCTTGCAGTTTCTCTCAAAAAATTTTAATGACAGACACTCTGTTGGAAAACTGATTGTTTTGTTGTTTCTTTGTTTTTGCATATCAATATTTTCTTTGGACTTGCATCATCCAGGCACCACAGACAACGGTTAGCCTCAGACACTTCAATGGTAGAAGGAGAAATTAACCAGATTTAAAGACTTGAGGATCAGGGCTTTATTTAGTATCAGTCTGCAGTAGGGTCATACTGGTGTATTGGGCCAGGGCTCAGTCAGGTTCTATGTATGATCTGGAAGATATGCCTTCAAAAGCCTGAAGTAATTTTATTGCCATTTGTTGCATACATTAGACGGAGAGTCAACACTTTGTCTGCCCTGCATTGTATTTCTTTTGAATTTCTGCTTTCTTATGGACAAGTTTTTCTTGGTTGTGAGTTTGACTTATGTTGACTGACTATTGAGGAGACAGGCATGCTTTTTCCCATCATTGTCTCTAGAATGGTTAGTGGCAGGTCAAGTTACCCAACGCTGTACCAGTTAATCAAACCCAAGCTGGAGAAAACAGCACCCAAGTCTCCAGGTGAGAGAACAGAGTCAGCCGAAGCAGCAACATTGTTAACTCTGATCATGACCTCTCGTGAAATGCTTCCTTGCAGTTTATATTTTGCAGTTCCATGTTACAAACTTCCATTAAGGTTGCAGATTGTGGGTGGTGCAGATGTTATGGTGTTGCCTCACAGTCAGGTCTGTATCTCCGGGTAAAGTCTCACAGTGGATGAAATTTTGCTGGAAAACGTGTCCCTTTGATGAGAAAACCAAAGGCCCCTTTGTAGGATGTGGACAGTTGTATGCTGGTGTTTGTCTGGGATATGATTCAGGCAAAAGAAGCAACCAGTGCTTGGAGTCTCCTGTCCTGAAGGTGAGGTAAGTCAAGAAAGCTTTCCAAGGCTCCTTCTTTGTTAGGTACTTCCTGGGACTGTCAAGGAAGAATGCCACTGAGAATTGATTTGAACTGTATTTTTGGGAACTGAGATGGGATGACCAACTTGTGTTATGTACTGGCAGCCCTCTGAGCTCCTGTAGTAGCAATGATCTAGCATTATTAGTCTTTAAGACCACATTCAGAGTAGTACTTAGATGGGGAAAAATGAGCCTTCCTCTGCTTTTTTCCTTTGCATTTCTCTTTATGAAGCTCAGCCTGGTACATAGCAGAGGACTTTAGCCTTGATCTGGGAAAGCATGCTATTGAGAACTGTGTTTAGGGAAGCTAGACCATTCAGTGTCTTGAAAAGGAGAAAGCCCAGAGTGGCTTTTTGTCATTGATATTATTAGCCTCCTCTGATACCCTGTGAAATACTGTTTTCAGTATAAACTGTGTAAACAAAATCAAGCTATTGATACCTATTGTGCTTATTACTCCTACACAAGACAAATGTTTTCCCTTGATCTGACACCTTCCATCTCATTTTGTAAGCCAATTCTTGATCTGTATGAGCAAATCTTCTAATGTCTGACCTTGTAGGTGAAACTGCTGTGTGATGCAGCATTAACTGGTTTGAAATCAAGATAAATAAAATGTTCATTGTGTCACATTTGTTATCTGTCATTTCAACTATACATACAGTAAATTTGCCATGTGTAGTTTTTTATGACTTGGAGTTACTCTGGCTGGTCTATGCAGCATACAGTTTTAAAGGTTTGTGAATGAGGCCATCTCCAATTTCTGTCCTAAAAGTGAAGTCAGAATTACTGGATTGCAGTTCTTCAGATCCTGCCTTGTTCTTTATGTAAATATAGTTATCACCATATAACACATGGTGTTTCCTCTCCCCTTTTTAACTTCACTTCTTTATTCGAAGTAGAAGAAAGGATATGAAAATACACCAAGACTAGTGTCAATGAAATTCCTGCAGTGAAATTGTGTCCTGACTGAAATTAATGGGAGTTTTACTCTGACCTCTGTGTGGCTGTGGTTTCACCTGGAGCACTTACAAAGATTTCAGTTCAAGTGTGAGGAGAGTATGTCTGAAGCCGTGGAATCCTGTCACTAGCTAGAATGTTTCTTGTTACTTTTGCTCTGTACTCTTCTCTCATGGGATTAGCTCTTGCTAACATCAGTGCTATTGGTTGAACACTGTAGGCTATGGGATAACCGTAATTCAGGGGAGTATTGCTTGCAGGATGATAATGTGGCTGATAGTTTTCCAGAAATGTTTCTTGTGCGCTTGGAAAAGTAGCTTCAAGTCATTAAGAATTCTGTCTTTTATTTTATTTAGATAATGTTAAAATACAGCAAAATCTCAAATGAGGCAACTTAGATATTTGAACTGGGGGAGACTTAGCTAGGGATCCTTTGAATAAGGTGTCTGACAGTTTTCAAGGTAGTGTTGCAGTTTAAGCCACTTACAGAAAAAAGTGGCAGATGATTATCAATATGTTTAACTTACCTGTATATACCAAGTAGATATATACCAGATCACTAGAAATATTTTTATGTGTCATCATGATGTAAAATGAGGACATAATTTCTGCATCAACTTGAAATTATTCTGTCTCAAAATTAGTCTGAATGATCACCAGCAGAACAAGGTGTAAATGATGCTACTTTGACCTAGCCTCTTTGCTTGAACTACATACTGGGACAAATTATTTGCATTTCCCTTCCATGTGCAGGAGGAGAGCGTGAGATATATTGCACCACTTCCCCTCCATTGGCATTAGCAGTGTTACTCCCCCTTTCTTTGGCCAAGGACCAAGTGAAGTGTTTCTTTTAAAATATATGAGATGCTCATATGTCACTATAGTGACATATAGATCTGTGATACTGTTTGTGATATGCAAGGCGTATCTGTCCTACAGCACAGAGTGAAACACAGGTATCCTGAAACTACCATTGATTTTACCTACTCTGCCTGGTAGGTGAAGATACTTGATTGGGCTCCAAATATTAGTCATACAGTGCTACGCCTGACCCAAAAATCCCCATATTCAAAACCAGAAAATTAGTATGTGTATGAGTAGATCCAGACCTATATCACTTTGCTCCTTTTGGTTAGAGACCTAGGGGAGGTCCCTTGCTAACTGGGAAGTGCATTTTACTATATTTCATTTCGTTAGTCAGCCTAGCATTTTGTTAAGCAATTCTCATGGCTTAACCCGAGTAGGCAGCTGAGCCCCACACAGCTGCTGGCTCACTTTCCCCCCGGTGGCATGGGGGAGAGAATCGGAAGGGTAAAAGTGAGAAAACTTGTGGTTTGAGATAAAGACAGTTTAATAGGTAAAGCAAAAGCTGTGCACGCAAGCAAAGCAAAACCAAGAATTCATTCACTCCTTCCCATGGGCAGGCAGGTGTTCAGCCATCTCCAGGAAAGCAGGGCTCCATCACGTGTAACAGTTACTTGGGAAGACAAATGCTGTAACTGAATGTCACCCCTTTTCTTTCTTCCCTCGGCTTTTACTGCTGAGCATGATGTCATATGGTATGGAATATCCCTTTGGTCAGTTGGGGTCAGCTGTCCTGGCTGTGTCCCTTCCCAACTTTTTGTGCACCAGCCTGCTCACTGGTGGGGCAGCGTGAAAAGCATAAAAGACCTTGACTCTGTGTAAGCACTGCTCAGCAATAACTAAACCTTCCCTGTGTTATCAACACTGTCTTCATCACAAATTCAAAACATAGCATGATACAAGTTACTATGCAGAAAATTAACACTATCCCAGCCAAGACCAGTACAGCAATTAAAATAGTGGAACCAAAACATAGGTGTCCTTGATTCCCAAGTGCACAGGAAGAAATACAGGGTGTAAAGATGAAGTGAAGTTGTGGTACTCTGGAGGAAGAGCCTTACATTCTTTCATAGTTGCCTAGCAGATAAATATGACTGTATTTTATTATTGCTGCATATAAATGTGCCCTTGTTCAAAATGCCTGACAAACACTGGCAAACAAATTCTCACAGCTTAATAATGCTGTGTAAAAGCATTATCTCTGCACTTTCTATAGCACTTTATAGCACATTTATTGAAACCTTGTATATATATACTGGAAAATATTAGTCATCATTCCAGACAGACTTTTCAATCACTCTGCCACATTCCTGTCATTCTTTTTGAGTCTCCAGTTTGTACCACTTTCACATTCTAGACCCACTCACTCTTTGTTTAAACATCCCATTCAGTAAAAGACCACCATCCCTCGTGATTCCTATGGATCTATCATGTGCCATAGGAGTTACCTGTGGTTTGGTGGTAAAGTCATTAAGGCATCATGATAGGGATCCAAAAGTTCTTGCTCCAGAAGGCTTCCTCAAATATACCAGTTCAGTTCAGTTCAGGTATAAGTGGGATGTTTGATAATTTGATCTGTGATTAAAGGTGAGCCATGAGCTTCTTGATACCTGTATGTTTGTACCATTCCAGCCTTGTGAAACTTCAGCAGACCTTTGACAAAAGTATGCATTCTTTTTCTAGGATTTTTCTAGGATGCTTTTGTTAGCCTATCGAACATACACAGATGAGGAAACTGACCTCAGTTAATCTGCCCAAACATCACTGCGAGAGCCAGAATCAGACGTCAGGATTAATATCTTTGGAAAAGCGGTGTCAGACCACCGTGTCACACATTCTCCTAACAATGAGCTTAAAAATCCTTTGTACACCAGCATATAAGCCACACTCTCTACAAGGGCTACACAGGAGAAGAAGAACTGTGGATCAGATAACTAACAGCAGAGTGTATAAGGGATACTAAAGGAACCAGGATGCCCAAGCAACTGTAAAGAAAGGAGAAAATGGCCTCCCTCTGTTTAAAGGTGTGGCTTCCCATGGCAGAGGACAAGGGCTTGTACATTCTATCCCATTTTTCCCTCCCCCTAAGAGCATACAGAAGAAAGAGGAAATTGCTTTGGGACAATATGAAATTTAGTGCAACTCATGTGAACAACTATTTCTCTACCTTCTTCTGTGTTGAAAGGATCCAAAGGTCTGTAAATGACAACTATGTCCACTGTAGGACTCCCGTACATAGAAGATTGAAAAAGCAGGCCAGTAGCTGAAAACCAAGTCCAAAAGAACCCATTTCCAATGTCCTTTACCTCCCATATGATCATGATAACAAAAGAAGAAACTGCGTATCAGGAAATGTGATTTTTCTTTATTTCGTTTATTTCTACAATGTATACCCTCAACAGCCACTGAATCCATCTGTAACAATGTTTCTAGCAAGTTTTCGTGGTAATTGTTCTTTTTATACTTTTCTCCATGTCCACTTATGCTGTGTTCTAAAGGAAAAATGCATCAACAAGCTCTCATTTATGGCTTTTCTCTGCAATTTTAGAAATAAAGCAAATTAAGTGAAACATTTTTTCTTTTTTTTCTTTTTACAAGTAACAGTTTCTAAAAAATGAAGAGATTTATTAGCATCAATAGCTGCAAGGATTTACAGGTGTGTAGTGCCATATTCATGAAACAATAGATCAATTTAAGGTAGATGAATAACAACTTTTCCCAAACTATGTACGTTCAGGAGAGGATAAAAGGCCTGGCTCTAGCATTACATGAAGGCTGAATTGGAAGTAACTCTCTTCTACTCCATATAAAATCAGCGTGGGCATCAAAATCATTCAGCACATTTCCTCAGCTGTCCAACACTTGCTGGTGTTTGTGTTACCCTATCTGGATTTTTTACACATTCATAATGAGGTCTTCAGATCATGATACTCAGGCTGTTCTGTGTGCAGCCTTGGAGGCAGACCAGACCTGTCAAATCCAATGGAAAATAAATGTAATGGCCAGCTGGCTTACAGGGCTGTGGTTAGATCATCAAGAATGAAAACTCCACCCAGAGGTCTGCCCTCCTCCTGTAGTGGGGTTTGGGCCTCCAGCAACAGATCATGCTGTTCCTCCCTGAGCTGCAAGGCTTTAACCTTTGATTTTTTACCATTTCATAATTGAGCACAAGGACTCTACTTGTTCTAATTTTCTGTCTAGAGTGATTCAGAGCATCAGCAGAGATTTTTCTGTGATTTCGTCATCTCTTTCTAGACAAGATAACTTTTGTTCTCTGTGTGATCAAATAGTGAAAAGGTGTGCCACATGCTTTCTGTCCAGAAAATATGTGATGGTAAGAGTCAGTCACATGTTAGTACCTGGATTTCTGGATTGCTTCATGCCAAAATATTTTGCTGAAAAAAAAAAAAAAAAATTCTTCTCTAAAACCTAAAAAGGTGTGTTTTTGAACTCTTTTACCTCCTTTGTAATTATACAGCAAAGACAAAAGACATACATTAATCTTGTGGTTTTTGGTGGGTGGACTGGGATTTACGTTAGGCCTGGTGGTTCTGAGATCAGGGGTTTCCTGACTTTTACCTCCTCAGATTTTTTCAAGAAATGCCGTGATCTCCAGTTCCTTTTTATTAGCTTTACCTTGGGAGAAATTGGTCACAGATTCTATATGGCTTCTATACATGCAATTGCCAGTGGGGACACTGCTGCAAAACCTTGTGTGGCTTCTGTTTATGAGCTTTTATTTGAACATGATGAATCTCTGTAGGAGTATCAGAAATCAGAAGGAGAGGTCTATTATATCTGCTCAGCCCTGCTATACTTTGACTACAGTTGTTAGTAAACCAAAAATCTAGAAGGGGAAATGGTAGACAAGAATATTGCTAGACAGCATTGAGCCCAAGCGGAGGGTGAGACTGGCAGTCATAGCAAAAATCTTAAAGGGATTGGTCCGTACTAGATTCAGTGTTCTGCAACCCTATCAGGAGTGTGTATTTGAGGCAATGAAAGGCTCTATAAGGACCTTCCAGGGCAAGAAGTCAGAGATGCTCCTTTTCTGTTTTCAGGGTTACCACATAGAAGTGATGTGGTCCTCTGATTTATGCACTTGTGGTCTTATACTCTAAATTTTCCCATTATCACCTATAGAGAGCACACTGTGGCTTGCAAAGGTTATATATATAGTACTATGTTGTATTAGTGTGATGTCAGCATTCCACAGAATCACTTTTTCCAATAAATGCGTAAGCTAGAGGATGTAGGTATGTGCTAGAGGGAGTGGTTTTATACAGTTTCTGCAATAAACAGGCTTGGAAGAGAGAAAAAATCAAGAACTTCATTCTAGGAGGTTGCAGAATAGAGTCTGTTTTAAGGTTTGTACTTTATACATCTAATAAAAACATGACCAGGCCCTCATTTTACAGGTGGTTTTGGGTAATAAAATATGGTGATGTTTAATAACAGGTGCCTGGAGAGCAAGATAGTCAAAGAACAGCAATACATAGCAGGAAAAAAGAAGAAAGAATGCAGGTTAGAAAATTAAGCTGATATACTATAAGCAATTCAGAATAAATTTTCATTTTTTCATTGATAAATTGTGCAAAATGCTGTTTTCATGTTAATGAAAAACATTAATTGAGAAATAAAACTTCAGTAAACACAGTTCAAATGCATTTTTCCTCTGATGTAATTTTTTTGCATTTCTGACTTCAGTTTTTTTGTTTAGGTAATAAATATGCCTGTCTTTAGAGAATGATGAGAGAACTCTGAAAATCAGTATTCTACAGCAACTATATATAATATAAGAGGGTAAAGGCAGTCTAAGCAATAAATCTTATTTGTGTGTCAGGATTTTATTTTACCCCTACAACTGTATTTTAGTAACAAAAATGAGTTTTAAAGAGCATGTATCTTTAATAATTTGCCATCTGCAATGTATAGGATAATCTGTTTGAAGAGCAGCAATTGCTCTTGCTAATAACAGGGGGTTAGTACTTCTCTCATGTAAAATAATAGTTGTATCAGTGCAAATAGGAACTGCTTAATGAGTCATTTGTCATTTAAATCTTTCAACACAGTTACAACAGATGCTTTTATATCCTTATTTCACTGCTTCTTTTTTGTTTTTATTATACCTATTGTTCACTGCTGAAATGAGCACGGCTGCTCAGCTGATGCCGTTTTTCATAGGCTCTCTCAGCAAGGGAGGGAGCAGGGATGAAGCTGCATGCAGGTCTCCATGGCGACCTTGGTCTTGGCCTGATGCCTGCAGTCTGGCCTGCTCACAAAACACCATGCCCTGATGAATTATTTAGCTCTGCTGAAGAAAAAAAATACAGCAACAGGCTCCTAGTGAGTAACTGAGGAGAGCAGTGAGGTGACATCAGTCGGCTTATACTGATGTGCTTGAGAGTTCTCACCAGCTAGCAGAGGGATCAGTTTGTTCTTGCTTTTCTTAAGGCTCTGCTATTAATCACTGTCCATGTTGGATACCCACATTTTGTCAATGGTTATGAACAGAAAATAACAGAATAATGATTCTGTAAGTTGATAGTCTTTTTTTGCTTTGGCAATATTTTATTTATGTTTGAACAATCTTGTTCTTCCATTTTTAATAATATACTTTCATAGACAGAAATTACAAGAGTTTGACAATATCATACACCGAATTATTATGCCTAGAAATAATTATGCCCAGAATTGCTATGTGTTTCTGTGTATTTAGAGGATTGAATCAGTTTGTTAAAGAGCATTTGGTAGTTGTCAGTTGTTTCTGACAAGGGTAACTGACTTATGTTTTGTTTCTGCATTGCTATTGTGTTTGGATTACACATATCCAATCCAAAATGCATATATGCAGTTTTGGGTTTTGAGGCATACTTGCAGGTAGGGAACTTAAGCAGGCAGAAGTTATTGTTATTTCTAACAGTATTATCTACTGCAAGTATGAAGAAAATTTGGAATACTGGGGGAAGAGGTAATGTATCAAGTGTATACTGTTTGATTTGGCACCTTGGGCTTTGGAGACAAATTTTACCAGTAAGCCTGTTTTTTAAAAGTTCAGTCTAAAAAGGATTATTTATGTGAATGTAATTCAGGGCAGAGTACCATTACATGCATGTATAAGACTCAAAATCCCTCTATTTCAGAAGAACTCATAATTTTCTTTCTAAGGGGAGAAGATTATTTCCTACTGCCACTGACCAAATCTCTTGTTTGTGTCAAAAAAGGAAAATGTTTAAATAGTTTATTTTCCTGGCTGTCATGTATTTTTGCATATTTTTGAGTCATACAATAACTCATCTTATGACCCCTCTTTGTACAACAGCACTAATTTAGGATTACAAATGAGCTGTTTGATGGATTCAGTGGGGTCCATGTCTGTGTCGGGGGGGGTTGAAGTTCAGGTATATTTTGTTGCTTGACTCACTTTTCAGTTTTGACATGGCAACATGGCATTGACCTTCTGCATGAAATCTGAGCATGCAGAAGGAACGTTCCCTACTTGGCATACTGTAAAATTAGTCCATGTGAGTCTTGAACTAACCCAGCAAAACACTACCAGTGTTACCTCTCATCAGTGGCTCACAAAGCTGTGGCTTGCCTAACCTTCATTCCATTTGTCTTTGCAGCTTCAGCCTCAACCAGAAGGGTCTTCTTCACAGCTCTGTCAGCTTGTAAATCCAAGGCAGGACTCAGAATGAGGTGGCTAAGATTACTCTGTCCCCTTGCACTTTGCTTTTGTTTTAACCAGAAGTAACATCAACTAAACTGAAGCCTTTGCTAGCTAAGCTTATTAGAAGTAAAAAACTGCATGTTAGTCATTAAATCCTTATTTTGAAAGAGAGTAAGTCAGTCTAATAATCTCATTTTGCCTTAGGACTCACATTTCTTGAAAATAAAACATGGAACAGTTTGCTAAAGGGAAAATTGTAACTTCTCTACATTTCAAGAAGTCACATGTCAAAGTCTCCTGAGTGTAGCTAACATCTTTGCATCTGCCAGCTGCAAATAAAGATGAATTAGTAAATACAGAGCTCAGTTATAATCTAGAGAATACAAGAATTAGAAGACCTTACAAAGTCACTGTAAAGATATATGGTATAATTCAAAGGCAAACAGCTAATGGTAAAAAAAAAAAAAAAAGTCTTTTTTTATCAGGCAAACACACCACAGCAATAGAACACTACAATGAAGAAGCACTGATATCTTCAGCAGAAAGGAAACACAGATTTCTAACTGTAGGAATTTCTAAAGTCCACGCTTTCTGTGAATAATCTACAAGTACTATTCTCTTTTTTCATTAATGTTCAGTTTATCAGCTTTATTTTTCTTCATTTATAGGAATATTTGTTATTCTTGGGGGAACCAATTCTGAATCTGGGAGTGGTGCTCTACATAAGGTTATTAGGTGGTTACTTAAAGCTGAAATCTGGAGTTTACATACTCCTTTCTTTTAGATTATATTATGTTGACAGGTGGAACATCTGGGTATTGTTATTACATGGATTATATTTACTCCTAAACAATCAAACATGTAAGCTTATACTTATCTTCACTTTTAAAATCTTACAAAAAACATGACTTCAAAATTTAATGCATCTTTGTAGAATCCACTGAAAACAATTATCTGTGTATTAAATAAATTCCTTGAAATACCATTGCAACAGTGCAGATAAAATTCATTATAAGATCTCATTAGACTGATCTCATTAACATTAGTTAGAGAATTTGTAATTCTAAAGAAGGTACTAAAAGATGGGAATGGAGTCTTTCTGCTTTTAAAGTCATAGCAAGTAATAGTAAGTAATATATTGATTTAATGTAAGTAATAGATTTTATTTTGCAATATACATACTTTTAGATTTTTTTATAGTATCAATTTATCAGTCCTGGTCATTTGCTTTAATCATCTACGGTGATGGATGTCTTGCTAGTGCCATGGCCTAAAGTGATTCAGGGCCCTTCACCATCTTTGATTACTGATTGATAGTTACAGTGATTTATGAGATATGTCCTGATTTTTCCAGCTCTGGCTTTCAAAATAACCTGCTGTTACCTGGTGGACATATGAAAATAAATTCTACCAGCAATGTAGTGTGTGGTTTTGGCTGTGATGTTTCAGAATTGCTTTTAGTAAAACTGACTGTTTTAATAGCATCTCCATGTGCCGTTTTGCCCTGTTGAAATAGCTCAATTTGTCACTGAATCTAGTGAAGGAAGGATTTCAGCCTCCATATCTTTGCTGCTCTTTTAAACACTTGAAAGTCATGGTCAAAATACTTCTCTCATTGTGTTGAGTTTATTGCTGAATGGCTCAGCTATGTTTAGAAGTCAGGTGTAGAATCTCTAATCAGTAGGCTTAAAATTTTATCATACTGTCAATTAGAACTGATTTGTCAATGGTCTGTCTGTACAATGTGGTATTAAATTACAATATTCTCGTGGTTTTTTCTTATATTTTCTTTTGCTACTTAAAATAGAAGTGTCTGGAGCAAGGATGAATGGTATTTTAAAGAAACATTATGAGGCTTGCACATCTCTGTTTTGCAGTTGTGTTTAATGAAGAGTTCCTTTAAGATAATGTGACTTTACCGATGCCATAGGAAATGAATTTTGTGCTTCTTGAAAAAAATACTTCTTTTCTGAAAACACTATAATAATAGCAAACAAATTTTCCAAAAACAGTTAAAAGTCTGTTATCCAGTTTAGTATATTATTTCAGATGTTTTCCTGACATGTTTTCCGAAACAGAGAACTTTTTTTGTAAGTCACTTTCAATTTTATAGTTTTTACTCAGAGAAAAATGCTGTTCAATTGCACTATTACGACACCTGTCATTTACATCCTAGATAAAAGAGAAGAGAGTTTTGCCCTGAGTTGTTCTGCAGAATTCATTCCCATGTCCCTAAATTTAAGGAGGAACTGAAAGAAAATATCCTAATTAACATTTAATGCATTGTATGATCTCATAGCTCTGCTGAAGTAGAAGACTGTAATCCATAATTTAAGAGTGTGAAATGTACTTTCTTTACTTCATGCAATTAAACCCAACTTTATTTAAGAAATAAATTTCATATTAGTTAGACCTGTCTTTCAAAAAGGTGGCACAATTGGGATATGGAAGAAGTTTCCATTGTAAATTGTGACTCAAAAAACGACACTTTAACTCTTGATTACTAGTGCAGTGGACTGATTACCTTAATCCACTTCCAGTATTTTCCATCAGATTAAATTGAACATTTACATGAATAAAACTGAGAAAAAGAAGCATGGGATGATTTTCATGTCACATCTAAGCGTCCATGGAGACTGCAGAGGGGGATGAGCTCTCAGGGCAAAAGACATCGCCTGGCATGGGTTTGGTGATTGGCACAGGTATAAAAGAAGTTTTAAGAAGGGAAGCAAAACTTCGCTTATTGCCTGTGCTGCTGGACAGTTCCCCTCATGCCCCGGCCCTCTGCAGCTGCCCACCTTCTTGTTTGTGTTGCTCCAGAAATTGCTGCTGGTATAGGTGTACTTTTAGCATTACAATAAGCATGAACATTACTTTGAAATTAGTCTACATCATTCAGTGTGCTGTTGTTATAATTAGAAAAGAACAACTTCAGGCTGACTTGAAAAGCATACGTTTCAAAAATTCATTTATAAAAGTTTGAATTAAGGAATAGCAAGAATAAAAAATACTTGAGGAGTATTATACAGCAGTGTCACAGTTTGAGACCACATTGACAGTGTAGAGACTAATGATGCAGCAGAGAGGTGATTGGTGCTGTGGTTTTGGCTTTCCTTGTTTCAAATAGCTGGGTTTAATCTGACTTCGTTATTCGTGAGGCACTTTTTATTCCTTTTGGTAGGTGATTGCCTGAACAGTCACAGGTAAAAGTTAGGGGGGTTGAATTCTTGAATTGATGGCCAAATCCATGAAGTTGCAAGACCAACATACTAGGTACAGCTGGATTCTGTTACTGATTGTTTTTCTTGGTGGTGATTTTGTTTGTTTGTTTTTGCCAGAAACATCTGAAGCTTTCCTGATTTGAGAACTTACTTTTTAGTGTCATGGGACCCCAAGTCAGCCACAGCTGTGAGGCAGATGTGTGTAGACTTTTCCCTTACAAGGAACTATTCAAAGAAAACCAAAAAGCTTTTAAATAAACAAGTAAATAATTAAATTACCTTTAGGTTTTATTGGCATAAAACTAGATTAGTTGACTTCCTAAGAAAATTCAGAGAACTTAGGAAAGGCAATAGAAATAAGAAAGATTTATAAAGAAATGCCTTCCCAGACTTGATCCTTGCTTCCAGAAAACCCACTGACCTCCTGACTCAGAACCACCCCCACCTCCCACAGGGGAGAAAAAAAAAAGGCCCAATCGGCTCTGAGGCCTGGTCATCTGCTTCTTGCAATTATTTCTTCATCTTGTGAAATGAGTTGCAGGATCCCAGCTCTGTACTGCTATGCAGGTTCCTTTTCTTTGACCTTTTTCTCTTTGAGGAGACTCAGTGTCTTCCCCAAGGAAGGAGCAATATCCCCTTTTCAACAGATTCTACCCCAATAAGTGTTCATAACCACCATGAAGAATGAAAACCAAGAACTGCCCATCACAGCTTGTTCACCCTACAGATTTATTTCTTAGCAGTAAATCAGATAGGTAAAGAAGCAAATTCCACTCCATCATAGCCTGGTAGATTTGACATGGGTGTAAAGGTGCTCCATACTGGTTTATCTATTTCTAGATGTGGAAGCAGGAAGTTAAAAAGATATAACAATATGAAGAATCAAATGTAGAGAAGGTATAGCCATATCTAAATCAGGAGCTGCAGTTGTATGGATATAATTACTATGCTAAAAGAACCCACAGACCAAAATTTTTATTATGCTGTAATCTGTATAGAATAGCATTAGGTATATATGCACAAACTGGCAATTGCAATGAAGACTGTGCAGCAGATAATTTCAGAAAAATACTCAGGCCTGTGTGTGAAGTAATTTATTTTTCTATTTCTGCCTGTGCATGCTTTTAAAATTGTTTTCATTCCCTTGTGCATGCAGACAGTTTTGTGATTCCATCTGAAAATGATCCTACTGCATTTCAAGGAAGAGGGAAAGGCATTTTATTGCAGGGGTCACTTGTAAATGTTCCTTCAAAACACACTCAAGTGGAAGTATTTCTCTGAAAAATGCATAATGGGAGTGTTGTATAACTTTTATTAATATGATGATCAATTAATTTTTTTCTCGGAAGAGAGATTCATAAGGGAAGTGATCATGGTACCTGAGAACTTTTCATTAGTCATTGGTGTGTTCTTGAATGTGCTGGTCTGTCTGTGGTTGTGCATATGTGTGTGCATACAGCTCAGGGGGTTGGTGATTGTGTACGTGGATAATAGAGTTTTCAAGGGTTAGTCTTACGAATCCAGAGTTCTTATTCATCCCCGTGGGGACAGACCATTTAGCGTCCAAGAAAAGGCTGCAAGTTATTTCTTTTCCTTTCATTCACTGTGGAGTTCAGCTGGTGAGGTGTCTGGTTTGGACATATGAAAGCACTTCTGGTATGATGTGATAAGTGACTTTCAGAATTGAGCACTTTTCCTTCTGAAATAGGTTATATGGATTTTGTAAATCTTGCTTGTTGTGCAACTCCAAATGAAAGCAAACTTTCAGTTTCCATAGAAATAAGTACAGCATGTATTTAAAAACTTTGAATCATGGCCCTATTTTATACTGTCAGAAGAGATTTAACAGCAATGTAAATCTGCATGCTGAAGTTGCAAGCTACTTGCTGCTTTATTGCTATCTAACATTTTTCAACTTCTGGAAATATTTGTATATGCATTGTTTCTCTGATTTTTGAAAAGAATTATTACACCAGCAGCTGTATGGTAGATTGAAGCTGAGCATTCATTCATTAAAATTGCTGTTCATGTTCACAGTTCAAAGTAAAGAAATAGTAAGTTTAATATCTGGTTTTCATTTCTGATGGTTACATGTGACAGATAAACATTGCAATCTGTCTGAAGGAAAGACAGTGCAAAGCTGCTCAGAATCTGAAAGGCTGTGTATGGAAAAGCTTTGGCAGAGCACCATACTGGGCATCGACTGGGTGTTATTGGAGAAGATGGTGGCTGTGTATGCAAAAGTAAAGAGAACATAAAACCAAAGACAGGTGTGGAAGTTTCAGCATAACTTGATTGACACAGGCTTTCCAGGTCTGTTTGTTATCCTGCTAGTATATCCTTATGCATGCTGAAATCATTGAAGAATTGCCTGGCAAGCAGTCTGTGATAAACTGAAGGCTGTCATTCAGAAACTGAATCCAAAGAGAAGAAAATTATTTAAAAAGCAGAGACTAAGTCAGTGAGATCAGCATTTCTTCTGAAATAACTAAGGTTATATGGAAATGGATAGTTTTCCATTCCTTTTAGGATATGGAAAGTTTTGCAGGAGCCTCTTCATGTTTTGCTCAGTAATATTGCTAAACTAATATTGCGCAGGCACTGCACAGGTTAAGTGAGAAAGGCAAGCTTACAATAGTTAATGCAATGTGATTTTTCCTTCTCAAGCATTGACAGCTTTTGTCATTTCCCTAGTTTTAGCCTGCTTGCATGCCACGATTCTTTAAAGTTGAACATACATGGCAGTCCTTACAGCCTAAGAACAGTACATAAGCATACCATTCTCTTAAGAAGGTGGTGTGTCACGATAGAAGAAGTCCAGATATTTCTGAGAGAAATAATTACACAATCTTGTAGTTATGATTACATTCTAGAACATTTTTGTCTTATTTTTCATCATTTCTATTCAAAACTGATTTTGTATCCCTGCAATAGATTTTATAGTTCAGGAATCTTGAGGGGCAGCTAGCTAAGCTGTCAGAAAAAAATGTGAAATATTATGATTGATTATAAAGTTAAAGCAGGCATGGGCATAAACATGATAGTGCTGTTGCCCTAACCAGACTTTTGATATTTTAGGACAGTATCTAGATAAAGAACAAAAATTGAATGTACAGGAGAAAAGTATGCATGCTAAGAGAGGCTTATCTCCTTCCATAATTCAGTAGATTTAATACTCAAATCTGATTTCAGATCTACTGAAAACTTACCAAAGGAGTTCCTAATGTCAGGGTAGACATTACTGGAATATGAACTGCTAAATTCATCCACCCTGCAGTGTAAAGTGCTCCTCAGAGTACCGGAGTGCCACTTTTAAATCAAAGTGTGAAAGCGTAGCTTTTGAAGGTGAAATATTTGGAGCAGGATGTAGAGGAAGCCTCCAGGTGAAGAATATGAGTAACAGCTGGCTGTTCTGGTTCAGGAAAAGCAAGTACTCTGTTTCTATAACTGTTTATAAAACTGTTGGGCTGCTGGGGATTTCAAACAGCGAGGAGATTTCTTAGTAAAACATAGAGCAGGAAGATGTGGGAAATCACTGCAAGTGAAGTAAGCTTGTGTTACAAAGACAAGTTTTTTTTAAGACTGAGACAGCTCCAAAAGTTCCATTGCATTCAGGGTTCACTATTGGAGCATCTTGCGATTTGGGTGTCTGCCTGGAACAGAAGCTAACAATTGTATTTGCTGATCACTATGAAGTGCTTCACAAAATAGCCTGAAACTTAACCAGTAAGAAACCAAGAGGCTGTGGTAGTAGCCAGGGCTTCGCCAAATGAATGGATTGGTTTGGGGGATCTGAGTCAGTTCAGATGGGAAAGCTCAGCATCCAAAGTGTTTCAAAGGATATGAAGCAGTCTAAGTTCAACAAAAGATACACCACCTTGGAAATTAATATCTAAGAGAAATCCAGTGTCAGATCTCAGGAACTCTCCTAGGGTATGTTTCCATAACATGATGCAGTGGTTGGTCTAATTAGCTGTGGCAGAACACTTCTATAATGCAACTATACTGCCTCTAATATTTGAGCTAGCTTGTGTAACTCCACATGCAGCATTATATCCTGCTGACATACCTTGGAATTCAGCTTACTGCCTATGCAAAACAAGCACATTACAGCTCAGAGCCAGTCTGCATGGAAATTCAGATGACCAGGTAAAAATACAAGCAGAAGAATAGGAGTCTATTTTCATTAAAACCATTTCCTATGTTACTGTGTCTCACTGCTTTCTGCTGACATGCTTTCCTGTTTCCACCATGCTGTACTTCCCCATCATTTCATAGCAGGACAGCTGGCCCTGTGATTATTACCGAGTGAAATGGAATGGATTGATTAATCCCAGCCTTCAACAGTATCAGAGCAAGTGTGGCAACTCTTCCACTGATTGTGTTATGTTGCTGTATCTCATTTTCTCTTAGTCTTGAATTATCGTGGAGAGTTATTTGGACATTGTGTAGTCAATGCCTGTGTCTGTGCATAGAAAATCCCCCCCAGGTCAGGGAGGTTTGAACACAGCTGTTCTAAATGAGTCCTTGTAAGGAGAAACATAACATCTCCTGAGATCAGCATTAATTACCTTCATTCCAAACTTTTTTCCCAGAACCTGTAAAATTCACCTTTCACTGGGCTACCAGTTTAAATAGGAGGAAAGACTCCTGACTGTCTCTTCCTTCACTGGACCTTGCAAACAAATGCCACCTGTTGGGAAAGATTAGTAGAAGCTTCATATCCATCCCTGGTTGTTGGAAAAATCTGAATAATTTATTTCTTCTGGCACAGATTAGCTCAGTTCTTTCTTCTCCACCTTTGTTATTCATACTTTCTTTATCTGTTCTACCTACTTCTTAGCCAAGAGTCTCTGTTTTATGTCCAGCTAGTAGACTAGTGTTGTTGGTTCTTACTGCGTGATCTTATTCACATAAAACAGTGACAGTGTTATGGTAAAAAGATTAGCACATCTCTGCAAAGCTTAGTATTCTGCTTCTCAGCCCCCATCTCTGAATCTTTTTATCCTCCTTTGAGAGCAGAACTGGAAGGAATCAGTCAAGCAAGGAATTAGGAATTACAGGGAATAGGGTTTATCAAAAAAGTCCAAGTAGGAAAAAAGACCTAGAGAATTCTGTTCAAAATCAGAGGCAATGCTAAGAATTCAGAGTCTGAAATTGACCTCTCTTAATGTAATTACTTCTGAGTTTAGACCAAAAAGCATAAAGACCTATGTTCACACTGAAAATGAGGATGAGGTCTATATCAGTGGCTGGAATGGGAAAAGAGTGGCCCTCCTATTTCATGATAATCACATTTGTTGCTTGGGTGTGTTTCGTTTGGCATGGCTTGTTAGAAAATTGAACTAAGACATGTTATTAAAAGATGTTATTTGATCCCTTTAGATAACAAGTGAGTTAACAGTTGTTCTACTGAAGGAAGATGTGTTATTTTTCATTACTGATGATTAGTTATGGAATGACTGTACTGCAGGAAGAGGACTGGGACATGAGTGGCAGTTTCAAGCAGGAAGTAACTACTCACCTACCACGTTTTAGTGATGTTAGACAATCTGCAGTATGTATATAACATACAGCGCTTTCAAACATGAAAGCATCTTCCTTCTATGTAATCCCTTTTAAGAAAATATCCAAAAAGCATTCTAGGATTTGAATGGAAATTCAGGTGGGATGTTGGCACTTTAATTGAAAGAGCATGCTTCAAAAGCCCTGCTGAGGGCTGACCACTTACCTACAAGTGTTTGGAGATTATATAATTTTTGTGCAGAGTGCTCAGGACCTATAACCCAGTTGAGGTTATTGGAGCTTCACAAACAAGGGATCCTCAAACTCTGTTGATCTCCTCAGCAGTCAAATTTAATAAGTAAGTTTGACCAAATTAAACTGTATAAAATTAGAGGATCTCTTTTATAACCAGTGCAGTTGTGCTGGCTTTGCTCCAAAACAGATAATAGGATATAGTCTGTTGGTAAATATTTATTACAGAGAAAATAGTTCTGATTTACAGGATATTAATCAAAGGCAATCCTGGAGTTGAAAAAATATAGTATGTTCTAAAGCTATCTTTATCTGAGGCCAAAAGATGACACAAATTTTACAGACGTTGAGAAGACTCTGAAAGAATTTCCCCTACTTAAACAGGATTAGATTACTGTACCTGGAGATGCATTATATGTGTTAAGAGATATGGTTAGAGAGTCAAGGCCTTTAAGGATGAAAATACTTAAGGAAAAGCAGTATGAAATTTGACTTTCTGGTTTTCTGGATAATCCATCTTTTATAATTCTGAAAAATAATTTCCTTTCAAGTATTTGAGGGAACACAGCTTGGTCAAGTGGTCTTCATACATCAGTAAAGAAAGTTAAAAGCAGACTTAGTATACTAAAATTGAAGTTATAATAAAACAAGAGACTAATGTCATTGATTTATCCCTGTTGTGTGAGAGCATGACATCACTGCAGAAATCTCTAAAACTAATCTCTAATGTGGTTCTGTCTTGGGCTAGCTCTGTCAGTAGCTGTCAGTAGAGCTATCATTTTGGATGCAGACAGTATAAGTGAGCTCTTACAAGTCAGAGCACTCTGAAGAAATTTTTATTATACTGTTGGTTTTATGACTTCAGTGAGAGCATTTCCTGCTCAGTGCTTTTAGCATAGGGCAGGACAAGGTAAGAGCCGGATAGGAGTTATTTTAGGGACGAGTGCATGTTGGAAAATGCTAACTTGCTAAAACAGAAACATTTTAAGAGTATGTTTTCTTTTACCACCTATTTTATCCTGTCATGAAGACTCCCATGAAAAAAGTGAATGAGTTTATTTTTTGTGTCTCTATTCCTTTGGGTAAATCCAGCCTGGTGATAGCTAGTTTCTTTATCCCTTTTCTGAGGAAGGTTAAAGAGATTTTATGGCATTCATATTCTCTCTTTCTTTCCGTATTTAGATACTAGTATTCTAATGCTAGAGAATAATAAAGGCCATACTTGACTGCAAAACATCTATGGAAAAAAGAATGCTGGTATTTGGTTTATTGAAATAAATTTTAATGATACCAACCTTCTACGGTGCATGATTGAGACAGGGGGTTTGTTGGAAGGCATCTTTCTCTTGATGTTTTCTCACCTTTCCTTCCAGTGTGTATCAGCAGCATTTCTATTAACTGTTCCAATGACACAAGGGGAGACAATACCTACAGGGAGCATCTATCCCACTGGAGGGTCGTCCGCTCTAAAGACTGCAGCTCATAGCACAAGTTGCTGAAGTCCATTTGTTCTCTCTTAGTATTTGTTGAAGGAGCACCACTGTGAGTGCACTGCATAGCATAAGTTGTTAAAGTCTGTCTGTGCTCTCCTAATGTTTGTTGAAGATGCATGGTTGTGAACACATTCTGGATTTATAGCCTGGGTGTTGTGGATGGTGCTGGTTACATTACTGCATTCTAGCTAACAGAATAATTTCCAAGCATGATAGCCGTTTGTTGATAACTGAGGTTTACATCGATTTTATTATATTTTCATTGAATGTATTAATCCACCGGCATAAGTAGTATAAGGAACCAAAAAGCTCCAGGAGTCTCCACTCAATTTACAAGTTGACGTTTTTAGTTTCTTTTTTCAAACAATATAGTCTTCTAAAAAAAGTGTAAGCTTAGGCTGTAACTCTTAACATATTGACTTACAAGGTGCCTGGCATGTGGAATGATAACTCCCTATATTCATCCCACCTTGTCAGTGTTCCATGAGGCTGCTTATGGTGAAATCACTTAATCATTTGTTTTATAACTTAGAAAGGCTAAGAGCAGAAGGTGTTATTACATCAGATAAAGTGTTGCTATGTACTGCAGATGCCGTGCTAGTGCAAGATACACAGTCTATGGGGACATCCTCCCATATGGTCTGTGGTAAGTTGCCCAGTATATTTTGCATTTTTTGGTAAATGAATGTAAACGCTGATTTGTAAAACCTGACTAATCATTTATTTAAAATTTGTCTTCTGGGTGTCTGGATTGCGTGTTGATTTTGGTAAGCTCTCACTAAGATACTCAGTTATTTTTCTTTTCTTGTATGTCCACTGAAATTTAAAATGTGTATGAATCATATTATGAGAATATAGCATTGTCTTTTTACAAGTGGTATGTTTTCATTCCACACTCTGTTTGTGTATTGAGCTTTTATGTTCAAAGTGTTACTGCACATTTCATTTTTATGTCTGTATCTTGAAATGCTTGTACTAGCTCAATATAAGTGACTGCAGCTGCAGAATTTTATTTAATCCTGTTGGATAGCACTTCTCTGGCTGTTTGACTCTTCCAGAATTATCTATCCATGTTTATTTTAGATTGTTCAGAATACGATTACTAGTCAGGTTTTTTATGAGTAGGGAGCCAAAAATAGGCTGCTTTGCGATATTCTTGGGTTTGCTATATCGCCTTTTCTTTTTTTTTTTTTTTTACCACCTTGAATACCTTACCAGGAAGACATTGCAAAGAGTTGTCCACTAAGCAGTTGTCTGGTTCTAAGACTTTACAAAGTGTTAAATGTCTTAATAGCTGCTTCCCATGGCTGTGGCTGAAAAGGGAATAAATGTCTCCTTAATGAAACATACCATTATAAACCAGTTTTTGATGTTTTACTTGATTTTATTATTTTCAATAGAAACATGCTGATATTTCAAAGAAGGAAAAAAGTGTTGCAAGCAATTCTCAAATTCCATTACAGTTTTCATCACTAGTTTTGTTTTTTTATCTGTTGTTTGAACTTCCAGTTAGAATCACATAGTTCTATGTGGCTGATGAGTTTTGAGAGGTGTCTTGGATGGTATTTCTTGTTAATGGAGCAAATTTTTGCATCTAAAAAGAGAAGATATTATTTGGGGAGAATCCCCATGGCCTTACCTTCTTTTGGTGAAAGAGCCTGCACGAACTGGTCAACTAACATACTTTCCTGTAAGGAGCTGAAGGTAGAGGTAAAAGTGCAAAGAAAAGGTGATTTTGCTTTTTCACCCAGAGATTTAAAAGAACTTTATATTTTTTTAATAAGCATGATATTTTTTCACTGTTATACCCAGAAATTACTGACTAAGGTGAACATGTTCTAAAATATTAAAAAAGCTCACTATGGCTTCCTGTTTTTTTTTCTTCCCTTTTTCTGTTCTCCACTTTCTGCCATTATCTGTTTATGTTACTCCCTTTTCCACAGAACTTTACCAAAAATTCTACTCCCAGAATGTTTTCATAACTGCCCTGTGTCCCCAAACTTTCTGCCTTCTCTTTCCCTTTCCATCCTCAACTTCACCTCTCAATATTTATTATTCCTTCCATTGTATTCCCATTTCCCATTGTCTCTGTCCCTCCCTGGACACTGTCCCACTAGCTACCTTATTCTGTTTTCCATTTGCAAAAGCATGTCCCGGCTGGTGAAGTTTTGGTAACATCTCAAATGAAAATATGGGATGAAGCCTCTGCAGAACGTTCCCTGCTTGACTGCAGGCACAGCAGGTGAAGCAGATATCAAAGCATAGCAGAGAAATGGTTAAGAAAAGTAAGCTCTCCACAGGTAGGTCTGGCAAAAGCTATTTCAATGATAAATTAGAATACTGATATATGCTTAAAAATTTAGAATAGGCAAACTTCTGCTAAGAGATTAGTTTATGGGGAAGGGATGGAGAGAAAGCCATTGTGTTAAGCTCACCCGTATAAACTGAAGAGAAAGATGCTGTTCTGCACATTTTCTTGGCCTACTGCAGCAATAGACAACCTGCACTGCTTATCCCAGAACACATCAGCTAAAGGAAGCTTTACCTGAACCTCTGACCTTAATTTAACTTAACTGAGCTAAACTGTGGCTTATGGGCTAGTGAAGAAATTTAATCCCATAGTACCAGCTAGCTAAAGCTATTACTCTAAGATTTACTATTTGCAAAACTATACTTTTCTATCTGTAAGTGTCTGCTGAGTCAAATACATGTAATTCAAAGATGGACTGCAGTTCCATAAATGCGACTAACTGCTTCCCTGCTACAAAGTTAAATACCCTGGACCAGCTCCAGTTTTCTACTGAAACGAAGAAATTACATGGAATATTTTATTACAGTTTTTAATATGCTAGGCTCTTTACCCAAAGTCTTTTTTTAAAAATAAATACTTCCACACAGGGGCATGCACACAAGAATTTTTGTTGGGATATAACACCTCTGTAAAGACACTGTTTTTTGTCAGTTAGTGCGATAATAGCAGAACTCAGGGACTTTCCTCAAGGTCACTCAGTCTTCTTTTCCAAATGCCTTTGAAGATCTATATTTGCAAGTAGCTAGAACTATGTATTTGTAGGGAAACTTGTAACTGGCTCCATGTATCATCCGTTTACAACATATTATGGATACAGTATTATTTGTCTGGTTATTTTTTTTCTTTGATACATAAATATTTTTTATTTACTAGTTATTCCTTATTTTTTTTCCTCTCTGTCTTACTAGAAATCAGACTCTTCAGGGTATGAGCAGAGCAGTGTTTGGTAGTACATAAGGAGTACAAGAAACAAACCCCAGGTTTTTATTCAGGTCCTCAAAGATAATGTGATCAGACTACCTTCATTGCAGTGTAGCCAGAACTCAGCCAGATATTAGTCTGGCATGATATATTTATTATGTAATAGTATATGTCAGACATCAAGTCAGGCTCAGTTGTTGAGTGTTACCTTCTGCTGGGTTATAGTCTTCAGATCCCCCTTATTTAGGCTGGGTTACTCTTATTGTATTGTGATGTAAAGATTTTTAAAGTTACTGTTTCTGTGGAGTACACAGGAGTTATTTTTGGTTCTTCCCTTGTTCTGCTGATACACTTAAAAAGCAATCACTATTCCTACAGCTATGCAAGTTATCGGTCAAATGATGGTAGTACACAGTCAAAGATATATATGGGAATGTCAAGACTGTGCAAGTTGATTGCAAGTTGTCAAACAAATGCAGACATGCAAATTTCACTTCTGTTCAGGACACAAGAAGAAAAATCAGTATTTTCCAAATGGTGGAAATATAAATCAGTGTAAATATGTGAAAGTGTATCTCTATATTCTCTTGCTGTATGTTACAGTTTCTAATGGGTTGTTGCAGGCAGTGTACTGGAAAATATGAACTTGTATTGATCATTTTCTTACCTAAAAAGAATAGAAGAGTACCGCTAAAGAGAAAATATTTGTTTTGTTTTCAATTCTTTGCTCATATTTGAAATTCTTTCCTCGGTTTCTTAGTGTATAGGTTTCTAAGAATGTGGAGTTTGAAACACATATGGTTTATACACTTTATACATTGAAATGCCCATTTTATGTAACAGTGGACAGCTATAACTTTATGTAAGCATATAAATGAGAATAATTTGCATGGTTAAGAACCAGCACTTGACTGAAATTAGACAATAAAGGGAAGCAAGCCATTTTGTCAGGTAATGGGTTTGGCCTGAATGACCTCTAGTCTAGTCTTTGAAAGGGCTCTGTATGATGTGTGCCCAGATACTACAATTGTGCTAATAAAATAGAGTAGGTATCATTTTCTGACAAGTTTAACTGTACTGTGAGCAGTTGTTTGAAACACCATTTGCAGAAGAGGAATGAGACCCTAAAAGAAATGCTGCAGATTAAAAAGAGTGATATAGGGCCTTCAGATCTGATATGATTTGCTAATTCAGGAAGGTAAATATCACTTGCAACATAAGTTGACATACATACTGCTATTTGAGCAATAAAGACTGTTTTTATCCTCTGGTTTAATGCAAATACCACCTTCTCCCCATTAATTTAAAATAAAAGGGCTTTGCACTTTTTGTAGGGGATTCATTAAACAGATCTATAGGCAGATATATATGGCCTCTACAGAATGATAATCAAATGTTGATGTGACAGGGAGTTAGTTCGCATAATCACAAGTTGTGATTATTTCTTAAGCTTAATCCTTTAGTTTTGCACTTGATGCAAAGTTACTTTACAAAACATGTGGCACGTTTTTTTATGGAAACACCCACACAGTTTCATCAGGAAGCTTTAGTGGCAGGAGAGTGCAGATTGAGTGGATTTCCCTTTAAAGATACTATGCATGTGTAAGCTATGCATATAATAGCATGTGAAATAGCCACTGTATTGGAAATATGTTTGTGTTTTTTTTTTTTTTTTTTTTCTCTTGGAGGGGCTGGTATTTATGCTAAATAGATAAGATTTCTTCTTAACCCTTAAGAAAGAAATATGATTTTTTTCCTCTTCAGAGCAACTGTAACTGCAGAACAGATTCACATGTAGTACTAAGCATTCATTTCTCCCTGTTTGGAACACTTTATCCACTCTTCTTTCCTTCTTTCTACTATTTACTTTCCACTCAGCACTTTGTGAAACAGTGAACCATTGCAACTGCTTTTCAGTCATTCTTGCTTTTATTATGCTCTATCTTTTTTTTTTTTTTTTTTTACATTTTTAGATAGGCAAATAAAAAGAGAACCTTCTAGATATGGAATAAAAAGGACAGAGGTATTTGCTTACTGGAACATTGGAAGAGAATTTTAAATTCCTTAAAAGCGACTACAATTAATTCAAAGGTCTCAAAATGCTCTGAAAACTTAAATGAGTTTAATTATTCCTCTGTGGCATGGCCTTGTAAAAATATTATAAACATTTTTACACTGAACTACAATATATGGCTGTTCCTTCCAACTTTTTACATGCCTGAGTGCTTGAGAGTTATGAAAAAGGGAAGATTTTTACATTTTCAATAAATCTATCATCAGTGCACACGGTTGATATTATTCTCCATTTCGAAACAGTTAAAATGAGACATGTTTCACTCCTCTGAGGTCATATCAGATGTTTGAATGGAGAAAGGGTATAGTCAAACAATCAGGGAACTTTTGGGTTACTTTTTTCATATTTTGCTGAATTGCAAAACTCAGAAAGGGAGTTTTGACCAAATGCTTCATTCTAGCTCAGTTACTCAGGTAAAATGTTCACTACATCAATAGGACTGGAGCCTTGCTTAAGAAAGACTAGTTGTATCCATCCCTCAGTGAGGTACAGGTGTGAAACCACTTCCTTCTCCCCAGATACCGCAAGGTCCTTCTACAAGCAAATCTTAAATCATCCCAGTGACCTGCACCAGCCTTGGAGAAACAACTGCTTCTGCAGTCTGTGTGCTGGTACTAAGTTTCAACATTTCCACAAGAAATTATCAGCTTTATGCCTTTTAAATAGACCCATTGACTTAGATAACATCAATTACATTCTTAGTAGTTAAATATCTGGTTGAATTACAATCTAATGAGACATTGTAGACCAGTTGTCCTCTGGGTACTCAGCCCCCTGCGTTGGAAGACAGGGACAGGGAGCAGAATGAAGCTCCCATAATCCAAGGGGAAATGGTTAGTAACCTGCTGCACCACTAAGACACGTATGAGTCTATAGGGCTGCATGGGATCTACCCAAGGGCACTGAGGAAACTAGCTCACTAAGCCACTTTCCATCCTTTATCAGCAGTTCTGGGTAACTGGGGAGGTCCCAGCTGACTGGAGATTAGCAAACGTGATGCCCATCTACAGGATGGGCCAGAAGGAGGATCCGGGAAACTACAAGCCTGTCAGCCTTATGTCGGTGTTGGGGAAAGTTTATGGAGCAGATCATCTTGAGTACCAACACACAACACCTACAGGACAACCAGGGGATCAGGCCCAGCTGGCACAGCTTCATGAAAGTCAGGTCCTGTCTGACCAACCTCATCTCCTTCTATGACCAGGTGACCCACCTGGTGGATGAGGGAAAGGCTGTGGATGTTGTCTGCCTGGACTTTAGTAAAGCCTTTGACACAGTCTCCCACAGCATTCTCCTGGAGAAACTGGCTGCTCATCTCTTGGATGGGCGTACTCTTCACTGGGTAAAAAACTGGCTGGATGGCCAGGGCCGAAGAATTGTGGTGAATGGAGTTAAATCCAGTTTGTGGATGGTCACAACTGGTGTTCCCCAGGGCTCCGTTTTGGGGCCAGTTCTGTTTAATATCTTTATCAATGATCTGGACAAGGGGATCGAGTGCACTTGCAGTAAGTTTACAGATGACACCAAGCTGGGCAGGACTGTCGATCTGCTTGAGGGTAGGAAGGCTCTGCAGAGGGATCTGGACAGGCTGGATTGATGGGCCGAGGCCAATTGCATGAGCTTCAGCAAAGCTCAGTGCTGAATCCTGCACTTGGGTCACAACAACCCCATGCAACTCTACACGTTTGGGGAAGAGTGGCTGGAAAGCTGCCTGGCAGAAAAGGACGTGGGGGTGTTGGTCAACAGCTGGCTGAATATGAGCCATCAGTATGCTCATGTGGCCAAGAAGGCCAATAGCATCCTGGCTTGTATCAGGAATAGCGTGGCCAGCAGGAGTAGGGGAGTGATGGTGCCCCTGTATTCGGCACTGGTGAGGCCGCACCTTGAATATTGTGTTCAGTTTTGAGCCCCTCACTACAAGAAAGGCATTGAGGTCTGGAGCATTTCCAAAGAAGGGCAACAAAGCTGGTGAAGGGTCTGGAGAGCAGGTCTTATGAGAAGAGGTTGAGGGAACTGGGGTTGTTTAGCCTGGAGAAGAGGAGGCTGAGGGGAGACCTCATTGCTCTCTACAACTACCTGAAAGGAGGTTGTAGCAAGGTGGGTGTCGGTCTCCTCTCCCAAGTAACAAGCGAAAGGAAAGAGGAAATGGCCTCAAGTTGCACCAGGGGAGGTTTAGATTGGATATTAGGAAATATTACTTCACCGAAAGGGTTGTCAAGCATTGGAACAGGCTGGCCAGGGAAGTGATTGAGTCACCATCCCTGGAGGTATTTAAAAGACATGTAGACATGGTGCTTAGGGACACGGTTTAGTGGTGGACTTGGCAGTGCTAGGTTAACGGTTAGATTTGATGATCTTAAAGGTCTTTTCCAACCTAAACAATTCTATGATTCTATGATTCTGTGACAAACTGTATCTACAAGAAACAATGCTGGACTTTATTAAGATACAGTTAATGAAGATAATATTTAAAGTATGAGGGGAAGTGTTTAGCTTTAGTGGAATACCAAGGCAAAATCATTTTATAACATGGTTATAATTGAACACCACTCCTGATTATACCTATATGACTCTTAATAGGCATGCTATGCTGTGGTGTCTGAAGCTTATGTTCTAATTAAAACTTCTGAAAAGGTCTGACAGTGACAAATACAACTATTTCATAACCCAGCCATCTTCCTGATCTGTTTAAAAACACTTTGCAGCTGAAGCATGGTTTTAGGAAAGTCAGCCAGGCCTTATTACTTAAATGATTGATTTTTCAGTTGTTGACCTTGGACACTACGGCTCAGTGCTGCACCTTTAATTACACAGCCAAGTGCTGCAAAATGCAGGTGTTTGATTAGGTAATCAAGAATTTAACCTCTGACTACCTAAAATATTATGAAAGGTAGAGGTTCTTTTTGTGCAGTCAGAATGATTAGCTGCCAAAACTAAATTCTTTGTTAACAGAGATGACACTTTACCCTTAAGTATTTCAAAAGAGACATTGATTTATGGTAAAGAGGTAAGGTTTTCTCTTGTACTTGTGTACTTTTTAAAAATACGAAAAAGTAATTAAACCACTAATACAAGCAGGCATTAAAGAAAGCAATTGGGGTATAAACATTTATACCTTTATATAGCCTGGATTTACTCATCAGGTGAAGGTGGTTGTAGCCTTCCTCCTTAGTTGGGGCACGCAGTCTAAGTGTGATGCAGCTGCTTGACTGTACTGCTTCTCCATGCTTTCTGCCTGTCTCCCATCTGCCAGCCTCTTGCAGAGTATGGCAGCATCCATCCTGGTAGCACTGTCCTGGGTGCTATATGACAGTCATAATGCGAGGTGATCTCAGCCCTTACTGATAATGCTCTATCTGTAGCAAGAGCAGGTGACAAATTGTTACTGAATTTTATGCGCAGAAATATGCATCTCCTTTTTTAATGTTGCTCAAGCCACATCATCCTCAACTGAAATACGACTACCCTTTATCCATGGTGAGTTTCTAGAAATTGAAAATGGCCAGTCTCTCCAGAACTTGTTTCTTCACAGTGATTAAAGAGAAGAGCATTCTCAAATACTCCCAGTCATCTGCTGCGGCAGCCTTGGAGCACAACTGCTTTTGCAGTCTATCTGCTGTTGCTAACCTTCAAAAAGTGTGTAAAGACATTTTTTTCAAACAAGTTGTGTACCTGGAGTTTGCATCTGCCCAGAATTTGGAGAATTTGGGGTAGATTCCAAATATATTTTAGTATGTGTATAGGATTTATAAATATTATCAAGCAAATAATAATTTTTAATAAAGGTAGTTATTAATGTTCACATTTACTGATGAGGGCAGTAGTCCAGAGAAGTGATCTTTGCCATAGTTGTCCATTCGCTATGTACAAGTTGGATCAAGATTACTGGGGAAAATGTGAGAGAGAAACCAGCTTTCTGGACCCTATGGTGAGAGCTGGAAAGGCTGTGGGGGGTGGGGTGGGAGCTTCTTTGTAATCTTGTTACTTGTAAACTGATAAAAGCCATTGAAAAACAGTAAACATTGAGCTATGAGCTGCTGTTTTCACAGGAACACTTACTGCAGTTGAATCACCCTTTAAAATTGACTGCAGTCACTGATTTAAGTGTATTTTGTTGTGCTACATACTATGCTCAGATGATGGCTAAGACTTCACTGGGGTTTGAAGTCCTTAGGATTTTTGATGTTTTTTTTTTTTTCTCTGTGTGTGCATGTGGCTGTCAGAATGCATTTCAGACTTATTTTGAATATGATTGTTGCTAAGGCTATTAGGGTTAATTTTCCTACAAGAAAACTATTGCCCAGTGTGGGAAGATGTGAGAGAGAAAAGCAGCACTATTGGCATTGATTGCCTTTGGAAACAGCGTGGATGTTCTCTAGGCAGGACCATTTACTCTGAACAGCTCTCTGGCCAGAAATCCAGTACCAAATGTCAGGAGTGTTAGAGCAAAGAGAACTTCCATTGAAACAGCTGAAGTAGGAAAGATTTAAAAGGAGCATGCTCTATAGACAAAGAAGTCTATTTTCATCCAGAAATGAAGGGGAAGAATGAACATAGCTTCTGGATGAGCATAAACTTCATTAGAAATTTGACAAGTAAAATTGCATCCTGGAGGTTGTTGTTTCCCTGAGGACCTTAATTCCCCCTCCCTTTTTTTAATTTATTTTTTGCTTTTTTTCAAGAGAACAGCACTTCTGTGTCTTTTAGAAATTCCTTAGCTGAATTTGAGTTCTTTCTGTTACCAATTTGTTCTCCTTTAAGAAATTAATGATAAGCCAGCATCTCTGTTATAGCCATGTGTTGTCTAGGATAAATTTATTCAATTAACTGTGGCACTTAAGAGGCTTGAAGGGCTAGTTCCAGAATTGTGGCATCTGAATCTGAGAATCCTGCTCACCTGGAATAGTGTCAGATTAGAATTTGCACTGGAGAGAGCCAAACTAACCATGGTTATCACTCACTGCTTGAACAGAGGGAGCTTTATAGCAAGTAAGGTATATAATTCTATCACAACAGACTAGCTTTCACTGACAACAGCAGAGCTGAACCAAGCTGTGATACAGGGCTTGGTTTTGACATTTTTCTCAAGAATGAACCCGTTTAAGATGTGTGGTTATTGGATAAACACTGGAAGAGAAAAACTATATTGTGGGTTTTCAGTAAGTTAAAGAGGGAATAGATTATAGGCTTTTCATTTTACTGTTTGCATAGCTGAGGAAACAATAGACAACAGATTGCAAGAAGTGTCTCTAAATATAAAGTGAAAGAGATAATACAACACTTAGAAAAGAAAAATTAATAATATATGGATATTGATATTATTTGTAGGGATGCATTATGTGGCAATAGATTTTCACATTTCTTTAATGCCCGAGTAGAGATTAAAGAAGAATTTAGAATTTTCCCAATGTAAAACTGGATGCACAGATGAAGGGATCTGTTGCTTCTTAGCAGAATATGTAGTGCTGGCTACTGCAACAGTATTTTGCATATAGTTGCCATATAGCATGTGGTTCAATTAAGTATGAATCAAGTAGAGTTTGGAAGTGAAGTTTAGACCTCTCAGAAGTAAATGAGAAAAAAAAGTCTGTCATATTTTGTCTCTCTTGTGAAATTATGTCCTTCACTGATTTGCAATAGTAAATCTGTAATGGAAAAAAACATTGTACTAATGGAAGAAACAGGGGTGTGGACTTCAGCCGGACATGTCATTTTCACATTTCTTTTTGTGCCCTACTTTTGCCTTTCCCCTGTCACATAAGAAGATCCTTTTTCAGTGCCTGCAATTAGATGCCTACTACTGTCAAGTGTTCCTACCCAGTTATGTGTAAGGAAACTGTCTGTGCTACATGAGTGAACTAGTGCTTCTCATTCTGCAATGCATCAGTAATATTTGAAGCAAATTGGAGTGGTCTGTCTCCTTCACAGAAAAGATGTCTGTATTCAGTAGCTGTTTCTTGGGTGTAGCATCTGTCCCAGATGGGAGCAATATCTCTAACATCACTGCTTATGCAAATGAGTTTATTTATTTGAAAAAGATGAATAGGCTACAGAGTTACTTTGCTTTTTCACAGGAGTAGAGAGATGCTCCAGATGCATCTTTGTGCATTAGATCTACTTAAAAAGAGTGGTAATAAATCAATTCTCACTTTTAATGTAGGTGTTTTACACTATGAAAGAGGAGAGAAAAAGTGTTAACACTAAGAAACTGTGATTGTAGAAATACAAATTAGTGTGGGAATTGTGGGCCTGCAGTATACATGCAACTGCTTTTAACACTTTATTTGGAAACTAACGGTATTTCTAACTCAATCTCCTAAGCATTGATCAATGTTGTGCAGGTTATAAGGATAAGTTATTTTTTTTCCATAACAGGAAACGACAATTTCTAATCTTGCAAGTACTTAAGACAATGAGCAGAGTATACTGGAGTACTTTTAAATAGGTGAGAACAGGTTTTATTAGGTTTATTTTAAGACTTTGAATTTTCATAGGTCATATATATCGGTTTTATGCTAACCACAGGCAAAGGTGATTTACCCACAGTCATAATTAAACAAAGACAGAATTCAAAACCTGATGGTGCTGTAGTAGATTTAATTCATGAGAGCTGGAAAACAGATACTTGCTACCATTTTTTTTCAATTAAAAAGATAGAACCTTCTTTTGCTTAAGTCACACTTTCAATATAGTTAGTTAGGTAGGCACTGTATTTCACTAATTGGTTTGAAGGAAAGAGTGGAAACATAATGCCAAGGTGGCACAGCAGAGCACTGGAGTCAGAAGACCTGGATTCTTTACTTGACTTTGCCCCTAATCCATCATTGAAAAATGAAAGACGTACTGCATACGTAAAATGATTGTAAATAAAATTTCTGTTTATTTTCATTATAAAGCAGTTGGAGACATATGTTATGCAATCACTTATGATTCCATTGTAATAATTAACTTTAAGCTTTTCAGAATACTAATTGCAAAATGATGAATGTACACATAGTTTTCAGAATTTACAGATTTCTAGAAAGAGTGTTATTTGTCTTAGACTATTAAATAAAACATTATGGGTTTATGGTACATCCTCAGGTCTCAGTCTTCTTTAAAAAGATAGACTTAAGGACACTGAAAATCCTGTATCATGTAATGATTTTGAAATCATCTTCTCTCATAAGAGCACTCTGGACATCCACAGGTTGAACAGGAAATCAGACTTCCCAATTCAGCAGTTCCAGAAGAATTGTAAGATTATATTTCATTAGATGTCTAGAGGCAGAGGTATATGAACATTTGCATGAGCAACTGCCCTTCATTCACTTCTGTTGGTCCATTGGTCAAGTATCCCTATGTGGCCTCTGAGTTGCTGCAGAAATGACCCGGAGGGAGCTAGCAATGACCTGGAAGACTGAGAATTGGCCTGGCAATTATCATAGCAGTCAAGTAAACACTGAAGTGGTCTTGTTTGCACCCTAGGTATAAAAAAAACAGGGGGAATTTAGTGTCTGGTTAATGACTATTGCATGTCCAGAATAAAATCTAACATTTATTCAGAATTAGCTGGTTTCACCCTGTAGAATTCACCACAGATAAAAAGAAGACGGTTAGCAGGTCTGTACATTGTGAGTGAAAAGTGGATTGGAAGGGTACAGTATGCTTTAAAAGGCTCCAATATCACACCGGTCTGGAAGTCAAAGGCAAAGTGCCGCTTGACTTCAATGAAAGCAGCATGGAACCCCTGTAGAGTAGCAGGGTTTAGATGATAGCATATTTTTCAGTCTGAAAGTGAATTAGTTGTAACAACAAAAGATACAAGCTGATATCTTAATATGTCAGGAAAAAAAAGTCAGTTTTGAGGTGAGTATGTAGATTAGGATCTAGATACATGTCTTTTTTAACATGGTTCTGATAGGTTGTGGCTGGATCTATAATTAAACTGGCTTTGTTGAAGGAGTCCATGATGGGCGTTTTCCATTCAGGGAATGAGAATTGATTGTCTCATCAGCTGATCCAGAGCTCATCTCTTTGATCTAAAACTAGGACAAATAAAGATTGGTACAACTGGCTCTACAATTAAAGCAGAAAAGTGTCACTAGCTGATTTACTAAGTAAGAATTTAAATAAAACTTCACAATAGCAAGAGGTATAAATAGGAGATGTACACTGTTGTGTGAATTCATCCTTACAGCAGCTCTTAATTTTTTTCTTTCATAAAATAGCTGTAGGCTTTTTTAGGTGCAGTCCAAAACCATTAGTGTGTGAAATTAGTATAATTAACTTCTAGATGTTTGCTAGGAGATATTGATATATTGCTTGATGATGACTCTTGTTTATTTGCATCTAAGGTTTACTGTTTAGCTTTACACATAATTACTTCTTATTTTAGGCTAACTTTTCCAAAACCAAATAAAACAGGGATAAAAAAAAAAAAAATAAACCCCAAACCTCTTCATTCTTCTGTAACATTTTCTGTTGAAATGCGGTGAATTCTAGAGTAGGGGCAGATGTTTTCTCCTTAATGGTCTGAAGGCATCTTTCTGCTCATTTATTTAATAGTATGATAAAAGCTATTTAGAATTACTAAATATAACATATTTGCCTTGTCAGAAATAGAAAGGTGCAAATTAGTCTGAGAATTAAACAAATACAAAGCTTTAGGATTCTAGGAGAAGCAAAGGAATAACTGAATGCTGGGGTTGGTGGTTGCATACGTCTCCATTAAACTCGTGCCTCAAGCCCAGTCAATCCAAGGAAATAAAAATAAAGTTTGGTGAGCCAACTTCTATCATGCACCTGCTATGTGCATGTAAATCTCTTGGGTTTTGGTCCTGCAAACTATTGCAGGTTCTTAACTTAATGAGATAACAAGTTAAACACATGTAACTGTTAATAAAACATGTAAATCTAATCTTTAGTTAATCCTATGTTGTGTTAAACATGACCTCACTGTTGTTTTGTCATGTTAGTAAAATAGAATTTAACACGTCCAATTTCAACTGCACTTTTCAGAAGGGAGCTTGTGGGGAAGAAGTCTTTCAGAATTCATGATCACCTACTTCCTGTGTGAGCATCAAGTCTCCTAATACAAAAAAAGGTTGCAGGGAATAGATTACAGGTTGCTAGGAACATTATGTGCTTTCTTTCCTGTGCACTTTCCATTCTACAGCCTACAGATTCTTGCATGTATCCTGGAACTGCATGTATCAGAACTTTATTATAGTGATGAAAGGTGTATATATATATATATATATATATATATTAACTTAAAACCTTTAAGTAATAAAAGTACATGTGTGAGAAATGAAAGATATTGTTGAGAGTGGTTGGTCTAGAAAGTTTGGATCTGTATTCATTTGCAAAACAATCCTTTTTCTTAAATTCCTGTAATGGATAATTCATTCTGCTTTGTTTTATAGGACTCTAAATTTCAGTGGTCTTTTTTCAGAATTCTGCTTTGCTCAGAAGTTCTCAGTACAGTTCAAACCTTTTGCCTGTTATTGTAGCTGTGATTCTTGGAACCCACTGCTGGATAGCAGAGTATGTGATTTTAGTAAAAATGTACACATAACACAATAGCATTTAGTTTCCTGATAAATCTGTTGTGGTATGGAGAATCTGGTAACAAGGATCTGATTCTGGTAAATTAGATTACATTTTAAAAAATATAACTTCTCTGAGTGGCTGCAACTCATCATGGTAAGAATTCCCTTTCAGATTTTTTTGGCCTGTTGACCTCTTCTTGATTCAGTGATTTTCTGACTCACAGGCCTGTTCCTCAGCTAAAATGTCTCTTACAGTTTTTGGCAAAGTTCATATAAACTGTAACAGATTCAACTATTGTTTTAATGGTCTCCTTTAAGTTTCTTTAGCATCTTAGTGAACAAGATTTTCTTCAATTTGTAGGGTGAACTTTAGGAACATGTTACTGAATTTCTATAACATTTTCTTCTAATATGAGAAAAAGCTTTGTTCCTTTCTGGTGGAAACTGTAAAAACATCTTACTTTGTTGGCTCAGGCAGTGTAGGCTGCTGCAGAAACAGATCAGAGCTAACTCATTTTTTTAATATCAAGGATGAATAAATTTCTTTGTAACAAAGTCTAAGATGGATTCAACCTAACATCTGACTCCTCTTATTTTTATCTTGAAATTCTTGAATTCTTGAATTTCCCTTGAAACTTATATCACATATCCTTTTCCTGCCAGATTATATATAGACTATATAACCCTTTTCAAAACTTCTTTTCATTATTTTCACCACTACAATTTTATTTCAGCTTTGAAATTTTTAGTAAATTGGGATAGTGAAGTGATGGTGTTACAATGTACTGAGGAAATCTGGATCTTGTTGAAGCTAGTGGGTCTTTTGTTGATTTTAATGTTCTCCTTACTTTTAGAGAGTTATAAAGTTTGCATTTGTCCTTTTGGCTTTACCAAGCATGTTTGTGCAATTCCAAGGTTATTGTACTATAGCTTATTTAAGTTGTCTTCTAGTGAAGAGGTGTTATCTCTCAGTATTTAGATCTTTGCAGCATCTATTCCTCTTCTTTAATTTCTGTTTATTCTCTGTACCAGAGCACACTACTCATTGTAAACTGCCATTATCTAATTCATCATTAAATTGTTGAAATGAGCTAAGCTATGAAAAGAATGTTTCTCCATTACACTTTATTCAGCACAGCATGAGGAAGACAGTTTACACAATCTCCAAAACAGAACCAGATTAAAGCACCTTTGGAAATCATGGAATACATTTAAATGCATTTTTACTATCTCTGATATTTTTTTTTATAATGCTATCTATCTTGTGGTGGGAAAAACTTTACATCTACAGTGGGTTTAATGATTAGGTTTACATAACCTTAAAGACCACAGAAGCCATCTCCTACATATTGTTGAAGAGAATGCAAGAATAAACTCAAATGAGCTGGAGATAAGGTCATTTTAGAGAAGCTATTAAAAAGACGTTAGAGAAAACCTTCTTCTCACCATATTTAGGTCCAGCTAAAAGAAACAGAAAACCCTGAGAGTACTTTCAATAATAACAGCCTATTACTGTATCGAGAACCGGACAAGGAACTGAGCTTACCATCCTCTGGGGAAATTTTAAATATTTTTAAGCATGTGGAAGCCACAGTGATTGACATTTTCATAAATGTTTATAGTGTAGAGAGATTGTTAAATTGCCAAGCATTTGCTATTAACAGTGTAAAAGAAACTCTCTCTTAAATATTAAGCTATACTGCAGAAGGCTGAAAAAATTTTAACTTATCAGAATTGTTTATAAAACAATTACATACTGACAAAATCTCATGTGAGTGCAACAATACCTCAATTAAATGTAAATTAAACAATTAATAAAATCCAAATAGTGTCACCTAGTTACAGACTCAGTGTTTCAGTTTGTTTTGCAGCAATGTGGAACATGAGAAAATATTACAAAAATATTCTATTTTATTGGAATTTACTAATTATTGGAAATCTTTTTTAATCTAATTTGATTTTAGGACAATGGAGTGATAATTTCTAATGCAGATGCCAGTCTTAAGTTAGTATTAATCTGAGATAATAAATCAGCTTTATATGAGCAATGGTTTTAGAATTTAAATGGATCCTTTTAAATTTTTGTTGAATTTTTCTAATACATATATAATGCAAAATATGTAGAGACTCTATAAGTTTCGTTGAATCCATTTCAAGAGTACGAATTATGTCTTTATTTCCCAGAATATATCACTGTTGAAAAATGTGTACGTGTGGATGTATGCTTTTATCACTGTATAAACTTATAAAGTTATAGATATGATTATTGTATTTTTTATATAGAAAGTTTTTACAGGTTCAGCTTTTCAATAGATATGTTTACCTTGAAAAAGAGGTGTGAAGTATATGTTGCATAATGCTCACCTCCTTTCAAAGACAAGCTTGTGATTGTAGGAATCAAACTGCTATAGTGGCATTTTGGATATTTCTTACTATAAGGATACTTACTATACGGATGAATTTATGTATGCATCCTTGTTCTCTCCAAAGGCTACTCACTGAGGAAGTAATCTTCCTTCACTAGTCTGCTAATATTAAAAAAAAAAAAAGACCTATAATCCCATAAATTATCTGGCATAATGAAGGTGCTATGCAGGCTACCACAAAATTGCAGCTGAATGTTGTGATGTCAATGGTGGAACTTTCTATTGCAAACATAGCCTTGCTGCACACTTATCTTCATGCTGTGACTTCACTGAATGTAACAGCAGCTCATCGCACCAAGTATTGTCCAGTGTTCTGAACACATACTTCCAGTGCTTATTTTAGTGTTAACTAAGTTATTTTACTAAAGTCACACTTTTTTTCATTATAATCTTTGTAATTCAGAATTTCCTCACAGTTCTGAAGATAATTTAATAAAAATTTCAGGCATAATGAGATCAAGGGACATGACTGAGAGGTATTCACATCATACTTAGTACTTAAGAAAGCATAAAGGCACTTAGGATTGCATTACTTCTGCCTAAAGCAATAACAAAAATTTTCAAATCTTAGAAAAGATATCTGTAACAGAATGGTTTTTGTGTTAAGTATTAACATGTATATATAGTCACACAATTAATAAAACTTTTCTGATTAATTTTAGGAAGGGAATACGTTCCATTGTCAGCTTACTCAGCCATGGGGAGAGGGGGGTCAGATTTCATAGAATCACTGAATGGTTTGGGTTGGAAGGGACCTTTTAAAGATCATGTAGTCCAGCTCTCCTGCAATGAGCAGGGATATCTTTCTCTAGATCATGTTGCTCAAAGCCCCATCCAACCTGACCTTGAACATTTCCAATGGTGGGGCATCCACAACTTCCCTGTGCAACCTGTTCCAGTGTCTCACCATCCTCATTGTAAAAAATTTCATCCTTATGTCCAACCTAAATCTACCCTCTTCCAGTGTAAATGAGTTGCTCCTTGTCCTGTCACTACAGGCCTTGGTAAAAAGTCTGTCCCCATCTTTATTATATGCCCCCTTTAAGTACTGAAAGACTGCAATAAGGTCTCCCCAGAGCCTTCTCCAGGCTGAACAACCCCTAATCTCTCAGCCTTTCTTCATAGAAGAGGTGTCCCAGCCCTTTTAAATTAAGTTTGAAATGAGTTAATGTCAAGAACCTATTTGTGAGTAAAGATATCACTGGTAGGCTGAAGTATTCACAAATCTGAGAACTGAGGGAGGAACCTGAAAATAGAAGGACAGTAGAAAAGAGCAGAATGTTAAAACTTCCAAACATTGAAAGTTCTCTACAGAGATGCCTAGAGGATAAACTGGAAGATCTTGAAGTTGAACACATATCTAGAACTATTACTTGGTATGGATAACAGAGTAAAGAAAGAAGGTAACCGAAGTAAAGCAAAGCTGGACTACTGGGTTAGAAGAGTATGATTAGTTTAGAAAAGACAGGCCAAGTAAAAGCGGTAGTTACACTTCATCTGAAAAATGTATTTATTGCTCGCCAATGTTCAAGCAAGAAAGTGAGAAGTAGACTTCTTGAAGGCACACCTTCACCAGCCTGGCTAAAGTTATGAAGGGAAAAGAAAAGCGACATTGTCATTCTTGGAATCTATTGTAGACAGCTTGGTCAGAAGAATAGAGACACTAGAAACACTTGAAGGATTTGGTGTGGTTGAGCTGGAGAGCATCAATTACTCAATTCCAAAAATAGTATGTTAAGGATAGAGAAGGTCTGACATATGAACAACTTTATTTTAAAAGGTAAAGAAGGTTATTACAAATAGCATTTCTTAGATTTGGCTTTGACTAAGAGATTTCTGAAACTGCATAAGAATCTGCATTTGGAAGCCAATTTGAGTGAAAGTGACTGTAAAATGGCAATGTTTGTGGTTTTAGGAAGAAGCAGCCATTGTAGCAGAACATAAAAAAGTGACTTCAAAAAAGCATACTATAAGAAACTTGGGGACCTAGCAGAAATGGTCTCCTGTGAAGATAATCTAAAGGATAAATGAATGAAGGAGACCTAGCAGTTACTGAAAGAGACTATGTTAAAAGCAGAGTCACAAAATAGCACAATGGGGAGGAAAGACAGGAAGTATACTCAGAAATATGGATGCATCAGGGTACACAAATAAGGCACATGAAAGCTTTGGGAAAAAAGTTCTAAAGGTGTTAAAATGATACGTTAGAATGATGGAATGATATGTTAGAATGGTAGAATGATAGAATGATAAAAGATAGTGCTGGTCCATTGCTTAGCAAGAAAGAATAACAAGAAACAGAGAAAAAAAAAAATCCCCTTCAGTTCTGTAAGCATGTATTTAACAAAAAAACATTACCAAGTAGATACAAACAGAAGTGGGAAGGAACAATTTAAAGAATATTAATGTAACACGATGTATTCATGTTGACAGGATCCAATTAAATTTGCCCTTAAGTATTTAGAAAACCTAGCCAGCTCAATCCATGAACCATTAGCAAACATAGTACTTAACTTTAAAAAAGGAAAAATAGACTGTTGTAGGATTATAGATGAATCACTGTAATTTCAACATCTGGAAAGTTACTGGAACAAATTATTAGTCATTCAGTGTGTAGGTACAGGGAAGATAATACAGTAGTAAAAACAGCTAGTATGGTTTTGTCAAAAACAATCACATCAACATACTCTAATTACTTTCTTTGAAGGGATTTCTAGGTTAATCAGATATGGGAATAGATGGGATTAATTTTGACTTCAGGCAAGGTTTCTGACACTGTCCCATAAAGGAGTCCATAAATAAATCAGGACAATATGATCTAGATGAAATTAAGACAAGTTGTATTACTAGTTGGAAATGATACTTAAAGCTGAGTTATCAATGTCTGATTGTCAAGGAGGGTGAACAGTGCGGGGCCTGGTTTTGTCCAACATTTTCATAAATGAGTTGGTAATGGACTAACAAGTATACTTCATATAATTTATGGATGAAATATGAGACTTGGGAAGCATTTTGAACAATAAGAAAGAAAGATTATTTTATTGGAAAATTTGAGATGTTTTGTATCACTGTGCTGAAATTAAGTAATAAACAAGTATAAAACTTAGGGGGAGGAGTGAAATGCACAAACACAAAACGAGTATAAAGAACTAGGTATTTATTCTGAAGAACTGTATTTGAATGCCATAGTGGGCCACATACTTTGTCAGCTAAAAAAATTATGTTTTTGAAAAATAAACTTCAGATGTTATTCTGGTTGTATTAAACAGAATGCCATATGCAGTGTATGTAAATTAATAATTTTACTCTGGACCTGAGGAAGACTTGACTACAAAGTAATGTGTCCATTCTTTGCCTCCACACTTTAGAAAAGAGCTTAAGATTATAGCATGCTCAGAGGAGAGTAGCAAAATTACAAGAGGTAAGGAAAATTCCCTTTTGAGCCGAGAAGACATATTTATTGATTTCATCTATATGGTGGAACACATGATAACAGACTTTCAGTATGTAAAAGACTGTTATAGTCAAGACATCCATGTGGATAAACAGGTAATAATTAGCTTAGGTTTTTTAAAAAAAGACAAAAAACAACCCAGAAGCAACCAACCAATCAAAGTCCAGTGCTTTAGATGTGGTATTGGGAAAAACCTTCACCTTTGTGAATGAAATGCAGGAATGCGGACTAACAGGAAACAGTGTGGATTCTCTTTCACTGGGCATTTTTAAGAAAAAAATCTGTCCTGAATAGTTTAGATGCACTTAATTCTGCTTTTGGGATAGGTAAGTGACTTCATTACTCCTGTACACTTGGCCAGCCTTCCTTTCTTATGATTCTTTGCAAAATACTATGTTAAAATTCTGGTTTTGCCCTCATCTCTATTCTTTTTAAACTTCTATTTAGTTTAATGTGGCTTTTTAATTTGGTCTTTGTATCTGGGGAACTGGACAGGTTACCTCAAATATGATGCCTTCCTAATTAATCAGTTATTCCAAATAGGTTTACACATACAGAGACAGGGAACAGAACTTCTGAATCATCTTAGGGTGAGTCACTTCCAGACTGCTGCTATTTATTACTCCACAGATACTCGCTCTACAGTTTTGCGTGAGCACTTTTCTGTCTTGTGGATGCTCCAGATGTGCATCTGGAGTACAGCAGCCTATCTGCTGTGGACTGAGCATATCACCTCTCCAGGCTTTTATCTTGTTTATTTTGGGGCTATTTGATGGAAATGGCAGCCACTGTATCTGAAGACATCATATTAGAGCTGGCTGGAATCACAAATTTTGTCCCGTAGGCAATTCCAGTATTTTGACATTTTCTATCTCCCTTACTAGATTAGATCTCTATCATATCGGTTTCATTTAGGTGAGACTGCAGTGTGCCATGGAAGATGTAGTTCAGACAGGCTAACAGGTATTTTACCACTGTCTTAGAACAAATTGCACTGGGTATTCCATTTCTTGCATAACTTTTGTACCAGAGTAATTATATAAGCTTTGATAGGGTTATTCCAGATTTGTGCCTGTGTAAGCAAGAGAACCATAAGCAGATTGTTTCAAACTGTGTGATTTAGTAAGATAACAGGGCCTCTTTAATAACTGGGAGGGTTTATTTTAAAAAATATTTTCTCCTTTCATTTAAAAGCTAGGAGATTAATATGAAAGCATAGATGTACAAGTTTTATTTTCATTGATGATGAAATTAATTCCCATAGATCTCACCATCTTTGTTGCATCAATAAAGGAAAAAAAAAAGGATCCTTGGCTGGAGTGGGGAAGAATACATTGCTTCAGGAGCAGCAGTAATTTAATCTTTTGTTTATTTTGCTCCTGTACAGCTGATGGGTGATCCTTAGGGGTATTCTTGTTTTTAAGCAGGGTTCTTCTGTTTTTCACAGTTGAAGTGATTATGTAAAAGAGTTGCTTGTTTTGAGTTTGTTGGGGTTTTTTTTTATTATTTCTGGCAAAACAGTCACATATTCCCTTTAACACATTATACTCTGGTTGTAACAGTTTATTTTTTCTGAAAAGTAAATAGTAGACCACCATGTCATGTTGTTTTTCAATGGAAGTTACTAAAGCTATAAAGTTCCTTGAAAGCATTTAAGGATTTGCTGTTTTGTGGATGATGAAAGCAACCTCATGCAAAACTTCTGTCCATTTAAACAACAATAGGAGTCATATTTCTTCATCCATTGCAATGTTTTTGTTTCTGGTCCAATGAATGACAAGTATAGTTTTCATTATTCATTTATCTTCATTGCTTAGTTTTGCATTTCACTTCTCTTTGAGATCAGATATTTCAACCTGTTTTTGTTTTTTTTTACATGGCGATGTCCAGTAGGTAAATGGTGGGAATCTCCAAATTGCTTTTATACTTGTTTTACTTTATAGCAAAACCTGCAGAGATGCTTTCTTAGCTTTATCTGTGTTTTCATGGGTCTTATTTGCAGATTTTCTCCTTCTACATGGGAAGTCACAATCCAGTATTTACCTTTTTCTTCAGTACTCAGCAAGAATAAATTATTCTGCCTTCATTTCCTTTCCTTTTCTCAGAAGTACATGGGCAGAAAAACCTAGAAAATTGTCTTCTAGGAGAGGGATATCAGAAAAAGTACCTGTCTAGTGGAAAATCCATGTGAGCTTGCTTTCTTGTCCTAACATAACTACCACTGAAATGTTTCTGTTGGTGGGGAAGCATGGAAGGTCACTGTCATGGCATTCATAGGCCCTGAAAGCACTGAGCTAAAATAGGAGCACCTTATCCAGCAGGCCCTCTCTGCTTTCTGTTCCAGATAGCTCTTCAATCATTTTGACCTGTGTCTGCATCTATCATAGCTAAATTTTGACTTGTCAATCTACTTCTAGTAGTAAAATTCAAGCAGCACTAATGCCAGTCTCCCTGCTGCAGAGCTGCAGCTACTGTGTTGGCTTTTATCTGTGACTTTAAAACTCCTCAGGGCTTTGTCCCTGTTATTCAGTATAATTACATACTTTAAGCACTACGTAACTTTTGGCAGTACCAACTTATATAATAAAACACAGAAAGAATATTTTTTGATAACATTGGTAGTTCATATTTTTTCATAAAGCAGGATGATGTTTCAATTTATTTGTGTGGATTTGTGATAAAGTAAAATCTTATTAGAGAAAGCTTCATTATACTGCAACTTTGAGTAAAGCAGACATGCAGTTGATTAAATAATTTACTACTTCACCTTTTCCTTATCTTTAATTGAATCTAACCCATCTCAACTGGACAAACAGGGGTCTATGAAGTTTTTCCTTTATGTCAGCTTGCATGTGTGGCAACAAAAAAAAAAAATACAGTTAATATATAATCAGATTTAAAGCTTATTATGGACCATTCTTGCAACAATAATTAAATTCAATATTAGAAATGAGCAATAGAAAGCTTGGTGATTCTTTCTCCAATACTTTGATGTAAGTCTTGCAACATGGAGGACCGGTTTCTTCCCTCCATTGCACCTGCATAAGCAAGGAATAATTCCACTAAAGCCATCAGGGTTAATGAGGGGATTATTGGGTCTGTTGTTTACCCAAGGTCTGTGGGGATGGGGAGAGAGGGGGCCTGGATTATGGATATCCTGATTTTACAATGAGTAAAGCAACTGAAAAAATAATGAAATTAAAATTTTGTAAGTCTTCCCTTAAAATCCCAGGATTTTAAGGCCTTCTTTACTTTGATATTCCTGGTTAAAAGCCAGATAGTGCCTATTATAATAAATAAGAGTCATAGGAGTAGTTTGGATTTAGTCAGAGCTAGCATGACCTCTTACCTTGTCCAAAAAACCAGAGAGACATTTTAGACAAAGGTGACAAGGGTGATCAGGAATTGAAAGAACAGAAATGAAATCAACTTTCTATTATCAATTATCTGGTCTGTATGTAGATCATGCTGTGGGTTCAGTCAGCACAATTAACTCTGCTCTGGCCTTCTTGCATGTGGCATTGCTCAGAAGTCCAAAAGCCATGTGGAGATGGTTGTGCTGCTTTCTGATTTGAGCTGACTCTGAAGCTGGGTGCCATTAATGAGCCTTCCAAGAAAGAGAGACACAAAGCGCCGGGAATGGGGAAAGAAGAAGAGGGAGTTGTGAACAGTGTCAAAAGCAAGAAAATGGATCAAAGGCACAAAGTTGATAGATATCACAGAATGGCTGAAGGCTGGAAGGCATCTTTGGAGATGATCTAGTCCAACCACCTTGCTCAAAGAAGGATCAGCTAAAGCAGGTTGCCCAGGGGCATGTCCAGCTGGATTATTAATGTCTCCAAAGATGGACACTCCAAGACCTCTCTGGGCAACCTGTTCCAGTGCTTGACCACCTTCACAGGGAAAAAGGTTTTTCTTATGTGTAAGGGGAATTTCCTTTATGTCAGTGTGTGTCAATTTGTACCCATTGCCTCTTGTCCTGTCCCTGGGATCCACTAACAAGAGTCTGCTTTCCTGTTCTTACTCCTACTTCTCAGTTATATATATATATATATATATATAGGTGAGATCCTCCCTGAACCTTCTTTTCTCCAGGCTGAACAGTCCTCAGCCTCTTTTCTTATAGCAGGTGCTCCAGTCCTTAATCGTCTTCATAGCCGTTTGCTGGACTTGCTCCCATTTGTCTATGCCTCTCTTGTACTAGGGAGTCCAGAACTGGACACAGTAATTCATGACATGATAGGAAATGTATTCAAGGTGTGGAATTAGGAATCCCCCAAAAAGAGGCAGCATCAGGAGCTAGGTAACTGTACCTGAGTGAGGAACAGCAGGGGCTAGTGATCTTCTATATCCATGTGGTCCTAAGCAGAGCTAGCTCAGGTGTTTTTGCACCTTCAGCAGAAGTTTTGTGGGAAGGGGAATTTTTTTTTTTTTTATTTTTTTTTTTTTAATCCAAAAAAAACTACAGAGGAAATAGCAAGAGTAAACGAGAAGGAGTATTCTGGAGTATGGACTTGTCTTTTTTTCCTTCACCCAGGAATGGTTTGCCCACATTTATATGAATGGACGTGGAGTTTGTGAGAGGAAGGAGAATTAGAAGAATGAGAAAATGTCTCCAAGATATTCTATGAGTGTATTTAGGATCTCTCATGTGGGCTCTGAGAAAGTGCAATGTGAGTTGAGCTGAGTACAGAAGATCTGTGCCTATATTTACACAATGCTTAGTTTGATCTGATGTATTTTGTATCTCAGGAGGGCTTTTTTAATTCAGGCTTATCTCTGTGTGAAGCAGGTACCTCTTGCCTAGCTCACAGGGTGGCCAGAATGAACTCAGGTTCTCCTGTAATACACTGTGTAGACTCATGTGGGCCATTGCCAGAAAGGCTATAATCTGCTATGGAAGCTGTTGACATGGAAGAGGCAGGAAAGGAGCTGAGGTAAAGCCTGAATGAAGTGAGTGAGTGAGTACTGCACTCAAACTTGGTGCTTTGAAATCCCAAGGCGGGTAGTGAAAGAGGGAAAAGGTAAAAATCCCTTGGAGTTTGTAGAGAGGTCAAATGGGGTGTAAGTAGGAATAATCCAGAACTGTGTAAAAGTTGAACAAGGCAGAGGCAGAGCTTTGAATGTAAGTCTAAGGAGGCAGGGAAGGCAGGTGGATGACAGTCCGGAAAGCCTTAGGAAGAGTATCAATCAGGTTTTCAGAGACAAGTGGGCAAATAAATGGAAGCAAACTATACTATCACATAAAAGAATATAAAGTACGTGCTTTTTAAGAAGGAAGACTGTTTAAATAGCTGGTTCATGAAGGAATGTCTAATTCTTCTAAACTCAGAATGTACTGCAATTTATTTAATTCACAAAGAAGCTGTGGTGAAGCAAGGTGCTGTTGATATCAACTCTCTCTATATTCCTACTTCTTTATAATCAAAGGGCAAAGACAAGAAGTTGAAGACTTTTCCAGCTGCAGTTTCTCCCTTTACAGTATAATCACCACACAGCTGCTTTAGAGCATACTTCAGGTTGATCATATGAATTTAGTTCTGCTGATAGCTGCCTGCATGTTTTTATTTGAGAAAGCTTACACATGTCATTCTGTAAGGGTTCCTATTTTCATTTTAGGTCAGTATGCTTATGACGGCAAACAGCTATAAATGGCACCACCAGGTGCAGGCGTGAGAAACCAAGTAGAAGAAACTCTCATCACAACATACCCTCAAGTTTTCCCCTTGACAACAGTGTTTCTCTTCTGCAAGATACAAACCCTATATTTCCAAATAAGTCATCATAGCACTCCTGAAAAAAGATGTTACGCTGCAACATCCTCATTTGTGAGGCTCTTGGTTTTTTGTAGTGGAAGTCTAAAGCCTGTTTTAAGACTGGAAGGTGGTGGGGACTTAAGGTTGTGATGTGCTGTGGATGATCTTTGGGCATGTTTGGGTAAATGTACCAGGTTACATGGTAACCAGCAACAGTAGCACAGGTGTCTTTTTCTGGTCTGAGACAGATCTGACTATAAAATAAAGTTCTGACTTTCATGCTGCTTTAGGATAAGCAATAGGTAGCTCAGTTTTGTATTTGTTCTTAGAGTGGAAACATTGAAGTGCATATATGTTCTGTAAACTCCACAGAGCTGTCATCAGCCTCCATATGCCAATCCACCAGCTGCTTGTGTTTTTTGAAATTCTGATATCTCTTTTCTTTGTGTCCAAGAAAACCTTAAGAGCTTTGGTTTAGTTTGGGAGTTTGTTCCTCCCTTCCCCCCAAATGGAGAAAAATATTTGACAAAATTATTTGGGAATTATTTACAAATATGAGTAATTTATAAAAGTCAACTGGCAGTAAGGCAAGCAACTTAAACCATATATGGGTAATGTGTCCTGCACAGTGTAGATGAGGAAATAACCATCAAAATGGTTTGCACGCATCATAGTTATACAGCAAAATATATAGACATATATTGGAAACTATTTAGAGCCAACTTAAATTTTTGGTTTAGAAATACCATTGCTTATGAAGATCTTATACAAATTTAAATGCATACTATTTTGCTATTCTTGTGTTTTGTGTCTTCTGTCATACTCATATCCCACTTCCATCTTTCTCCTTTCCTTCCTGTGAACCCATTTCTGAAGTTTTGCCAGACATCCAGCATTTCATGATGTACAGCAGAGGTTTCAGGGAGTTAACAGTTCCCATGTGAGGTGTGATGGCTCCCTTTGCTTAAATCTTTCGTTCATTATGTTTTGACCGTGGAAGTCACCTGCCACAAGCCAGTTTATCCCAGAGATCTGTGAGCTTGCATGGCAGTAGCTGGGTGAACTGTGGGTGTCAGGTGATCAGATGTTCTGAGAAATATTCCTGAAAGGATGAAGTAATGGTATAGCCTGTATGAAACAGTGGAGAAAACTTTGAGTCAAATTTGTTATGAAATTAGATATCATTCTAATTGGTTAGAATTGCATGTCACTCTTAACTGAGGTTAACTCGATTTTTTTTGTACTATTCCTTCACAAGTATCAGCAACATTTCCCTCTGTGGGATGTGCAGTTTCTCTAATTTACATATTCTCATATCTTAGAGTTGTCAGGTTTCCTAGACACTTCAGCTGTATCCGTTCTGCTTTGTTTTTGCTTGAAACAATACTGAAGTGTGTGTTGGCTGGGCTGTATTGTAAAATACTAGTGTGGCATCATTGTGCAGTTTTCAGAGGTGGGCTTTTTAATTGTATCTACAACATATAGCTGCATATTATGTTTCAGAAGCAATAGTGGAACGTTACATTATTTTAAAGTGACTTTTATCATAAAATTAAAAGAAAGAGAACCTTACAACTGAAATTCAAATCTCATCTGTCCTGTTGTGTTTCTGGACTTTTTTTGTCTGCATCTGTACTAAAGATGATACTGTCAAGGTAGCTGGAACTGGATCAGAAAATGGTCTGCCTTGACAGTTATACCATCTGGAAGCTCTTATCTTTTGTAAGTGAAAGATGTATTTGTTTTTTTTTCAAATAAGAGATATTTTGATTGAGAGTCACAGCTGTAGCCAAGTAGTGCTTGGCACATCTTAAGTAGTGGGTTCTGCAAACATTACATCAAGCCAGGTTGGTTTCTCATAAAGCTAGTCTCTGAGTACAGGTGAAGACTCTAAGTGGTGTGCTTTGACTTGCACTGGTTGCCTGTGACCCCAAAGGACTTTTAGGACAGCAGTGGTTTTGCTTTCTTTTGCCAGGCTTTCCTGCCTGATGTATGTTTTTTAGCTGGGGCTGGGGAGAGCTTGGTGCAAGCTGTCAGGCAGGAATTGAAGGTTGAATACATTTCGTGCTCTAAAAATGTGTGAGAGTGACTGTTCCTCCTGACTGTCTAGAAAGCATTGAACTTAAATAGGAGTGTGCACTGTTAGCAGTAATTATCATTGCACAATAGATGGGGGGGGTGGGGGCAGCACTGTAATGCAAATGTCCTAGCTGGACTTCTTCATAAGTACTATGGAGCTGCACCACTTCCAGCAATGGGCTGCCGTCAAGTCTGAACTGACCTTAGATATAGCAAAACAGTTTGCTAGCTGTTGTTCTAGTCCAAAACAAGGATTAGCAAGCTGTGGCATACCTTTTTTCACAATTCACATACCACCTATTTCAAAGCAACATGCAAGATAATAGTAGTAAAACAATAATATGACATCTTGCTCCTCTATTCACAGAGGAGATGAATGACAGCTGTTGGGTGGCCAGTAAATGTCCCCTCCTGCACCTGTGCAGAGTTTGGCACAGAGATGTGCCAGCTACCACCATCGCCATATGGAAGAGCTGGGACAGGAGACTTCCTAAGTGTGTGTGTGACTCAGCACTGACTCTGCAGGATTGGCTGCTTGTTATACAGGGGAATCCCTGTGGAAAAAATGACATATTAGAAAATGTCAACCAAGGGGGGCTAGCTAGAGACCTATGAGGCATTTCCATGTGTTTTACCAATAATTGCCTTGCTTTCACATGCTTGGTTTTGGTTAAAGAAGCCTATGGCACAACTGATGAAGTAAAACACACAGTTTAGCTATGGTCAACCTTAGGTGATTCCCTTCCACGTAGCATTCCACTGGGATTTACGAGATACTAAAGCTGCACACATGAAGAGCGGCATCACACTGTCCACACTGTGTCCACATCACACTCCACATTTTGTTTGGAGCACTCATCTTGAAGAATTCTTTAAAATGAAATTAAAACAAATAGTGGAATTTGAGGTGACTTTTGCAGAATATGCTCATTAGGTGTCACTACAGAAGTGAAGAGACATGGTAACCTTTAAATTCTCATCATATGTGACACATCTAACCACTGCAGATATATATTTTAATGGCAGTGACTATCATAGGTCTGAACATCTTCTTCACACTCCAATTTTATTTCATGTTTGTGCTTCTACCTGTAGGCTGCTGCACTAGATAATTCCAGGGGACTATCTAGTCAGGATGCTAAATATGACTATTACTGAATTATTCTTTTAGTGCTAATAAAATGAAAAGGAGAAACAGCTATACATGGATGAAAGAATTAAAGCAAGTAGTACTTCTGGAAGGTATAATCTGTTTATGGTAAATTATGCTGGTAGTAAAAAGACACCATGAACTATTTAAAGAAATAAATACATTATTGAATTCAGTGTTACTTGAGTGTTCCATCCTGCCAAAGAAATAACTATCATCATATGTAAATTATTATTGTATATTATCTCAACAGTGGAAAGTAACCAAAGTGTTTGGGCACATTTATACTCTTTTGTAGACTTCTCGCTGATCAGTTAGAGCTAGCATACTGTGGAGCATTGTACCATAGAGATCAAGCAGTGCTTGATACTGGTTTCAATTCCAGCATGCCCCAGACTATCACTCTGTAGCTTTCTGTAGTGTTACTCCTACTGGTTTTTCTACATTATTTGCCTTAATTCTGAACAGGTTTCATTGCATCCATACATACTTCCATGTACTGTTTCTACTTGCTTTTTCCACAGTTATGTATGTAGCTACAAAGCTGGCACCACCAAAAAGTAACACTGAGCTACCTTCAATACTCAGATATTGCCTGATTACTGTAGCTATTTTTCTGACATGTCCATGGAAAAAGTTGAACTCTGAGCAAAGCACAATGTAAGTAATTCTACCTCACTGTCACATTTTGAAGAGGCATACAGAAGGTCAAAGTGTTCCTGCAGACCAGAAGCATTGAAAAGTTGATGAAGGGCATTGTCTGCATAGACAGGATTGAGTAACTCATGAAGGACTAAAACAATTAAAGTAGTTTTATGGCCTGGAGGTTGTTGGATTGAACAACATTGTAATTAGTTAACCAGAATTGAAACTAATGCCTATTTTTCAATTAAAAATAGACATAAAAATAGACTTTGACACATTATAAAAGCTGTGATTTAAAGAGAACACTATTTCCTGAAGTATTTTTTCTGACAACTTTTCTAATTCATTCTTTCTATGATGTTGAATGGTTTGAAGTAGTCTCCCAAACTGGGGTATTATGCAGATTTGAAGGTGAGAGCGTCAAAGAAAAATCAGTATTTGCAAACATGCTAGTGCTTGTTCGCAGTATTTTGAGACATTGCCCTGATATTGTGTGATTGATCAGACTGAAGGAAAGCATTTTCTTCATCCACACTGCTGAATTTCGTTGTGATGAATGTGACAAGCAAGGTTGTCCTTCTGCATTGACCTTTCTAAAGCTGAACATGTCAGATTCTCATCACAGATGGCATTGCTTAGAGGTTCTTTGTCAGATCCCTTATTACTGAGATTGTGTTTGAATGCTGGTCAGTAAAATATAGGCTAATAAAAAACGAGCATTATTTGGGTGTTATCTGAAAATGTAACTGTCAAAATCATCTATCATACTATTACATATCAGGAAGTTGATGAAATTTTTGCCAGAAAAATCAGGTGAAAAGAGAACTGTCCTTCCAAAAACTGGTCATAGCTTATTTAAATTCTGAAAATATTAAAAAAGTAGGATTTATCCTTTCTTGATCAAATTGCAGTAAGCAGTTGACACCATGTCTAACTTGGTGCTCCTCTTAAGCATTTCACAAGAGTAAACATCTGGTGAGGCCACTTTAATCCCAATTTTAATAATATCCCATTTAAATAATAAACTTCTGACTTTCATGTGCTTTAAGCTAAGCCTTTCCTCATGTGCAAGTCTGCATGAATTTGTAATACACAGGGGAGGACATCTGGGTCTGGATTTAATTCCATGTTTCCACAACCAAGTGTTGAGAAAACAACATAAACTTAAGACTTTGTGAAAACCAATGTGTTTGCAGTTCATTTTATTAATTAAAGGACAGTTATCAACAAGAGCTTGGGTGTTACAAGCAACATTAAAAGCATTACTTCAATACATTAAAGTGTGGTGAAACACAGACTTCTTTCTCTAAGTATGTACAGGTTTTCTTGTAAAGATGGAAGATATTGAAACGAAAGCCAAGCCATTGTTACTGGGATCAGTTACAGTAAAATGATAGTATTTAAGGTGTCATACAGATCTATGGGCCTTGTCACTGATAATAGGACATGAAAAATGCCTGGTAGGAACTGTGCTTGCTGCCCAAATTTAAAGCTTCTGCCTAGCTGCCAATTTCTGTCGGGTTTTTTATATAATAAAAAACTACCAAGTATATACCATAATAAAACTTAATGCCAGAGTAAAATGAAATGCACTATGTTTTATCAAATGAAAGGCATTTTAAACAATAGAACAGGGGGAAAAGTACCTTTGAAGGCCAGTAAGCAGAGTCAAGTGATAATCATTAAGGTATTTTGAAACTATGAGACAGTTAATGTAACAGTAATGGAAGTAAAATATAAACACGCTGTGAAATTCATAACACATTTCTATCTGATTGCAAACACAGTGGATGCATGTAAGTTTTTTTAGTTTAATCGGACTGGTACATGTAGAGTCTGTCTGCAATTCCAGTTGGAAAAAATCAATGCTTTTTGGTTTCATTGCTTTATTAGCATAAAAACCAGAAACTAGATGTGGTTTTAGTAGCTCACAAAATTTTTTATACCTTAGATCACAGAATCACAGACTCACAGAATGGTGGGGGTTGGAAGGGATCCCTGGAGATTATCTTGTCTAACCCCCCTGCTTGAGCAGGTACACCTAGAGCAGGGGGCACAGGAATGTGTCCAGGTGGGTTTTGAATGTCTCCAGGAAAGGAGACTCCACAACTTCTCTGGGCAGCCTGTTCCACTGCTCTGTCACCCTCACAGTAAAGAAGTTTTTTCTCATGTTTAAGTAGAACTTCCTGTGTTCCAACTTGTGCCCATTGCCCCTTGTCCTGTCATTAGGCACCACCGAAAAGAGTCTGGCCCCAGTCTCTTGACACCCACTCTTCAGATAGTTATAAGTATTGATAAGATCCCCCCTCAGTCTTCTCTTCTCCAGGCTGAAGAAACCCAGCTATCTCAGGCTTCCTGCATAAGGGAGATGTTCCAGTCCCCTGATCGTCTTGGTAGGTCTCCACTGGACTCCCTCCAGTAGTTCCCTGTCTTTCTTGAACTGGGGAGCCCAGAACTGAGCACAGTACTCTAGGTGTGGCCTCACTAGGGCAGAGTAGAGGGGAAGGATAACCTCCCTGAACCCACTGGCCATGCTCCTTTTTATGCATCCCAGGGTACCATTGGCCTTCTTGGCCACAAGGGCACATTGCTGGCTCATGGTCAACTTGCTGTCCACCAGCACTCCCAGGTCCTTCTCAGTGGAACTGCTTTCCAGCAGGTCAACCCCCAACCTGTGCTGGTGCATGGGGTTGTCCCTCCTCAGGTGCAGGACCTTACACCTGCTTTTGTTGAATTTCATGAAGTTCTCCTCGGCCCAGCTCTCCAGCATGTCCAGGTCTCGTTGGATGGCAGCACAGCCTTCTGGCGTATCAGCCACTCCTCCCAGTTTTGTATCATCAGCAAACTTGCTGAGAGTACACTCTGTCCCCTCATCCAGGTCATTGATGAATACGTTGAACAGGACTGGACCCAGCACAGACCCCTGGGGAACACCGCTAGTTACAGGTCCCCAGCCAGACTCTGCACTGTTGATCATGACCCTCTGAGCTCTGCCGTTCAGCCAGTTCTCGACCCACCTCACTGTCCTCTCATCTAATCCACACTTCCTAAGCTTACCTATGAGGATGTTATGCGAGACAGTGTCAAAAGCCTTGCTGAAGTCAAGGTAAACCACATCCACTGCTCTTCCTTCTTCTACCCAGCCAGCCATGCCATCATAGAAGGCTGTCAGGTTGGTCAAGCATGATCTCCCTTTGGTGAATCCATGTTGACTCCTTCTGATAACCTTTTCCTCCACATGCCTGGAGATGATCTCCAGAATGAACTGTTCCATCATCTTTCCAGGGGTGGAGGTGAGGCTGACTGGCCTATGGTTTCCTGGGTCCTCCTTCTTGCCCTTTTTGAAGACTGGAGTGACACTGGCTACCCTCCAGTCCTTGGGCACCTCTCCTGTCCTCCATGACCTTTCAAAGATGATGGAGTGGCTTAGTGACAGCATCCACCAGCTCCCTTAGCACTCGCAGGTGCATTCCATCGTGGCCCATGGATTTGTGAGGATCCAGTTTGCCTAAATGATCTCTAACCCAATCCTCCTCAAGCAAGGGGAAGTCTTCCTTTCTCCAGATTTTCTCTCTCACGTCTGGGGGCTGGGATGCCTGAAGGCCAGCCTCAGCAGTAAAGACTGAAGCAAAGAAGGCATTCAGTAACTCTGCCTTCTCTGCATCCTGTATTGTATTGTACTATTTATGTATGTGTGCTCCTGTATTGTTTTCATTCCTCATTTTTATTCCTAATTTGAGATTTTTTTTTAAACAGCTCATATTCACAATCACTGTAAAGTTCAGTCATGTGCAACTATCTGTGAAGATATGCATTTTATATATATTTACATATTTTATAATTCTTCAGGGTAGTAATGAATAGTATACAGTATGAAAATATGGTTTTATTTGTAAAAAAAACCATGCTATAACCATCCTTGCCAGTTAGAAATATATAATGAAGAAACGCTCACAATATGTAGCCTATGTACGGTTCCATCTGACCTACTGAGCTATCATCCTGAAGAAGCCTTGATTTAATTTTCCAGGCTTTTGATTTTAACAGAAACATTTCCATATTATAATTTGTTGCTTGCAGCTGACACTGAATATGTGTTCAAGTCCACTACTAAGTTTCTCAGTCTGCCTTTGAGATGCTGCTCTGGACTTAAACAGCTTAAGCTACCACTTGAGGACTTCCAAGGATTTGTTGTAATTATTCATGTTATTCTTCTTTTTGTGACATCCAGGAGCCTTGCAAAAACCTAGATGCATTCAAAATTTTATATACAAGGGCATAGAAGGCGGTTAAAAGATTTGCTGGTTTGGATCACAAGGGTGAATGCCTCTGTTGGTTGCCTGCTGTTCTATATAGGACCCTATCTTGTTTGTGTTGTAATGTTCTTTTTCCTAATTTTTCTGAGTCTATGCTTTTTAAGCAGTTCATATTGACATTCACCGTAGTATCCAGTGTCATGTGCAATCATGTGTGAAAAAATCGGACCCAGGAAAACAGAAAGATGTAATGTGACAAAGTTGAGTGTTATCAGGGCTCAGATTGGGAAGAAAATTAAAAAAAAAATCATGTCCCAAATCATCACGCTTTTTACAGGGAAGGACAACAGGGTATTTATCAGCACGGGTTATACAATACCTTCAGCTTCCACTCAGAAATATGGAAAAGAGAAGTTTGTTTGTGCCATATACTCTCTTCAGGTTTTGTTAAGCTAAATAATCTCTTTGAGTAGCTGGTTTACTCTAGTCTTTGAAAAGTACTGCCAGATTCCTGGTGCCAGGGAGTCATCAAATTTTCCATTATCGTCTTTTAAATAAAGCATTTGCTTATATTCTTGGGTCTTGTCTGCCACAGTCCCTTGCAATAGTCTGGTAGGCTAGAGGCATGTTTGAAGCTCTCTGCCCTGTGTAGAAGTACTACTGTATAGGAGGAATGCTACATGAAGCAGTGGTAATGCCTCCACAGGGAAGAGCACAAGTAACAGTGTGGATTTGTATTCCAGTGATTAGAACAGGAAACAGGAGAATGGGACCAAGACTGCTTATTGCTCTTTCTGTGAAAGAAATTTTCATGCATACCTGTGTGATCTAAAGATCTTTCTAAATAGCAAAAATCTGGATTCCAAAGCAGCCCAAGGAGTCTGGGATAATGCCTATGCTATCCAAGGAAAATATGTTTGCCTCCAAAAATAAAGCAGAGTTGCACTATTGGTACTGCACTGAGACCTGTTAGGGAATCAGGTATTCTACAATAAGTGGTTTAAAGGAACTCTGAGATACATAAGTTTCAAATAACAGCTTTTCAACCATGAAAATATCTGATAGAAGAAAAAATTGAAAATATTCTATGAAACTGTTGTTCACATTTCTGTAAATTCACTAAAACTGGAAAATATTTATTTATATTTATTAAATATAGTGAAATTCTGGATAAATTGAAGTTTTGGAGGGAAATTTCTGTATAACCTAGCAGAGATTTTTGATGGGCTTTTCTTCAATGAGTGTATGCAAAAATGCTGGAAAAATAACTCAGATTCCTATATCTATAACACTAAAATAGGGAAAGATCCATTTTTAAGACCAGGTCTATTTGGATGTTCTTTAAAAATAAGTTTCAAAGATCTTACCTGGTATTTCATAGGTGATAGCAGAATTTTACTGGGAGAGAATTGAAGGTAATTGAATTTTATGAGTTAAAAGATTAACAAATACTAAAGCATTTTCATATGCATATTTTCATTGATTTATTTTCTCATATATACATATATATTTATTTATTTCCATTGGTTTTAATTCTTCATAGAAATAACCCACAGCATGCTAATTGGTACTGTATATTTTGTAATACTAATACAATAGAAATATATTTATTTGCTTAGGAATATGAGAAATTTGCAGTTATTTTGAGAAATTAATATACGATCCAAAGTATAGTGTGGGAACACATTTGTAAAGCTAGTGAGTAATTCAAGAGTCACAGCACAGATTTTAAAAGCTCTAGTATTTAAAAAAGTATTGGGTTTTTATTTCTACAAGTATATATTTAAAGAAAAGACAAATGGTGAATTAGCTAACATTTAAATACACCTTATCAAGTTGGCTCTAATATCTGAATATGGAAATATATGATAACAGTATATGTGCTTTCATTCATGTGGTTCCTCTTTTGCAAAAGACTTAAATTGTCCTGAAACCTTCCTTAGTGGGTATTTTATGTGTTTACAAAGCATTACAAACATCAAGGTGAAAGCAGTTCCATCAACTTCAGGAACTTTAAAGTATCTGCATTAGAGTTTGTTGTGATGAATCAGGAGGAAGCACAGTTTGTGTACAAAAGAGTTTCCTCCTCTCCTCTCAATCTCCTGTCAGAGGCTTAATGGGACAGTTTTTTGCCTTAGCTCTGCTTCAGTTTCTCATCTATGAAAGGAGATTACCGTTATTTCCCTATCTGATCTGCTATAAGAAGAAATCCTTTAAGATTGTGAAATACTCAGAGAAACTAATTTTTTAAGGTAATGAAAACTCTGTGATAGATTTTTATGTGTACACGTCCATGTTGTACTTAATTAACCTCTTTGTAATAAAACTTTTCCGGTCTTGTGTGGAAATTAAATTTTAAGTCTGAGTATTTCAAAATTAGATTCTGTGCCTTTCTAGAAAAGAACAGCTACTCTAGAAGCCTTTCAGAATGGTGGAATAGTGCCTGAGGGTACCAGATCCATACTACATGGGGAGGCACTTGAGTTTTAAGCAGAATTTTCAGTGCATTATATGAGAATTAAAACAGCATTTCCAAGATTTCAGATACTTTCCTGGTGTTACAAGTTTTCAATATTTTAAAGTTAAGAAGGAAAGGAGAACATAAAAATTAGTGTCAAGAGAAGAAAAAAGAAGTCTTGCCAAGCATTTCTATTATAATGCTAATTGTGCACTACTTGGCACTATCTGAAATGTTGCAAGACCTTCACAAGATTGGGAAGGTCTATGTATTCTTCTCACTCTAATTAGTTGTAAGGATTTTACAAGATTTAGTTCAAGTGTTCCATTATGAAAAGTGACGTGTACAGAACTTGGTTTGTCAGCTGCCCTATGTGCCCTACAGAAATAAACAAAATAAACAGCTCATTCTGAGCCTGAAAGCCAATTTTAAATTATCTTTTTTTTTTTTTTTTTTAAATCATATGACAGAGAACTGGCTTTGGTTAAGTTTGAAGGTAGGTATATGTTTTTTCCACCTGTCTAGACCTTATGTGTACAAATGAAGCTATTTATATAAACAACCAATGAGCCAATACATCATCCCAGAACTCAGTAGCAGACTTTTGATCGATTTCTCTCAGATTCTTTTTCCTACAAAGCAGTTCAGTGCTCACTAAAACCACATGAATCTTCTCTAGTTCATTATAACCCCAGACTGGTCTATATTAGACCGTGTGCAGACATATGTCCTGTTAGTTGTCAGTCCCCGTTACTTCTTTTCATTAAGGCTCCTGCACTGCTCCCTGGAGGCATCAACTGCCAGACCTCCCAAAGTCTTATGATGCATATCACTTAAATATACAAATTTTGCTTACAGTAAGCATTACCTCTTTGCTGTCACAACCACATGGGTTTTGTGGGGCTGAGATAAACTGAACAGGCACAAAAGAAAGACTAATGCTTTCTACATCAGAGAATCACAGACTCACAGAATGGTGGGGGTTGGAAGGGATCCCTGGAGATTATCTTGTCTAACCCCCCTGCTTGAGCAGGTACACCTAGAGCAGGGGGCACAGGAATGTGTCCAGGTGGGTTTTGAATGTCTCCAGGAAAGGAGACTCCACAACTTCTCTGGGCAGCCTGTTCCACTGCTCTGTCACCCTCACAGTAAAGAAGTTTTTTCTCATGTTTAAGTAGAACTTCCTGTGTTCCAACTTGTGCCCATTGCCCCTTGTCCTGTCATTAGGCACCACCGAAAAGAGTCTGGCCCCAGTCTCTTGACACCCACTCTTCAGATAGTTATAAGTATTGATAAGATCCCCCCTCAGTCTTCTCTTCTCCAGGCTGAAGAAACCCAGCTATCTCAGGCTTCCTGCATAAGGGAGATGTTCCAGTCCCCTGATCGTCTTGGTAGGTCTCCACTGGACTCCCTCCAGTAGTTCCCTGTCTTTCTTGAACTGGGGAGCCCAGAACTGAGCACAGTACTCTAGGTGTGGCCTCACTAGGGCAGAGTAGAGGGGAAGGATAACCTCCCTGAACCCACTGGCCATGCTCCTTTTTATGCATCCCAGGGTACCATTGGCCTTCTTGGCCACAAGGGCACATTGCTGGCTCATGGTCAACTTGCTGTCCACCAGCACTCCCAGGTCCTTCTCAGTGGAACTGCTTTCCAGCAGGTCAACCCCCAACCTGTGCTGGTGCATGGGGTTGTCCCTCCTCAGGTGCAGGACCTTACACCTGCTTTTGTTGAATTTCATGAAGTTCTCCTCGGCCCAGCTCTCCAGCATGTCCAGGTCTCGTTGGATGGCAGCACAGCCTTCTGGCATATCAACCACTCCTCCTGATCATGATATGTAAAAATGCAAGTCTAATAGCTTCTGCCATGGTGATTGTACAAGTATCCCATCACATCTTCCTCTTAGTGAAGAATTATTATCTCTAGGAAGATCGTTAGTTCTAGGAGGAAAATTGTGTTAGACCTGTTCTCATAGAAGACTGCTGATCATCCTGCTTTCATAGTAAAGGTTATGGGACTTCCCTGAAGTAATTCTGCTTTGAAATAAATCACATCCATTAGGGAAAAGACCATCTATCCTATTTTTCAACTTGCCAGTGGAAAGAATATTTCTTAAAACTTTGAGACCTATTCCTTTAGCTACTTAGCTTTGCAAGACTTTTTCCCATGGATTTTGTAGAGAAGTGAGTTTATGATGAGATTTTGAATTTATTTTGGGAGAGAGAGAGGTGATTTGCTGAGTGCTATACTACAGTTCTCAGAATGTGTGCATTGGAGTGAAAGGTTGTCAATTTATTGAGGGTGGCAGGTGAAATTCAGTGCTGATAAGGTAATGTGTACTAGAGGGGATAATTTGAATTTCTCACACACGTTGCAGATTTCTAAAATAATTGCAGTCACTGAGGGAAGAGACTTGGGCAATGTTTTGGACAGCTCAGCGAAAACAGCTGTTCAGTGTGCTACAAAAGGAAAATGCTAGGACATTTAAAAACAATTCTAAAAATTCTGAAATATTTTAATATCATTAAGCTACTCTGTTACTATTTTCTTACATAGTGTTTGTTAGGTTCTGACAACTTCATTCAGGAAGCGATTCATCAAGGAAAGACAGAATTCTAGAAAAGGGTGAGGAGAAATTTGAATAAGGTAATGCTTCTTTTTAAGGGTCTGTATTAATAGTGTTTCATTTGAGGAGACTAAATGGATCGGCCTTAAGAATAAGAAAAGCTAAACTGAGTTCACCTATTTATCTGTTCAAAAATTAATGCAGATCAGTTGAAGCGGACAGTAAACTTTGAAGTGAAAATTGCTTTTTAAAAAAACAACCTTTAACTGATGGGGGTGAAAATGAATTTACCTCAATAGCCAGATTATTCCATAGTTGTCCAATAGGAAGTTTTTACTAAAGCAGGAGGTGAAGCACCATTGAGATAATCTGTTTCGGAATTTCCTATGTTTAGTCCCACACCTAGATTCCCATCACTAATTGTGATTATCAGTTTATGTGATAGGCATAATGATCCTGGCATGAATACATACAATTAGTTAAGAGCTTTTGACATTATCAGAGCCTTCAGCTTTACTTTGCTTTCAGATCATCTGCAAAATTTACCCAGTGTTGAAGTAAGACTGCATTTCTGTTCTAGAAAGGATGAAAGGAAGGGAAGGGGAACTAGAGATCAATTAAATTTGATGAATCTAAAAATACCACTTGCTAAAGACTCTTATTTCATTTGGCATACCTCACTTTTTGGCGGTATGTCTATTTGATCACATCTCACTTTTTATCCAAAAAACTGAATGAGGAGAAAACTTCAGTTTTCCACCTGACAGCTTTAGGTTTCCTGAGAGTTATAAACCTGAACTTCATGGAAAAGACATATGAGATGGTTCAATGACTATAGGTACCTTAACAACTAATGGAAAGATGGTTGTAGTTTTTGTTGAGGTAATGTCTTAGGGTTTTCAAATCTACTTCTGACTATTAGGTGCTTGGTAACTTTGAAGCTCTGTCCTTCAATAGCTGTAAGATAGAAGAACTTTCTTCATGTTTGTATCAAGTTGCAAACTTGGTTTCCATCACTGCTTCTTCAGACTTCCCGCTATGGAGAGAAAGAAGAGGAAGGTTGCTGCCACTCTTTGAGCCTCCATTTTACATTCCTGTGTTTGCTACAGGTAGCTTTCTCAGCAATATGTTTCCTCACAGCTTTCACTCTTTAGGAACTCCTCATTAAAGTCTTGTTCATATCCCTGCTCCTCCTTATAAGGTCATCAAAGAGCAGCATGAGCACTTCAAGTACTCTTCTGTAGATTCAGGAAGTCACCTTTGCACCAGTTTCTGTTCAGATAATGGCTGCATTATTGAATCCAGTATTAAACTAAAAAAGACTTGAATCCTAATGATATATTTAAAAAGCCTTTAAAAATAACCCAAGTTAGATTGTTGAGTTAGAAAGCTATTATTGCTTTAAAAGCTGATCTCATACAACATTCCAAAATTAAAAGGTAGCATTACGAATTTCTACTTTTTTGTAATATGAAATCCTCACTGTTAAAAAAAGATGGGTAACTTTATCACTTTTCTCAAACTGAATATTCCTTAGATTGGGAGAAAGAAGAAGAATTACTTTTTGTGAAAAATTGCTTACAGAAAGAAGCAAAGGCTTTCTATGATGGAGTGACTACATCAGTGGACAAGGGAAGAGCCATGGATGTCACCTATCTGGACTTCTGTAAGGCCTTTCACACGGTCCCCCACAGCATCCTTCTCTCTAAACTGGGGAGATATGAATTTGATGGGTGGACTGTTTGGTGGATAAGGAATTGGTTGGATGGTCGCATCCAGAGGGTAGTGGTCAATGGCTTGATGTCCAGATGGAGACCAGTGATGAATGGTGTCCCTCAGGGGTCCCTATTGGGACCAGTGCTGTTTAATATCTTCATCAGTGACATAGACAGTGGGATCGAGTGCACTCTCAGCAAGTTGTTTGCAGATGACACCCAGCTGAGTGGTGCAGTGGACACACCAGAAGGACGGGATGTCATCCAAAGAGACCTAGACAGGCTGGAGAGGAGGGCCTGTGACAACCTCATGAGGTTCAACAAGGCCAAGAGCAAGGTCCTGCACCTGAGTCGGGGCAACCCCCAATATCAATACAGGCTGGGGGGATAAAGAGACTGAGAGCAGCCCTGCAGAGAAGGACTTGGGGGAACTGATGGATGAAAAGCTGGAAATGAGCCAACAATGTGCGCTTGCAGCCCAGGCGGCCAACCGTATCCTGGGCTGCATCAGCAGAAGCGTGGCCAGCAGTTTGAGGGAGGGGATTCTGCCCCTCTACTCTGCTCTGCTGAGACCCCACCTGGAGTATAGCATCCAGCTCTGGAGCCCCCAACACAAGAAGGACATGGACCTGTTGGATCAGGTCCAGAGGAGGGCCACAAAAATGATCAGAAGGGTGGAACACCTCTCCTATGAGGACAGGCTGAGAGAGTTGAGTTGTTTAGCCTGGAGAAGAGAAAGCTACAGGGAGACCTTATTGTGGCCTTTCAGGATTTAAAGGGGACTATAGGATGGATGGGGGCAATCTCTTTAGCAAGGACTGTTGTGACAGGACAAGGGGTAATGGTTTTAAACTAAAGGAGGGTAGATTTAGACTGGATATAAGGAAAAAATTCTTTACAATGAGGTTGATGAAACACTGCAACAGGTTGCCCAGAGAGGTGGTAGATGCCCCATCCCTAGCAACATTCAAGGTCAGATTGGACGGGGCTCTGAGCAACCTGATCTAGTTGGGGATGTCCCTGCTCACTGCAGGGGGGTTGGACTAGATGACCTCTAAAGGTGCCTTCCAACCTAAACCATTCTATGATTCTGTGATTCTATGAGATCTTCCTGTAGGTGGTGGACATCATGGAAGTGGACAACATCTCAGTTGGAAATGTTTTGTGTGTCTCTTCTGTTTTGGGATAGGATGGACTAGAACAACGTATCCTAACCAGTTTATGCCACATCAGTCACAATCTGTATTTTTTTGTTCATTATACATGGGTCACAGGCTGGAAGGTTTTTGGATGTTAGTTCCCTAGTTGCAGTTTTGAGGTACCTTGATCTGAGGGAGAGCTTAATGTTTGCAAAATGCAGGACTTCATTTGATTCCTAACCTTGTTCTCTCTCTCTCTCTCTCTCTCTCTCTCTTCATTATAGCAAAAATTGCACTGTTCCTTTTTGCTAAGGTTTCTTCCTCCTTCCTGGTAGGAGCTGAGACATCAAACATTCAGTTTGTCCATTAACAATTGCTAACTTAATCACTACGCTAAAACTTTTTTCTTGTTTCTAAGACCAAAACTGAAAAAAAAGGTGTAATTTTTCTCTTAAGCATATGCATACATACAGATAAACCATTGTAAACATGCTTGGCTTTAATACATGCAAAAGCTGTTCTTATTTTCAGTTTGAACCTGTACAAAAATATATACAAACTTTTGGAAATTTGGGTTTAATTGCTGAATGGGATAATACCAGCTCTAATTTTGCCTCTAGTTTATGGTAGACCAAGTCAAAAAACCTCATGTTAAACTGAAAACAAATGAATATCAAATAAAATGCTGCCTGGGATACTTAAACATTAGCTTCACAGGATTAGCATACTAATGATATTGCTATGAGAATACAGAATCTATTATGTTTATTAATTGCAAATGTAATTTCTAAAATGTACTATGTGACTTGTTTTGCATATTATCTTTCTTAAATACATGGAAGACCACGTCCTAGAAAAGCATGCACATATAATTTTCCCTATCCTTTTCTGCTATTTTGATTCTATCTGCATGTTTGAGCTAGAAAAACAATGTATTTATTAAAAAAAAAAACAAAAAAAACCAACAAAACAACAACAAAAAAAAACCCTCTACAATGTCTGAGCTTTATAAATGTTACCAGTGACGAGTGTAAGGAAATTATTTTCTTTCAGCAACTTATTTTTTTAATATATATAGAAGTATAGATAAATCCTAGTCTTGCTGTTCGTTGATATAGACACTTGACTGAGTTCTGCCAGGTACTGAGTGCTCTAAGCGTCCATGTGAACCTATGGCTATTGAGAGTACTCAGAAATCCACAGCATCAGGTCCCAATTAAGCAAATCTAAAATTGTTGTCTTACATTTTAAAATTGCAGTACAGATGACCATAACCCAAATGGGAGCTAATAAAAGATAATCCCGTGGTTTGCTTTGAAGCAATTACTGTATATCCCTTTCTGCCTGCAGGAATCACCTTGTCACATCCCTCACTTGCATCAATCCACCACTTCCCCTTCCCCCCTTCTATTTTTGTAATCCTGCCCTTTAACAAATATAGAGTTTAGAGGATGACATAAAAAGGAGAGTTGCAGATGTACTGAAATATATGCAGTCTTTCTGCTATTTTCAGGATTACAAACAGCTGATGAGTTAGTGTACTACAAGCAAAATAGACTTATCAAATTAAGTATGAGGACTTCTATATCTTTATGAAGTAGGAGGCTAATACAGCAAGCCTGAATTGGTTGTATTCTGGCACTAATCTACACAGAGATGGTTTCAAGGCAAGGGAATGTTTTACTTCAGAACTGATATGTCTGTATAATAGCAAGCAAGATGGTTCCTTTCTCTACACTTTCTCTCATTTTTCTTTACCTTAACATCTATGCCAGGAGTCAATTGTGATGGATTCCCTGGTGATTTGAAGCAAGGAGTGTCTCACCTGTACTAAATTCACCTTTTCTTGGTACTTAAGATTTGAACTCTATACAGAAAAGCTACTGTGTTCACCTGTTGTGATCCATGCTAAAACAAAATTTATGAAAGGTATGTGATCACTGTTGAAGGTAATTAAAAAAAAAAAAAAAAGGTAAAAATGTTTAACCGGTGTTGTTGTTACCTCTTCAGCTGTAGGGCACTGCCTAGCTCCATTTGAACCACATGTATAAAAGGAAAATGACAGGTGTAATTTGCATAAGTTACCAGAGAGAATCATTAGAAGCAAGCATGTAAAAATGGAAGTGCTATATTCTGATTGATCCCTGCCCTCCCTGTGGCAGAGTCATCTCCCACAGGCATTTTCTGAAGAAGGGTTGGAAATTAAAGTGGGAAACGTTAATTACAGATCAATATTCCATGGACCACCATTTTCAAAACTGGGGAGTAAGTCAGAAACTAAAAGAGGATGAGACAGAGGACAAGCTAGTTTCTGTACTGCCTTTTCCTTTTCATAGTTACAGCTTCTGATCAGATAGAGTTACTACGTAACTGAATAGATTGTCTTCATTGCAAAACAGGAAGAGAGTGGCTGAATTAAAATTTTGCCCTTCCTCCTCCCAGCTGAATGCATTGCTCCAAAGAAATGATACATTTCAGGATTTTACTTCCTTTCTTCTCTATTAGCTCCCTGGCCTCCTTGAAGAAGTTACAAGGTTTTTCTTTCAAATGGTGGTGTGTTGTAGTATTTACTTTGTTGTTGTTGTTGTTTTCATTCTGCTGTGTGGACCAAATAAATTTGGGAAACCACTTTTATGTTCATTGCATTCTCTTCCTGCCTCTGCCGGGGAAGTGACAAACTGATACTATCTGTAGATTTTATGTACTTATAAAATCCATGTTCATCTTTTATCTACAGATTTCTGCAGGAAAACATGAATCAGATTTTTCAAAGAGCTATTATAGTACTGAAAATATCACAAATCTTATACCAGCTTGATTGTAAAAAGAGAAGGATTTCTAAAATATGGAATTATATCCAGCAAGAAAACATCTTAAATTCTACATCTTATATATCTGGCTTTGAAAAGCAGAAGACAGAAAAAAAGATATTTTCAATTTAAAAGTGTGTTTAATATCAATTTATATTTAAAAACTCTTTTAACTGTGGGAAACAAACATACTGTGCCATAAAAGCTTATGTTGCAAGTAGTAGTGACATCAATAATTGCTGAAAAGGCATAGAAAGGAAAAAGTAAAAGTAACATTCAACAAAATAAAGAACTATCTGATTCAGTTAAATACCTCCTGTTTCCACTGAAGGCAACTTTGCTGTTGACTTTAGCATAGCCAGTTGTATTTTAGACACAAACTTTCAAACACTGCTTATGTGCAGTACTGTATGAATTGACATGCGATCTTATCTCTAAAGTTGTAGTAAAAAAAAATGAAGTATAAATCCACAAAAGATATGCAATGCGTTGTTGCATTTCTATTCTTTTGCTTTAATGTAATTTTAGTTTAAACCATAAAATAAGAATATTCATGATATTAATATCATTACAGGAAATATTTGCATAGATATTCAATGGATGTGTTTATGATTCAAAATATTATGTTTCTTATGTCTATAAAATGAGAAAAAACCCTATTATAATGAAGAAAATTAAATATAAGTGATATGAAGGAAAAAATGTTTGGCCAAGTCACATTTGCTATAGATGTTTAACTTGCAGTTCATCTACTTCACTGATGTAAACTTAAAAATGCATAAATTAAAATAGTGAAGTTTTTTTTTATCTAATGGATTCAAATACCAAGTGTCAGATATGGTTTGAATAATCATTTCCCCAAAGGAACTTTGTAGCTTGACCTTTTGATTTTATTGCAATGGACTACCTTCCCACAAGCTTTTTTAAAGCAGCACAACACCATCTGTTGGTACGCTATGTATTTATGTATTTCCTATGTAAATGTCTTAGAACAAAGTTTTAGTACTTTTATTAATTTGAAACAACCTATTGGGACATATAAAAAAAGGGCAGTGCTGATTAATGTATTTTTGTGTTTTGGTTTGGTTTGGTTTTTTGGTTTTTTTTTTTTTTTTATATGACAGCATGTAACTTATAATTGTGCCATAGAAGATATACCAAATAACCAAGATTTTTTACATTAGTTTTATAGTAGTATTGAATTCCTATTTGTCTGATGTAGCTGCTGCTGCTAGTGATTTTACAGTCTATGAGGAAAAATCCTATTCTGTTAAATTTTACTCTTATGAATGCCTCTCTTTTGAAGTACATGATTGACTGCAATGATATTCTCAGAGCCTAAAAACCTCTGTGGCCATTTACAGCTAGTGTCAACCACTTCAAGACTTTGCTGCATGTAGGATGGCAATGGAAGTAGTGAGGCAGTCATGAAATCATGATGAAATTCATTGCTTTGCTCGTGTAGCATATGTTTGTGAGGGGAGATAGGCCTTTCTCTTGTGGGATCTAAACCAGAAGAAACAGAAGTCCATGCAAGTGCCAAGCTCTAGGATCTAAGCAGCAAACTCTGTTTCTATGGTTGGTGTTCAGGTCTCTGCTTGCTTTTAGAAATAGTGAAATAGAAGAAACAACTCTGCACTAAAATACTGTGAAAGTAAGCATAGTCAAAATAATTCCAGCAATATATAAATGGATTAGACCAAAATAATCAGCTTGCAGGTGAGGTATTGCAAAGCTATAGGGATCAAAGCTGCTAATACCAATGCAGTGACAAGGTGGAGTAATCTGGAGTGTGATAAGAGTCACTTTGAACTCTTGCCTTCCTTGATGTATCACCAAATAACAGTTACATTTATATAGCGTTTTATATGTTCTAAGCCCTGTCTGGATTCTTGCAATGCTGTGCTAAGGAAAGTTCAGAAGCATCACTCATTCTTATTTTTGCTAACACAAAAGCCAGCTGATTTTCCCAGGAGCACCTAATGGGCCTGTGGCTCAACCAGGATCGTTCTGACTCCTACCTCATCATTGTTTTTGATATATGCCAATCACCTTGATCTGGCCAGTGGTGTTCTGGGATCCAGGCATCTGAATGAACTCCACAGTTACGTATAAGAAGCCATAGAAAACAGTAAAAGAAAGAGAAAAATCTAAACCCAGCAAAGATCAAGGATATTCCAGGTAACTTCTCAGAAGATACCCAGAGAGGGAGAGAACGAGGCAAAAAAAGTAAAACATTAGACAAATAAAATGAGCCTTATAGGGACTGAAGGTTATGGAATCTTGTGGGTAATCTCCATATACCACAATATGACGGTTGTCAAACAAGTAGACCACGATTCTTGCCAAATGTATACCAGAAGCCAGACTGCTTAGCTATCAGGCAAACAGTTGCAAAATTGCACCCAATTTCTTTCTTAGTTTGAGATTCATAGGAAGAGAGCTCTGTGGAGAATTAACTTCCTAGGACTTATTTTCATCTATGAAAAGGAGGACTTTATCCCCTAATCTTGCAACACTGTGCTAGATAGGTTGTTATCTCCAAGACTGTCTCCTCAATTTTTTTTTTTTCAATGACTGTGGATGACTACTAAGAATTACTAATTTTTTCTACTTTGTCTTGTTTAAAAGATTAAATTACTCAACAGCCCTTGTAAATAGGGGGTTTCAGTCTCTCCTTCCTATAAACTGTTTCTTTATTTCACATTGAACTAGACTGTCTATTTCTGATGAAGGAATTGACTTTCAGTTTTCTCATTGTAGCACAATGGAACTCTGTTGCTTCTTACAGCAAACTATCTGACCCCTACTGCTAACACTAATAAATAGTGTTGTTTTCATGTTCATATTTCCTGATTTTCTGTCAGTCCTTTTTTTGTCCTCATGTTAGGAGCAGTGTCAATGCCTTATAGGCTGAAGATAAGAGGGTCTGTGAAACATGCTGGCTGTTTAGAAACATAAGTATGTAGGCATGTCTTCCATCCTACACGACTACTGTTCTTCCTGTCTTGGAGATCTTGGAATGACTCTGAGTGCAAGTATGTGAGTTAGTGCAAGTATGTGAGTTATAATACCAAATGAAGTCTCCCCTTCTCCATAAAGGGAGTTTCTATCTAAGAAAATAAGTCACTATAAATATAATTTGCAAGGAGTACATGCTTAGACAAAGTTAGCAGTCTTCTGTTTCAAACCAAAGTTTTGCAATGAGGTCAGCTGTACATTATGTTAGTATTGCTAATTTAAATCAGCAGCCTTAGGACATGTTCCTGTAGGCAGCTATGCACCTTTCTCTGTGTAAGCTAAAATATTCATTCACTTCAGTTTGAGAGTAGTGTACACAGCAAAATAATCTATTGTTTTGTTCAATGATATGAGAACTAGTCTGGAGTAATTTTAGAGTAATTATTACAACAGAACTTTGGGGAAAAAACCTATAAAAACATCAGTAGTGACTTACCTGGATTTCTAATCCCTCAGGGACTTTTCCATGGTTTGAGCCAGTATGAGCAGGATTCTACAAGTCTTCAGGATATTACATTTTTTGGGAGCTTCAGTCTAGAATCACAGAATCACACAGAATGGTTGAGGTTGGAAAGGAACTTTGGAGGTCATCTGGTCCAACCCCCTGCTCAAGCAGGGCCACCTAGAGCAGGCTGCCCAGGACCATGTCCAGATGGCTTTTGAATATTGCCAAGAATGGAGACTCTACTACAGCTCTGGGCAACCTGTGCCAGTGTTTCATTATTTTTCCTGAAGCAGGCATGACTTATCCAGCCAGATTACTCAACACAGCATCCTTATCCTGCAGAGCACTTCATATTTCTATTAGTGACTGGATAAAATTTCCCTGAGCAACTAATTAATAAGGTCCACATTCTGAAGTCCATTATAAATGTGCATACCATTATAGGGAATGATCAAGGTACAAACAGTTTCTTTCCAGGGCAAGGATTTGTGTCATAGTTGTTATAACACTAACCCACTCTCAGTACAGACACTCAGTAGAAGTGAATGAACAACGTAACTCCTGCCTTTGGATCTGGGTAGTATCTGATCCCTGTTCCAAGTGTATTTCAGAGTCTCTCAAGCACAGTGTTATATGAAGATCCCACATCTGCCACTTACTGGTAGGTCCACACCTGCCTGGGATCTGCAAATGACTCTGTCCTGGTGCTCCTGGTTGCTCTTTCATACCTTCCACTCCTGCAGCTCTCAAGCTACATTATTTTTTCCATGCACAAATGTTGCAGTAAAGCAAAGGATTTAGAATATTTAAACTAAATTGGAATTTTAAATGAGAGAAAATCAGCAAACAGTTTTGAATATATTTTGCCTTTTTAGTTTTGCCACTCCTTGGACTCTGAGTTTTGTTCAAGTCACCAACCAGGCAGAATTTGGGCCTTGGGCTGCAGTCTTGATTCTTACAATGGAGTTACCTCTCACTGCGAACAGGACCTCCATTTTAAAATTATCTCAGACTCTGTCCCCTCTCTCTTGCATTCATGCAGGAAAAGACATACAAGATCATGTATTGGTAAATCTGGTTTTATACTATCTGAGACTTATCTAATATGAATGTTGAGTTTCACATCCATTTTGTAGCCAGAATGCAGAAAAAGCTATAAGCATATTCATACTAGAACAGTGGAGATGCCTCAGCTAATTTTGAGCAATCTAACTGCAGCAGCACTGAACTCAATGAGGCCTAATTTATCCTCTTCTTTGCCCTACTGTGAGCTCAACTCTGCTACTTCTAGTACTGCATCTAAGTATTTACTATAGTGCAATTTGCAACCTAGACATCCCACAGACTTTTCTGAATTATTAAGTCCTTGTTACAAATTCTGTAATCCACAATAAAGATTACTGTTATTAGTGTGTCTAAGACTATGCCAATACCACAACTAATTTGTTTTTTGGGGGGTTGTCACAGTAATTCACAAGAAAAGATGTTGGTCACTGTCCTCATTTTGGCTGGGATAGAGTTAATTGTTTTCCTATTAGGTGGTATAGTGCTGTGTTTTGGATGTAGTATAAGAATAATGTTGATAACACACCTATGTTTTAGTTGTTGCTAAGTACTGTTTGTAATAAATCAAGGATTTTTGAGCTTCTCATGCTCTACCAACTGACAAGGCTGGAGATGCACAAGAAGCTGGGAGGGGGCACAGCCAGGACAGCTGATCCGAACTGGCCAAAGGGATATTCCATACCATATGGCATCATGCTCAGTATATAAACTAGGGGAAAGCTGGCCAGGGGGCTGCTGCTCAGGAACTGACTGGGCATCATTTAGCAGGTGGTGAGCAATTGCACTGTGCATCACTTGCTTTGTATATTCTTTTATTATTATGACTGTTACTATTACTATTTTACTTTATTTTGTTTCAATTATTAAACTGTTCTTATCTCAATCCATGAGTTTTCTCACTTCTACTCTTCCAATTCTCTCTCCCACCCCACTGGGGTTGGGGGTGAGCGAGTGGATGTGTGATGCCTAGTTGCTGGCTGGGATCATTGGAGAACTAAGTTTTGCAAGTTAGTGTTTTGACTTTTTCTTTTTGGCATGTTCATAATGACAAACAAGATAGTTGCTTGGTATGAAGATGATTCCTTCTATTGAAGATCTTCAATAGATCAGATCTATTCTTCAAAGATCTATTCCACCCTGCTATACAATTTCCAACAAGTGAGTTTGTTTGTGAGCTTCAAGCCATTCCTGACTAATGTATTCCGAACATACAGGCTCTTTTTTATCTGTTAAGGATTAGTTATCTCAAATTACAACCATAGGTAGCGAAACAATCATAGCCATTAAGCTTTTATGTTACCTATCATAAGTCTTATTTTCATTCTGCAGACATTTCTGACAGACTAGGTTAGACTCTCCTGGACTATATATTCTTGTCATATGCTTTTTTTTTTTCGCAAGTATTTTTCTCACTAGATAGATACCATACACAATATACCCCTTCTGTAAATTCTCATCAGTGTCTTCTGTTAAAAAGAGAAAACATCACCAGTGAGGAACTGGTGGCATTAGAGATACGAGGTAGGAAAAACAACAGAAGATTTCCTATAATGCTCTGTGTAAACACTTCTATCTCTCTCTATCTGACTATCAGGTTGTCACTGAAAAGTCAGTATTAGCTGCAATAGTTAGGTCTGTAATTAAAACACACCATTAGCCATGATTAATTGGCCCAAATGGAGAAATGACCTGGTTATATGGATACTAATTCTGGAGTTAGCTTATTTATCCGTACCATTGTAGAAGTCTTCAATCTCTTTTCAAAATGACATCAGCACTTGAAGGGGTAAATCCTGTGGTGATCAGTGTAAGTTAGGCTCTTAAATATATGCTTTTTGAAAATATAAATCTCCTGAATTACCTAGACATTTTAAATCATTTCACTTATAGTGTCTTTGGTGGAATTGTATTAAAATACAAAAGTCAAAATATTTTGAACTTATGAAATCTCAGTTTTACTTAGTACAGATAGGAATTTTGTTTGCATGATAAAATCTAAAAAAGGAACAGGAATACATGAATAATAATGATATGCAGCTGCACTACTGAAGGTGTTTATGAAACTGTTTTGATCCATGCTTTATTAGACTGTTTGATTTACTAAGCTTTCAGGTTCTTAGAACATAATTGTACTGTAGCTTATACTATGTACTGTTGTTCAAGAACATTAATAATTTGTTGATAAGTTCTCTTTCTTAGAAATCAATCAGCTCTCTGAAACTCTGATTTTCTTCATAATATTCTTGCTTAATCTTTAATGATTATATATGGGTTTTCTTTGTTCTTAGTAACAGTTTGGTGTCAACATACTGTTCTTAAGAGCACTCTTTCTTCCCAAACTAGAAAAGATCTGAGTGATTGAAGTCCATTGGTGTATTTAATACCCTTTAAATTAGCCCATGCTTTATCCTTTAGAGGAGACAAAGATGTAGCCATGTGACAAAATGCTATCTATTCCACAGCCAGATGATCCATATAGCATAGCATTAGTAGCAGTTACAAACTGAAATGAAAACATCTTTCCATCATGGCAGAAAACCCCCCAAACCTTAGGCATCCAGTCAATGACATCCAAAAACTGGAAAGTGATACAAATCATGTGCTGAGCACTTACAGGTTCCATGGACTTCTGCAGAAGTGGCAGGCCCCCAACAAACTCCTAGCATCTCTACAGCTTTTATCACTAATAGATTCTGTTTAACTTTTTCCTTACAATTATGAAAACAGAAGGTGGAATTATGGTGAAGGAACTTTTTTGGTGGAAAAAGTTTGTGTAAAGCACTTAGATTTTAGAATTTTAAAATGTATAGATAAATGGGACATAAGCCTTGAACTTCAATTAGTGAGAAAAATATTTTTAAGCTAAATTTATTTCCAGTTTTGGGTTTTTTTTTCCCCAAAATTAAGTGTTTGATTGTCTATGTTCTTCTGAATTACTCCTAACACTTCAGCTAAACTCCAGTGTTTGTTAATAGGCTAACAATGGGAACTAACATACAAATCTAGTGCAAGCAGATGCATAATAAAGATAGATTTTAGCTTCTAGTTTCCTGGAGGTTAATATGGACAATGAAATAAGATTAAACAAAAGAGGTTTCTTTAGTTTAGCTTATTTTAAAAAGATTAGAAAGACTGACTCACATAAGACAGTTCAAATACATAAAAGGCTGCTGCAGAGGGGAAGGCAATAATAGGTTCCCCTCACCCATAGCCGGTAAAATGAGAGTAAGGGAGATTCAACTCTAAGGCAAACTTCACAGCAGTAAGATAGTAAAGCACTGTAATAGAGAGGGAAGTGGTGGGACCCATTGTCTTCCAGCTGTGTTTTTCTGTGGTTACCGTGAGAGGTTACCATGGCTTTCATTTTCCTGATGGACAAGAAAGTCCTGCCCAAAAACTTCACTTGAAGTAGCAGTATTTTATCTTCCTAAACTGTATGAAGGAATGGGATATATCACTGATTTTGGAGTCTGCACAAAGGGCCTCTGTTGGCATCCCAGGCATTATGTTAGATGGGTCTACTTCACTATTTTCTTGTTCCAAGACAGAGGAGTTCCTCAGGATAATAGATAGATAGATGCTCCCCAACACTGCATTGTCATTGCTGAAGTGCATTAAGGCAGAGACACATCAAAGGGGGAGGGGGAAATTCTTGTGGTCATAATTTCTTTAGTAGGTTGCCTCAAAAATACAAGACTGGAAGAAAACTGTTTTCCTTTGTTCTCCTGCTGTGTCTGCCTCATTCTGTTTCTTTTCCTCTTTGTTGTTGTACTCACCTATATATTTTGGACTTAATTTTAAAGTTAAGCTTCTCCTCCATAGTTCATACCATTTGGACTATGCACAATAGAATCTGAGGGGCATATTTCAGCTATCTGGCAGGCTGAGCCAAGGTCCTTCAAAATTTGTTAATAGAAAACTGAGGAATCTGACGAATGCAACAGGATCCATATTTGTTTTCTTACCTTGTTTCATGATCCTTTCTCACAAGTACAAAACAGTAGTAACATTTAGTGCTACTAAATGAGGCTAGCCTTCAAGCATTCACCAGGTATTAGTGTTGGAAGTCAATTTGTCTGAATATTTAAAAAAAGAAACTTGCTTTCAGAGTGTCATCTGACTTTTTGGTATGTTGGCTGTGTCTTCTAGTTGCTATTTTGAAGGCTGAGAGAAGACCCAGGTGGTCTACTTCCTTTGTTCAATGATAGGGAATGACTGTCAGGCATCCTGTATTTAACTTGTATTTAAGTCTTTTTAGAAGGCAAAAGGCTACACTGTTCACTCCTGCTGTTTCTGAGCCACCTCTCTTTTCCTTTTCTGTGTCTGCAGTGGCACTCTGCTGGTTTCCAGTTTGTCCTCTCTACTGCACTGCTCCCATGAGCAGTACTCCCCAAGCTTTTTTTTTCTGTCTCTCTCTTTATAGCTTTTCTAATTTAATATCTGAAGGTTTAGCTCTTGGTAAATTTGGTTACTTGTAACCCCTATATCTCTGTTTCCTCCATCAGTGAGGATGGATTTGAGTGGTGATAGGTGGCCTTACAAGCATACCAAGCACTTTTGTGTGCCCTTAGCACCTGAAAGAGAGCTTCATGAAAAGCCCTGCTCTGCATCTGCATATCAAATTCATGCTGAGAAGGTGGCATCATTTTAGACAACAGTGACATGCTGCTCAGAATTATTTTTCTTCCCTGACTGATCATTTGTTTTAATATCAGTGACTTAGAAGATGAATCTCAAAATAACCCCATTCTTAAATATACTCATTGTAAATATTAATTCAAAGGGACTCTACATGCTACATTAAAACCAACCCACTCTGTGTCAAACTTACTTCTTACTTCCATGGTCTTGTTTCCACATATTGCATTGCTTTTGCCAACCTTCCAGCTCTAGCTGGTCTTTCAGAGCTATCTTCCAATAATGGAAGGAAAAACAGACTTCCTGTGCAAAGTGACACATAAACTAAATTATTTGTGTGATGACCCAAATCTAGCACAAACTTAGTGTTCACAAGTTTACCCCTGAAGGTGAAAAGTGCAAGAAGTCAGGAGTATGTAAAGTTGGATGTAGATACTGATCATAGCAATTCATTTATACTGGAAATAAGAACACCTTCCTATCTATTAAACAAATTTTTGTTCTTATTCTGAATGGCTCCTGTATATAAAATGTGAAGGTGAAAGAGGTTAGGCTGGGTCTTAATCCCGTCTGTACTCTATCACCCTGTTGTGTGGAGCTCACAAACATTGTTGAGATTGTGTCTGAACTGCACCATGGGAAGGTAACCCTGTTTAAATTAGAAATATCTGAACTCATTACCTGAAAATTTCCCTTATCTTTAGTGCCAGTTTTGTCTTTTATTTACACTGAGCCAATGTTCACCTATAATACACGTTCAGTGTTAGTAGAGTGAACCATAGCAATGAGTTCATCCATCCTGAGATTCTTCACTGGTCCATAGAAGCGGAGTGCACCACCAACATAGTTAACCTGCTACAGAACTGAATCGGGTAGACTTTGCAAGCTAAACTTAAGGCTGAATATAGCAGACTACAGAGTTTGGTGTTAGGCTGTGTATAAACAATATGTATAAACAGATAAAAAACCCAGAAGTGTTGTGTGAGGCAGACTGAGCCCACAACTATGAGGGCAGAGTGGGTGGATAACATTCATTAATGTAATGATTCAGAATCCATGAACTGGAATGTGATATGTTTGAAAGAGGTGGCTGAACCACTTTTTAAATTTGTTTATCTATTAATTCTTTTTTTTTTTAAAGAACAGAAGATCAAATTTATGGGGTCATAAGTACTTTGTTACTAGGGAGAGTGAAGCTGCAGCAATACAATTTAACTGTGTCTTGTAGATTGGCAATATATGTACCTTTCATTCTAGTGAGTAGTTCCAGTTCTTAGATGAGAAGCTAAGACATTCTTAAAGATGTAGCAGTGCTTTTGTTCCCTCTGTCCTGGTTTTGGCTGGGATTGAGTTAATTTTTTTCCTAGTAGCTGGTATAGTGTTGTGTTTTGGATTTTGTATGAGAATAATGTTGATAACACACTGATGTTTTAGTTGTTGCTAAGCAGTGCTTACACTAGTCAAGGACTTTTTCAGCTTCCCATGCTCTGCCAGGTGCACAAGACACTGGGAGGGAGCACAGTCGGGACAGCTGACCCCAACTGGTCAAAGGGATATTCCATATCATATGACATCATGCTCAGTATATAAACTGGGGAAACCTGGCTGGGGGGCACCAGTTGCTGTTCAGGGACTTGCTGGGCGTCGTTTGGTGGGTGGTGAGCAGTTGCATCCCTTTTTTTTCCTGGGCTTTGTTCCTCTCTCTCTCTTTTGTTGTTTTCATTACAACTTATTATGTTTCATTATTATTATTATTATTATATTATATTTTATTTCAATTTTTAAACTATTCTTATCTCAACCCACAAGTGTTTTTTTGCTTTTGCTCTTCAGATTCTCTCCCCCATCCCACCGTGGGGAGGGATGGTGAGCAAGCAGCTGTGTGGTGCTTGGTTGCTGACTGGGGTTAAACCACGACAGCCTCAAAAGTCTTACACTGTGCTTTGTATAGGCTAGATTTTGAGAATGCTTAGAAACATTAAGATAACTGCAGCTATTTGTTTATAAAACATTGCTTCAAGAGGACAGCATGTTGCAGAGGGTATTTCCAGGTGTTCTTAAGATATTGGCTTTAATCCATGAAGTTTACAGTTATTTGGACCATGCCTTCTCCCTCTCACTTCTACACAATTAAAAGCATACACAGTTGTCATTAAATCCATCTTGATTTATAAAAGAAGATCCTCTTATCAGAGAATTTCCTGTAAGTGGGACAGACTCTGTTACTTCACTATCCCCTGGCCATGTGCTTTACCTATAAGTATGGAGTTTTGATATTCTTTTTGGAAAGCTGAATGTCTCCCCACCCTCTTTTTCATATTGTTTGAGAAATGACAAGAGTATAGTGTAACTCTGTGAGAGCTATTGTGGATTTATTATTGTAGTTGGTGAATATTATTATGTACCCTGTGGACAGTCAATTATGTGTGGCATATATTGTAGATTTTATATTTTATCTGCTTTAAAAAATTTTTGAAGTGCCTAGAGCCAGGGTTAGGTGTTTAAGTTGTAATTTCAAATAAATAAATACATTAAATAAATAATTGAATCAGGCAGTTTCATATAACAAAGAGAGCTGGCTCCTGGGTAGAACACACTTTAAGTCTTAAAACAGCAGAATCTTTAATAAAGGAGATAAATAAAAGCCCCAAAGAATTTCTTGTCTTCAGAAAAAAAACCCAAAACCCAAATCAACAGGATTTATGCTTGGTGAATTAGAAGCTTCATTATATATGGTACAAAACTAATCACTAGGGAGCATTTTATTTACCTCTAATTTCTATTTAATAGCCACTGCACTTGTCATTGCAGGTATGGTTACAAAAGTATGGCTACCTTCCACCAACTGACCCCCGAATGTCGGTGTTGCGCTCTGCAGAAACCATGCAATCAGCTATAGCTGCCATGCAGCAGTTCTATGGCATTAATATGACAGGAAAAGTGGACAGGAACACAATTGAGTAAGTAACCAGAACTGGAATGCTCTTGATTTTTCTGTTTCAAGCAGGGTAAAACAGAACTGGAAAAATTTTATGACCCATGAAGCAGGGTGACTGGGATATCCAAATAGTGTTGCAGCTTCAGATGGGGAGTTAAAATGTTTCTCTCTCTCCTTGCCTTTCTTTTTTTTTTTCATCTTCCGTATTTCCTGGTAGCACATAGTCACCTGTGTAACTGCTGTCTGCCTTTGGGCACGTGATTGTAAAGAAAATGTCTCAGGGTTAACTAAAGAAAGGTCCAAAAGGTTATCATGTGGAAGTGGAGAAACCTATTCAAATTTGGCAAGAATTCATGAAATGTTTCAAAGTGGAAAGAGTCTTTTCTTACTGGAAAATCTTTAATGTAAATTTCTTTATCCTCATTGAAGAAAATTTTAGCACACCTCAATGGCCCATTCATTTAATGGTTTCCAGTAAAAAAAGACCAGGTGTGGTCATTTTAACATGCAGTAAAATTGGATCAGTTTTGCAACCTTTCTGAAGTTGTGTAAGGCCAGCAGTGTCTGATTTTATTGACAGACTGAACACAGAGAAACTTTGTGAAGCAGAGCTATTAAAAGACACTTCCAAACAACTCTATACTACATCAAATTTTAAAAATGTACCAGGAAAATGCACAAAAAAAAAGAGCATTTGTACAGAATTAAGAAAACATTATCTGGGATTAAGATTTGAAGTGCTTTTTGGACTCATTCCAGTTAAAATGCAATAAAGATTATCTTGTGGTTTAGGAAAAGTTATTTTGCTTCAAAAGCAAACAATAACAAAATATTACTGTCACTGCATATCCAACATTTACTTTATTGAAATATGTTTCTACAACTTCTCCAAAATGCCTTTTTTTTTTTTTTTTGGGGGGGGAGGGGGGATATTCCTCCTCAATTTCCCATTTACCAGCCCCAAGACGATGTGTCATCTTTTGTTATTCTTTTTTGGTAAAGTAGCTGACATGAATGATTTTTCTATCATTTAGAGTTTAGGGAAGAGACTACCCAAAATGCTGGCAGGATTGGAAAAATAATTTTATTCCACTGGCACATGCATTATTACATTGAAAAGCAATAAACCAAAGCAGATTTTAGGGCTGCCTTAAGGGGAGGTGAGTTGATCACACATCCCTCAGTTTAGGAATTTAAAGGACCTTAGAACATGCAGTGCAATAGCAGTAAACACCTTTTTAGAAAGCCATGCTCAAAAGTATGTTTATGATCTAATCTGCAGGGTGGAGAGACTAGGGTTTTTATACAGCTTCAATGACTGATCCTTGAGGGGAGAGTGCTGCTATACCAGTCACTAGTAGCCTTTTAAAGACACATTAGTGGCAGCTTTGTAAGAGGCAATATATTTCACTAAAAGGAAAATAATCCGTTTACAGTTAGCAGTACAGAGAAGATAGAAAGTGGTAACCTAAGGAGAAGAGGAGGCCATCTCTTAGTTTAGAGTATCAGCTAGTGAGCTGAAAAAAACCCAAACCAAACCAAACCAAAACTTTAATTACAAAGGGAAGTGGTTTAAGTTTACTAAATTGAGCTTGTCGGCCAGCACGTCAGCAAGGTTCTCTTCATTTCTGCTGTGTAAGAGACAAAGGAATGCATCTATGCAGCAGTCCAAAACATTAATTTTACAATCTGGTGGATATTCAGCCTTCCAAACCTTTTGCTGCATGATTTTCTTCTACACAGAAAGATATATTAAAGCATGGTAATTCTCAGGTACATATAACTCATGCTGGATGAACTGTGGATTTACTTACACATTTGGAGTTGTATTAACTTGAGTCAAGTTGGGAAAAGAACTGATTCTTAAAGACTTGTCACATTTGCATTTGTGTTGAGAAAAGAAATAAACACATTAAATTAAACTGTGGCCTCAAGTTACCGTCAGTTAACACCACTGAATATTCTTGGGAGATATGACTATATAACAAAGGATAAATATTCTTTCAGTTGTTCATTTATGACAGTATTTTGTAAATGTTTGAAATAATTTTCCCTTTTATCTACACAGGTAGTATATACACTCTCTTTTGGCCAGAAATATGTGACAGTTTACCATTTGTTTCTCTGTGATTAATATGTTATAATCACATACAATGCTGGGATTACAAAATAAAGAGAACAGCAGGAACCTCATAAAAACAATACGTTCTCATCTTGTGCCTGAGGATTTACCTGCTTCTCTAGCATGTCTTGAGAAGAGATTATGATGTGCCTTTTTCATCTTCAGAAGGACAAAAATTTCGAAGAAGTTATAGTAGTAACTTGGTAGGAAACAAATTTGGGGATATTACAGAGAAATAATGTCCTGCAGCATCATCATCAAAAGTCTCCTGGGGGAATTTTGTTGCTCTGAAAAAAAGATAATCCCTCAATGAGTATTTTGGTCTGCATAAATATGAACAGTGTTCATTTCCCCCCTATTTCTCACAATTCACTTGGTTTTGCTATATTTTTTGTTTCCCAAGTGGCTTGAAGAGCATGATGCATGCTTACTGCTGGGGATAAGGAAGAGTGGGTGGTAGAAAAAGATATCATTATAATGGCGTAAAAATATGAGGGACATTCTGAATACAAGTATCATGACAATAGCAAACCCAAGGAAAATACTGTCTGACATTTGCATGGGGTGCCACAGTATTTTCTGTGATTCATTTATATATTACCAAACACAGTCAATGATTCATTAAAAAGGAGACTTCTGAAAATGGATCCACTGTTGGCATCCTGGTCTTTCACATCCCTAAACCAAACATACTAAGTAGAAAAAGACTAGTTGTTGTCTTTCCTTAAAACTGTTCTACATGGGTATTTCCAAAACATGTTTTCAAATTTAAGGGGGTACATTACAAACTTCTTGGTATTCAGATAGAAGGTTGTGTATAGGATGCTGACTAAATCTATGCAATAGTAAAAAAGCTTTCATTTTATTTTAATGTCATCCTTTATAAATAAATGGCAAATGTGCTTATTTTAATGCTCAGATGAGCTTCTAACCAAGTTTACTTCAAGGTTCATAATTAAGATGTAATCATATTTATGTGTGATCTCTGCTGTTTATATATTAATTACCAGTCACAGAGTAAAAGTGAATGGTAAATTTTGAGCTGTTGAAATCAACTCAGTGGTCTATTTTATTAGTAAATGTTTTTGTACAAAAGCTCCACATAAGATCTTGTACCCTCAGCAAATATTCACTGAGAAGCCTTGTAGACAAATCATCAACAGGGCTGAAATACAGTATCTTGCATCTCTCTCTGACTGCTTCCTATTACTTAGAGTGTCAGTAAAGTCCTGTAATAGCACAATACAGTAGGGGAGAGTAAAGATGTTTAGAAAACATATCTATCTATCCTCACAAGAAGTTTAAGGGTACCATTCAGTAGTTTTCTTAAATAAACATCTATAGTTTTTCCAGCCACTAAGTCAAGTTGCACTAAATCAAGTTGGATTCTCCCTTTTATTTTCCTTTTTTGGTATAACTCTGCCAAAAAAAAACCAAAAAAAACAAAAACCAAAACCCCGCAACAAACCCCACCCCCAAAACCAAACACATTATGCAGCCTAAGCAGCAGTTTTGATTAGGGATAAACAAGGTGGGGGGATTTAACCAAAGGTAGGGTTTTTTAATGTTTTGATTCCACATAAGACCAAAACTCTTGCCTGAAGGCTTAAGAAAGCGAGGAGACAGAAAGAGATTCTTCCTCTTAACCCCCAAAGAACAAAATATGGTTAGGAAACTGGCTTGAGTTATGAGAATTTGTTTCAGCTCTCTCTCTACTGGAAGAGCATTACAGTTTTGCTGCATATTTTTATTTTAATCTTTTCAGATTTTCTGTGAGTCTAAACTGTTTTAATTCTCTTGACATATATAGCTCCTCAGGATTCAAAGTAATGGAGCTAAGAGAGGAATTTGATGTGACATAGTCTACAGACAGACTACATTAGTCACAATTAAGCCTCTTTATTGAGTACTGATAAAATATTAATTTTGAGCGGCTGCTGCATAAAAGATTTCTACAAGTTCAGAAACAGATGAAAGAGAGGCAGTCATTACCAGTACGCACCTTTTTTAAAACTGAAAAACAATTATTTAAAAAAAAATTAATTAAGCTCCAATGAGCAATCAAGAACATGGAAGACCTTGGTCATATTATGTTAAAAGCAGCTATATTTGGAAGAAAATAGAAATGACTGTTTTATTTGTCAATTCCCCCCCAGATGGAAAAGCATATTACACACTAAGTATCCCCAAATGTCATGAGTGTTGATGATTATCACTGACAGAATTCTTCCTCCCAGTCAGTGTGAGAACAATTGCTGTTTAAAAAAATATTTTAACTTATTAAAAAAAGGGAAATTTATGTACCAGAAGTTGTTAAGTTGTAAGATTTTGCCTCATTTCTGTGCTAGAAAATACTGAACTCCAATACTAGCCATGTAATAATTTGTTTAAAATTCAGACTGCTAAACTTAGCTCAGCTAAGGTCTAGGTGATAGATTTGGTGGCAGTCCAACACTCCAGCTGCAAATTGTATCTTTCTTTAAAGTTTACATGAAGGTAATTTCCTGAAAGGTAGTGAACCACTTGTGCAAAGGCTTCCATTTGATTTACATTGGGATTTATACTGTGTGTGAACTACAGTCCCAGTCCTCATGTAAGAACAGTAAGAACATTAGTGGGCCAGACAACATGACAACATGGAACATCCCCTGCCCATCCAAACCAATAAGGATACAAGCATAATGTTCTTGATAGGTACATACCACCTTAAAATCAATGCAAGAACAAATTGTGACTGCTTGAATTTCATAACATGTTATTTTGGGCTATGTTTTGTTTTGCTAAAAATGGATTGTCAGTAGTTCTAGTAAGATAATACAATGTTGAATTTTGAATCCATGCTACCTACCTTTCTTGAATTTTTCTATTAAATATTAAGTGTAAAACATTTTCTGCTAACATTAGTGTCTGCAAAGGTATTGAACCTTTGACATAGTTTGAGAGATTATTTCAGTAAAAGCTTTGAAGATTAATTTTTAAATTCACAACTTGGAATATTTACACTTATCTGCCCCTGGCTTGCCAGTGTGCAAGCCCTGTTATTAAAATAGGTCTCCATCAGTTAAGCTAAATAACTTAAACTTTTTTTTGGGGGGGAAGGCCTAATTCAATTTATTTAAAGTAATTGCCCTTGGAACAATATGACTTTAAGTGATATATTATATATTTTATACAACATCCTGACATTTTTGTACAGTGTTTCTAACAAAATATAATAGTTATTTGTTTTTGTTTTATTACTTCCTTCTTTCTTTTGATGTAGTGATATCACCTTAAAGTTAGAACATCAGTCTTTTGTTACATATGTCTTTTTCTGCAATGTGTATGTGTAGTTTCAACAGCATAATTTAAATATACCCTGTCATTAAAATGCATGGTAACTGCATGCTGATCTAACAAGCACTGTGAAAAAGTATTACTGACAATGTGTCTAAAAGTTTTCTGAGGTATGAGCCAATTTTAATCTCATTTACTGAAGTGTAAATACGATATCATTTTACTAAGAAGAATAAAAATGTCCTTTAGTCTGTAACAAAGATCTGCTTTTTTCCTTCATTTTCTCTTATTATTAGACCAAAAAGAACTCTTCAATGATATTTCATCCTAGAAATTGCTAACATTTACTTTGTTGAATTGACACTACTTTTAAAAAAACAGAGGAACCTGAAGTAAAGTTGCAGGGTGTTTCAGCAAATACTGGTGGGGAAAAGTTTTATAGATTTTGCAGTATTGTCTTTGCAGACACTAGGGAAAGAAGATTGTCTTCCTTGCAAATACAAATAATAATCAACTGTTTTATGTGCCATGCATACTTTGTAATTATTCTGTCCAGAAATTAGAGTGAATAATTCTGTGTTTGTTATTTGAAACATGTAACTATGAACTCAGTGTCTTCAGTTCAGGCAGTCAAATTCATAAATTTTGGCTTTCCCACTTGTGCTACTTGAGGGATGTATCACCCGTCAAAGTTTTTGCAGGCCCTTCTATAGTCTTTATCAGTGCAAGAGGGGTGCAGTGCCATCTTGGTAGTATCAATAACATCTTGTAGTTTTGCATAGGCTGGTGAGTTTAAGTCCTACTTATGCATTTAAACAACAAATTGCTATAGATTCATAGCTACAGCATATATGAAGTGTTGTAAGTCTAGCTGTGCTTTTAAACCTCTTCACACGGATTTATGAAAATGAGTGTGGCTGATTTTGACTGGATTACCCCATCTCTAAAAATTCATTTAGTTTGCATTATGGTTTGTCTTGTATTAGTAGGTGTAAAACTTATAATGCACATCTCATTCCTTGAGTACAGAACTGAAAAATCAATGATTTCATTAGATTGTGTAGTTTTTTATACACACACACACTACTCCTTTGTACTGCAAATATTCCATGTTTTCTTTCGGACAAAACAAGATGGTTTTCTTAATTTTTCATATATTGAACAAGAATATCTATTGGAAAAGATGAAAGATGGTTGGCTGGTCACTTTTTTGAGTTTTTGTTACCTGCTTGTTTTAGAAGGAATCTACCTTCTGAGATGACATTTCAAGTGACTCTTCTGTCATCCAACAATACATACATACAGCTGCTGTGTGTATATTTATTTATGAAACAATGCTTAAATGCCAGTTTAATGGTCAGAAATTAATTCATGCAAGCCTGAATATAGGGTATGACTACTCTTGTTGTAAATACCATCAGAAAACTATAGCTTTTACATCAGTAACTATTTGGCATGATAGAAATAAAGTCAAATGAACTGGAAAAGTAACAGAGGAGGTTTGTTGTATGCCTTTAATCTTACCATCTTCCTGATGGTAAATTGTTCTGCAGCTATTCAGCTCATATAAAGTAATAACTTCAGCTGAGTTTCGCTCACTTTTACTCAAACTAAATAACCCCTTACACTACAAGTGAGAAACAGTTCAATGATACTGCTGTTGAACTCATGCTTTTGAATTAGATATCATCCTAATTTTGACACATTTGGAATGCTGACAAATTTGAATTTTTTGAAATATTGGAAAACATTGAAATACACTGTAAAAATTGAGCACTTCTGTGGAAAGCCTGGTGCTGCTGCAATGGTAATTTTTGTTGTTTGTGATTTAGACCTTTTCAGCTTGATTTTGTGCAGAGCATTAAATATTCTTAGGCAGAATTCTTGAGTTAAATATCTCCACTAGGAGCTTATAAATGCAATGAGATACTCGTCATTGTGTGGAAAGACAGTAAGATAGAAGAACTTATTAGTATCATAAAGTTAACAGTTTCAGTATCTTTAATTAAAAAAAAATTCTAGTAGTTGACTGGGCTCTTTGATTAAAAGAACTTGAGTCTTGTTTAAATATCATGAAAATGAGACAAAAGAGAAGGATCACAGAATACAAAGAAATAATTTAGGAACTAGTGATTTGACTAAATCTTTGTGTATATGCTGTAACTTCAACTTCAGCAAGCAAGCTAGTAATACAGATCATAATTACCTTGAATGAATCAGAATAAATTATTGACTGTGAAGGACTTGTCCAGTTGGAAAGTCTTTGTTCAGAGGTAGTAGCAAAAAAAATCTAGGAAAAATAAGAGCAAAGAAATTGGTTTCTGAATGTGATGGGATGCAATGAAGTTCTACAAACTAAACAGCTGGTAACAAGAAAACTGCTCTTTTTGTTAGTCATTGTTGCATGTAGACACAAAATTGATAATACTGTAAGTTCAAAAAAGTGTGATGCTTTTATTAGTTGGGTACAGTGGTTATGATTTTTCTTTCATGCTGCTTTAACTATGTGGTGCTGTTTCTTGCAGCTGGATGAAGAAGCCTCGATGTGGTGTGCCTGACCAAACAAGAGGTAGCTCCAAATTTAACATTCGTCGAAAACGCTACGCGTTAACAGGACAAAAATGGCAACACAAACATATCACTTACAGGTACCAAAGATATTAATATAGATATATAAATGTCACTAGTAGTTCTGACTTTTAATTTACAGTAAGTATAAATTTCTGAAATATTTCTCAATATTTTGAGAAGTTATTAATAGTATGTGATATAAAAATGCTGATTTGGATACCTTTTGGATAAGTATGTATGTGCTACATAAGAACCAAATTATTTTCTTGGATTAAAATTGCACGCATTTAGTAACTTGTAAATTCTCTGAAGCTTTCAGCATTGATTTAACACCCAATATGTCCTTAACCTTACCTTTCAACCCTCTTGGCAACTTCTCAGGGAACATTGCTCTGAAACGAGGAGCACTGTAATGAAAATCAGATCTTTAATTTAAGTATGTAAAATAGGCTATTGAAATGAGTCAGTCTCTGCAAAATGTAGGTGCCTACAGGTCTGTTCTAAGTACAAATTAATTTGATTATAATTTGGTGAGTCACTGACCTAACCATTCCCTGCCTACATGACGATGGGCATAGGGGTACGTGCAAGAGTGTACATCTGTATAACCCTTGAGTCTGGCATGTAGTTTACACTGTATGTTGCCTATTGTCAAAACTGATCTTTACAGGGAAAGTTAGATGCAAACTGTGTACTTGCTACAGTTCTGTCAACCAAAGAAAGTGTCATGTATATGACGTAAAACTTATAATTTGTCAGCAAACTGAATCTGAAAATTTACACAGCTTCATAGCGATTCCTGTAGTATCTAACACGGGTAAGTTCTGAGGGATAAAATAGTTTTCAAATTCATTAACTTGTGCCATTATTCATGAACCTATATAAGTAGTAAATTTTAAGATAATAAGCTCTGATGGTAATATGGACTGTTCTTCATACCACAGTGAAGAGATAATTTTATTAGTAACTCTGTGTCGATACTGTGGCTTATGTCTGAATTGGAGAATTCTATTTTAAGACATTGCATGCTGATATAACTTCAAGCAATAGAGAACTGACTGCCTTGAGATTAGTATGTTGCATTGGCTGGAGCCCTTTACTGTTAAGGTAAATGCAATGCATATTTGGTTAGAATAAGAATGCCCACCCAGAGCACTTTACATTTACCCGCATTTTAAAATTTAAATATAGTGTGTGTGCACACATATGACAAGACATGCATGGTCACCTACAAATATGTGTGTTTTTCTATCACTCTGATTTGTACAGAGTCTGATTCTCTGTTTCATTACAGGATTTTTTATGACAGTCTAAATCCTACCACTTGTTTATCTTCTGTACTGTCACCAAAGACATTAATCATAATAACAAAAGAGGGTGCCCACTATTAAACTATGTGGCAGCTATCTAGTACTCTTTCTCACTCTGAAGAATTTATAGCAATTCTTTACCTCCTGCCTTCCCTCTTGTAACATGTTCACTCTCTCACTTTGACAAGACCTCCAGTCAACCACAGCTTTGAAGTGAATAAGGCTATAATATTTTTTGTAGCAAATTACAGACCAAAAGATATTTCAAGTAGAAAACCCAAATTTTATTAGAATAAAAAAAAATACAATATTAATATTTCTGAATTAAAAAATAACTCAAAGCAAATATGGACAACAAAAAAGTAATAAAATATTTTTACATGCTTCTCCTTACCTGCTTTGTTCTTCCCAGCAATTCCCTGCTTACAGTCTTGATACCAGTTAACTGAATGACATTTAAGTTGCTTTGTTCTCTAAACTTTTGATCATATCTCTGGCATCACTTGTCTGCTCCATTTTTCTCAGTGCCACTTCTCAGTCTCTTTATAACCTGCAGGTTTCCAGCTGCATTCTGTGTCTTCCTGGCCAGTCAAGCCTTGTAGTCTGAAGTGTGCCTACTAAGCAAGCTTAGTAATTAATCCAAAGAAAGAGTGATTACTCCTTCAGTGTCTGCTACCTCTTCCACTTTTCTGGAAAACAAAACCAAAACCCCACAAAAAGACACCCCCAAAACCAAGCCCTCCCCCCCCCAACAGAAGAGAAATACACAATAAACAACAAAAAAGATGTCATCCATCACAGTTATCTTATCATAGGACTGCATTCACCAGTTTTTCAGACACAGCTATTATGTTAAAAAGAGACCAACAGGTGAGCAGAACATGGACCTTACCAGCAGTTAATGGGTTTTCCTAAAATATTTGTTGATCTTTTCTTTTTTTGCCAAGGATTTTGATTGGAGCAGAGTAAGGCAAGCTTTTCAAACTTGCTTCTTTGTTGCTTATTTCAAGAGAATATTTGCTATAACACTGTAAATGTGTAAACTCTGTGAAATCCAGAGATATAGAGCTTTTCTTTGTATGCATCACTGTTAAATAGATGCAATTCCAGTGCTGAGGGGAGCCCTATGAAAGAGACCAAAAGCTATATTTACCACTTACTATATGTCTTGCTACTTGGTCTTAGAGTATACCCTCAGATGCTGTATTTAAATGAAATAATTGTCACTTCAGGCAAATCATCGAGGCATTATTAATGGAAAAATAGATTTGAGATCACATAAAAATGCATTTTAAACTATGTCTACTTATATTTTTACTCCAGCATTTTCTGTCTGTCATTTATTTTTTCCCCAAGAATTGCTCCTGGCATCTGTTAAATTTAAATTACTTAATGTTTTTCAGAATATATTTCCTCTTAGATTGTCCCTGTAATCATGGGTAAGATTACCAAAACAGATACACATGCGACATATTTTTTCTACATTTCCATATTTTCAATTTATAATTTTTCAAGCTGAAACAGTTCCCCAAAATTTCAAGATGGAACTTCAAAGAAGTGATTTACTATTATAATTTACATTATTATGTTCTTTTTGGGCACATATTACATTTTGGACTTAGGTGATAATTACTTTTAGAAAACAATGCGTGTGCAGACAGTATCAAAATGCAGATTTCCAGTATTGAGAATGTCAGCATGGAATGGCTATTGTGCTGCATTAATTATAATTTCTCTCCCTCAGGGAATGCAGCTTTCCACTTATTTGAACTGGTGAATAGGGTGTTTGTAAGGATTTCTGTTTCTAATGAAGTTACACAGCAATATTAGTTACTGTCTCTTTTCTGCCTGGTAGAGTTCATGCTGGTATACCTTGTAAACATTATTAGTACTTATGTTATATACTAACATGACTTTTACAAAAAGAGAAACAGAAAGTGATTATTTGAACCTTTTTACCAGCCAGAAGAGTATAGGAGTGAAGGAGAACATCCAAAATATATGAAAATTATAACCCCATTACAGAACAAACTACAAAGATCTTAAGGATATGGTCTTGATTCTTCCTTAATGTTTTAGACCATATCAAGTTACACAACAATCTCTGAACATTATATAGAGTCAGAGAAGAAATCTATGAAACCTATTAAGGGATTTTTAAATTTTTTATTTTTTTTTTTAAGGGGGTGTTTACAAAGACACTTATGAGTCTCTTTCAAAAAACAATCACCTTCTCTTTTGCTAGGGAAGTAAATAATCCAATACTTTAATGAAGGAGCAACAATATGAATCAATAAAAAAATCAGCTTTATAGAAATAGAATGTAAATGCTTATACATCCTTTTTAGACAGAGAATTTTTGAATATAAAGTCCTTCTCATCAGAATTCTGGGCATACTATTAATAATTTTAAATCCAGCAGTCAGTCATTGGTCAATTGCTCAGATTATTCAGTTTGCAGGACACTTTTGCAAATAAAATAGAAGAATGCTCTCTAAAAAGTCAAGCTTTGCCTTGAATTACAACCATCACTTAGAAATAATAACAATTTAAATAAAATAATGATTTAAAAGCTATTCTGCTTTATCTCGCTGTCTTGAGGAAGAAAAAAAAAACAATTTGATTGTTTAGCAATATGTAGTAATTTAATTGGTGGAAGAAACTTAACTGTAGATGGTCAATGGCTTAGTCCCAAACCAACTAGAATTAATGTAACTTTTTTCTTGACTTCATTGGACATTGGGTCAAGCCCTAAATTAATGTCTTTTTCCTTTCTCAACAAGTTCGATGCATCCTGGATTTCAGCTCTCCAAAAACTGACAGAAGATTAAAGACTTGGACGTGTCCAACTTTATGCTGTCCAGTTAAATGAATTAATGCTAGCTGGGAGCTTCAGTATGCAATGAAAAGTCCTATCTGGCTTGTTAATAATAGATGATGTTATTTCTATGGTTTGAATGATCCATATTGTGTGGAATATGGAAACAGAATTTTTCCTGGATGTTTAAAAGCCACACTGAAAATACTGGATTAAGAAAAAACTTAGAAAATACTGCTGATTCAAAGTAGCAGCAAGATTTTTTAATAAAAAAATATTTTGAGTGTACTACTACAGAGTAATATTTAGGAAATATTTCCTAAGTCAAGGAATTGCACACCTTATTAATCATACTTGTCACAAAGTCAGTATATGCTGAATTTCCTTGATTTCAGTTTGCTTATGAATGACAAAAGTTCAGTTCCGTGTCCATATTGAAATTGAAACACAGGCTTTGCATTGTGATGATGTTCACACTGTATTATTTTTGAAATATATGACTATACTATTTCAGCATCAAGACCTGAGCATATTGTCTTTCCATTAAAAATGAAAAGCAGAAATAAGGGGAAATAATGATTATCTCTTTTTTTCAGAGATGCTGAGAATGTCCTAACTTTAACAAATTTGTGAATAACTGCAATGTCTGAAAACTTTTCTTCAATACGCTAGCAATATTCTATGTTTTAATTCAGTTGTACCTGACTAATCTATCTTGAAACATGCTAGAAACTTTTACAGGACTGGGCTGCACTTTGATATAATTTTTTCCCTACGTACATATGAGGCCTACAAGACCTTAAGGCAGTGGAAATACCTACCTATATGCTCTAAAATGCTACCTTACCATTTTAAGTCAGTAACAAATTTTGAAGTTCTTAGCACCTCTGTATCACAGAGCATGCAGTGGTATAGAAAATGCATGCAGATTTGTACTGAGAAGTGATATCTCCAGATATGGAAAGCATGCTGAGTAGCTTGGTGAAGTTTTCAGGGTTCTCTGTAAACAGATGTTTTCAAAATGACCCACCCATGAGTTCTTAGCATTCCTACTTATGTGTTTTGCTGGAACTCTGATGATTTACAGTTGCAAATCTAAAAAAATAGTAATTTGTACTAAAGGCACTACTTGTTTTCTACAATAAAGTTCTCATAAACTGTTAGACTACCATAGGGCTTCAACCCGTAAGGACTAATGGTACAGGGATGCTATGTTTCCTGACACTAAGTATTAGCTTTTTGTAGTAAGCATGGATGCAGAATTAGATGCTAATTAAGGCTCTATTAAACATTCTTTTGTCTTTGTAACTGCATCTCCTACCAGCTTTCAATCAGAAATATCATAAAAAATGCAGTTCTATTCAACATGATACACAGGATAGTTTCCAGTATCTACCCACCTGATATCTGGGAGTGCCATTATAGGCAATGTTTAGGAATCTGAATAAAATGGAATAGTTCAGTTCCTGAGCATTGATTTAAGCATGTTTATCCGTCTGTTAACACTTGGTGCTTTCCCAAAGTCCAACTTAATAAAGGTAATGTTTGCCCTTTTCTTAAAGAACTATATTAGCAGTGTTATACACTTTAACATTTCTAACCTCTGAATGGAAGTGGGGAGGACATGTCAGATATACCTAATAAAAGGAGATTAAATTAAACTGCGGTGATTCTAAAATTTATGCAATGAAAAAAGTCTAGATAACTGTAATTGTGAGAGAGGATTCTACATAACAATCAATTAAACCAATCAGTTATGCTTTTCCACAGTGTAATTAAAAAAAAAAATGTTCTTAACTATATGTATTTTTAATGTCAGTCTTTTTCATATAAAATTTGAATATTGTAGAATAGCAGTTCTTATTTCTTTCATACTTACCTACTCCATGAACCCTGAAATAATTTGATATTTGAATATCAGTATGCTATAATTATAAATCTTTATGTTGCATTTTATTAATTTTAAATTAATTAGTAGTAAAATGCAACATGTGATTACTTAGAACACCTTTCCTATAAAAGCATTTATCTGTCAAGTATTTTGCTAATCTTGGTTTCGTATCTTGGAAATCTCATCTTTGTCACTTTTCATCTCCTTTTAATGAATTATGGGGAGAATATTATCCATGAAATCGAAGAGGCAAGAGAATTATAAATCCTTTCCAACATGGCAGCAGTAGGTTGACTTTTAATGTAGTCACAGATCAAGAAAAGTAAAACCAATAGTTCTGACTTGGGTTTAATCAGCTGGAGCAGGAGCTATATGAACTGAGATCACATTTTACATGAGAAACATTCTTAGGTTATAGCTACAAAGAGTTAGCAAAATGAGACTGGAAAGGAGTTGAAGCTAAGAAAATTCACATCAGCAAGAGATTAATGAAGCAACTTGCTAGAAAGTATCTCTAGAGAAATGGTGGTGCAAAATGAAATATATCTTTGACCAGAGGTAATCTATTAATTTCAATAAAAGTAACAGTGGGATTTAAAAAAAAAAAAAAAAAAAAAAAAGTTTTTGTTCAATTTAGGTTTGATTTACAGCAATGACAATGAGAAGGTAGAATCCACAAGCTATTCAAATTCAAGCTATGTTTCAATTCATTTTATCTTAACTGTTTCATATCAAATACAGATCTATAATTGGCTTACTTCAAACAGATTATTGACTGCATCTTTTTACCTACTCCATTGAATTTCCTGCTCTTTTATCTTCTATGTCCTTTCTTTCTTTAGAATGGGGTTTCCAATTTCTGACTTTGCTCCAAGAAAATCTTGGAATGTTTGAGAGTAATGGCATTGTAGAAATATTTTCCCCATTTATATTTAATTGATAAATTTATGATCTAAAAAAACATAAAAGATCATCTATGCATCATTATAATTACATAATCATTCTAAAAGCACTCATTAGTATCCAGTGTAATCAGCACAACAGGGTAGTAAGATATTGTTAATCGTGTACTCTGGATTTAATGCACAAATGAGCATAGAACCAACTTAAAAACAGTATTTATTATATGCAGTGGAGAATAGAAGTATCAAAGTCTACAGGCCATGAAGAAGTCTGTCACTGAGTTATTACAGCTCTTGTGGAGGCCATTACTGCTAAGGTAAGCAGTAATAATAAGCTTTATGCATTTCAAGCTTTGTCTAGCCTTTGCTGAACTGCCTCTTGGGACTAGCTTGGGTCAGAAGGGTTGATTTTATATACAGAATTGTAGCAATTTATGTGAAAAATATAACGAGCTGTTCTAATGACAGCTCAGGAAGAAAAAAAGAAAGTAGTGAAATTTAATGGCAAATATGTGCTACTTAATGTACTGTATTTAAATTTCAGATGACTGATTTTACACAGCCACGTAAGGTATATCTTGACAGCCTTGCAAGGCTCCTGAAGCTGTTTCAGCCAAAAATGTGTCACTGAAACATGGATAATATTTTTTTAGGATTATTTTGGGGAAGGAGGGGGAGGAGAAGGAAAACCCAAAGCTCTTCTGAAATCAGTAGGACTCAGAATTTCAGAAAAATGGTCTCCAAAATAGGACTCTTCAGGCATCTGTAGAAATAGCAAATCAGTGTGAAAAGTGTGTATCACTGGTGAAATCTTATTTTCTTGTGCAAGACATGGGTTTAAAAGCTATAGTGCCTAAAGCAACTATCGGATTGAAAATCATGTTTGCATCAAACAGCAATAATAACCACAAAATACTGTATTCAATTGATAAATGGCTGTGGTTGTCTAAGAATAATAGCTTTCAAAATTTGTATAAAGCATCACTCAGTTTACTAGTTTGTAAAAAATGACATCAAAGTAAATGTTTCATCTTATAGATCATCTTCTGCTTACTAAAATACTTTCCCTTTGGAAGGAATTGTGACTATGTTCTTCAGCCTCTTTATAAGGTTTCATTGCCTATCTGGTCAAAGTCAGCATTGGATCTTTCTCTCTGTTGAACATTTTTTCTGTGAAATGGTCACTAGACTTGGAGGTTAGGAAAGTAATACTTAGGAAATATTGTTTTCTTATTTTGATGGCCTTTGTCTTGCTATGCTGCCACCTTGCAACAACAATGGTGCTGAGTTGACATGTCCTCCACTTATTTTTACTTGAGCTCCATTATCTGGACATGTTGAGCGTGAGATACCCAGTTCCTCTTTTTCTGTTACCCGTGGCAGTTACCACTATTTCAGGTGACTGCTGGCTTTAAGATGTAGAGTCAAATGTAACAGGAAAAGGATTCATATAAGACTTTAGTTGCTATTGCAGTGATATGTCTAAGCTGAAGACTTTTAAGAGATGAGTCCTAGAATCTCTGGTAGTTGATACATTGTCCGTATGGATTGATCTTATTGTACTTCCCCTTTGGAGGTTATATGATCAACACCATGAAAGAAATGTAAAATAACTTGGATTTCTTATAACTACATTGCTGTATTATTCTAAGCAAAGTTCCCAGCTAGACAACTTCAACATTCATGTTACACACAGTATTGGAATTTGCCCTTTTAGGATTCAATGTGGCTTGTGTTAAACACATTAAAATGTACAATCATTTTCCAGAAATACTCTTATATTGGAATAACCAGTGATTTATTTCATTTCTTTTAGAAGCTACATTTTTCAGTATAATCTTGCCCTCTCCAGAAGGTTGTTTTGCAAGCCAGAAATCTGTCTTGTGTTAATACTGAATGTATGCTTTGAGAAATCTTTCTTCTTGACAATGAATCTTGAGATGCTATTTCAAAAGTAATTCAATAGCTGAATCCCCTGGAAAAGGTCTCCCATCTTAGGTAATCACCCCTAGTTAATGTGTGTGAAACTAGCACAATGGCCTAATTTTTCATTTGTAATCAATGACTAAAACTTAATTCTGTTCACTGAAAAAGCAAGAAAATGTAAAGTGATAAGGTTTAAAACGTGAGTCAAACCCATTTAGACCAAGTAATTAATCAATTTACCACCAATACAAAATTCCAATCTGTTTTTATCCATTTCTTCATATCACATATAACAGCACAAGACCATCCTTTTGCTCTGTTACATAACCCCAAAGTGTGACTTTGACACATTACTAAGATTCCTAAATACAAAACAGTAACAACATAATAAACTGTATCTTTCAGATGAAGTTTTCCTACATCAAGATATCAGTTTTGCTAGAGATATTCTATTTTCTATGAAAGCTGGTTGATTCATTTGCTGTATTCATGATACATAGCAAATAACAGAGGCTCTAATCCTTCAGTGAGCTGTGCTTGAGACGATTTACGTGCTTTAGAGAGTATACTGCAGGACTGACTAGGAGAAAATTCATCAGCTTTGTAAGGAGTAGTCTTAGCATAATGACAGGTTAACTGCTGTCAAGTTTTTTGTAGTGGCAGTGTAAGTGTGCCTTTCTGAGGTGTTTTGATTTAGTGCCACGTGACACTCTGGTTGTAAAATACGGTACATTCTCAAGGGGCACAGGATTAGTTTATGAACTTGCTAACTAAAACATCTCAAAAAAGTAATTCACAAAGGAGGGAGCTTTCAGAGAGGGGTTCTGCAGGGACTGATAGTTGGTCCAGTGCATGCAATATCTTTTTTAATCACCTGAAAATCAACACGACACTGATCATAAAATTACTGATGAGTAACTCACTATAAAGAAAGGGCATCATACAAAGCAATTTGAATTGCATGACATTTATATCATATAGGGTAAGGCTATGCCTACAGATCAGAGGACTTTTTCTCTCTGACAGCAAGATCAGTACAGCAGTACTTTATAGTTCTGACAGAGTCAGTTTTAAAAGAACATTGGAAAATTGGAGTGAGTTCAATAAAACTCACAGAAAATATTTAATAAACTGGAGGAAATGTCTTATAATAAGAGATTTGAATAGTTCAAACTTTTAATTTCAAAGAGACAACAAAAAGGTAATGATTTTGCAGTGCAAAATTGTCTTTTAAATGTCTTTTTTTAAGGGTAAAAAATATTCTTAAAGCTCATGTATGTGAAAGAGAAAGACAGAACAAGAACCAATGTTACAAGACAAACAAATAAGAGAACAGGCACAAATATGTAATGACTAGTTAAATCATCTTTGGAACAAAAGATCAAGGGAAGCAGTGGATTCTCTACAGTATACTATCTTCTAATCTGTCTTGATATCTCTTTGGAACATACATACTAGCTAAAAACAAACAATGCTTTGGTTAGACTAGCATTATTGGACTAACTACAAGAATATTTTTGAGTGGAAGTCAAAATAGGTAGCTATGTTTTCGACATGAACCTATGAACAAAATATATATATGAAGTCAAATCTGTAAAATTAGATGTGAAGGATTTATTTCCATTAATATAAACTTAAATACCATCTAATTAAGGACATTTAATGCACCAAGCAAATCAGTCATTCCAGTTTAGTCATGAAAATATTTTTGTTCTCCATTAACACGCCATGCTGTGTAAACTTGCATAAATCTTACATATAGTCTAGAACTGTGTAATTTCTGCGATTTGTGCAGGACATTCAATCAAGCACATGTCAAATGAACAATGAGCATCTGATTGCAGCAGTTTCAGAACAGATACAAACCTAACAGAGTTTTTGCTGGCCATATGAATCAAGTAAAAATGATGGAGGAAATTGGATAGGTCTGAAATGGATTATTGCCATTCTTTCCTTAAATTCAATAATAAAATAAATAAAGACATTTTTAAAAAAAATTATTCCACTATAATTTACTAGTAACTGTGACTCTGATCTCAGATGTAATTCTGATGTTTTTTTGCCTTCATTTGAAGAAGTAGCGGAGACTGAAATTTCTGTTTAAATATCTGTTTCTGAATTAGCACATAGTTGTCTTCCATAAAATTATTTCTCTGATGAATTCTACAGTTTTATGCAAGATTTATAGAAGTAATCAGATTATAAAAGGACATCTTAGCCTTATTGAAATAAAAAGGCTTTGTTTCTGATAAGTAATTATCTATCCAGTTACAAATGCAACAAGACCTGTGTTTAAGGCTTTGTGAATACTGGTTGGTGGTCACAGTATGGAGCTCTGCTACTGTTAATGGTCTCACTAAGAAGTTCACAGTCTTTCACTGTGATGGTTTCTAATTGTGGTCCAGGAGGTAAACAGTCAGTGGTTGATTAATCTGGTTATCCCACTGTTAAGGATTTTTAATTTTAAAATATTTTTAATCTTCTAAAAATAAGATTTTTGTACTGCTGAGAGTAACCTAGCTAACATATGATGAGTTGTAGCATAACAGACTACACAGATTGACACAATAATTTCACAGCAGCTTGTTTAAAAATTCTTTTCTTAAAGGACATAATGCCAGACTAGCATGTTTTACTAAAAGCACAGTGCTTTTAATAGTTAGTGGAAAATGGATGTAAGTGTTACCACTTACCACTCTGTCAAATTTAATCTATTTAACGTTTCTCTGTTTCTTTCAGCATAAAGAACGTCACTCCAAAAGTAGGTGATGCTGAAACTCGTAAAGCCATTCGCCGTGCCTTTGATGTGTGGCAGAATGTAACTCCTCTAACATTTGAAGAAGTTCCTTATATTGAATTAGAAAATGGCAAGAGAGATGTGGATATTACAATCATTTTTGCATCAGGTTTTCATGGAGACAGTTCTCCCTTTGACGGGGAGGGAGGATTTTTGGCTCATGCGTATTTCCCTGGGCCAGGAATTGGGGGAGACACTCATTTTGACTCAGACGAGCCATGGACTTTGGGAAATCCCAATCATGATGGTAAGAGAATATTTCAGTTTAAACAAAATGAATAAATGATGTGAGTTTTCAGCTAACAGAACTATTTCCCTGCTTCTGTCACACATAGTTTTCTTTCCTAAGTTCACATTACCCTAGAAATATCTTCAGTTGATTGGTCTATCAGAATCTGAGGCAGAAAAGTTTCTGTCTAAATGTAAGTTACAGTATGAAAATGTGTTTCTCTTGAAAAACATTGAATTGTTGTTAATAACCTTTGTGTTCATTCAAACATTGTACTGTTAAATACATAAACTACTTTCATTTTGAAATTGTTTGCCATATAGATCTTATTTAGGTTTAGGGAAATTGTGGAATGTTCTTTAGCAGTGATATAAAAGAGGTTGAGAACAACAGAGACTACCCACCAATATGGTGTATACCAATGTATATAAAACCTAGTCTTCTCCAGTTTTTCTTTATGGTGATGCAGTGGCAGCATTTAAAGGCAACTTTTAAAGATGCCATTCCAAGAAAAGAGTTAGTGTTTCCCAATAACTTTTGAATGTCTTTTGGAATTGTTAATTCCAACAATAATTCCAACTTCCTTAAGTTGTACATTCCCCATAGTCAATTAAGTGACTGCATAGTGCAGCTGACATGCCTAAAATTTACCAAATCAATATTAAAGATACTCTTTAAAGTCACTTTTCACAGAACTATAATCTGGCCTTTGCCGAGCTCCAAGTTCATGTGACTAAATTACTGCCATTATCTAGGCAACCTAATTTAAAGCTAGCCATTTTATCTCTGCAGAACAGTATCAAAGAATAGTTTTTGTGCGAAATATTCTGTTTGATATTTTGACAAGTTTTGGTTCCAAGCAGCCTCAGTTGTATTAGTAGATCTTTTTAAGCCAGTTACATAGAGTTTGAGAGAGACTCTTCAGCAAATGATGATGCACAAAAGGGATGTTTCTGGAATACAAAAGACAATAGAGATGACAAGAAGTGCAGAATTGTTGTGTTTCAATGTTACACTAAATTTGTGAACAATAAGAGGCTTTATGTAATTCCTTTCCTTTCCCTTTCTCGCTTGAGATCTTCCAATTAAAATTCAGAGCTTTTTATGTAGTGGCATTTGTAGTCTGGAGTTTGCAACAAAGCTTTAAGTTAATATTTCAAGAGTATAAATACAGTATTGTGACTGTTCTAATGGTGCAATATTTCTGCTGTACTGGGGTCAGTGAAACAAGAGCAGCATACTGCACTGTGAAAGCCTTTGGTAGCAGAATGGGTTCAAGAAGCTTATTTCTTGTGGACCAAGCCCTAGATTCTTACTGGAGCAAAATCTGTGGTATTGCATTGCTCATATTTGTCCTCTTCACATGTTTAGCTCAAAGAAACAACAATGGAAGTCTTCTGTGCGGTTCAGGTACATAGTCAGTCACAGCATTGTGAGGCTAAATTAAGGGGTTTTTATGGACCTCAGTGGGAGACCAACAGTGCACATAATGTTCTGTGGTTTTGAAGCTATTACTTCAAGCACTCAGGAAAATCTACAGGCATGTGTACATTGAAGTCAAGGAGTCAATTTAAAATGTGATAACTCTTTTAGAGCAGTTCCACATATAGATACTTCTAGTGTGTATGAAAGTGTGCAAACTTCTGGCTACCTCCTTCTCCTTTAACTTAAACAATTTTCAGAGTACGAAAGGGCACTCATGTCTTTGTATGCCTTTTTGTGACTGAGTTTTGTAGAGCAGTTTTCAAAAGCTATTTCTTGTATTAATGAATTTTAAGATAATTTGAAGCGAAAAAATCAAGTGGAAGTAAAATGATACTATCACTAAAACATGCTTTTATGTATCTTAGAACATTGAACTTTTATAGTAAAGAAATTTTGCTATCTATATCATGAAGGTTGAATAGGTATCACTGGAAATTTATTCTGCAAATTTAATAACTTATGTACTTTGGTGTGCTTATATATACTTTTTTGAGGGAGACATAATCCTGTTAGAATGAAGTAGTCAAGATAGAAAACCCAGGATATTTTATGACTGGAAAATTTGTGCAAAATACATGACAATTAAAATAAATATCTTACCAATGCAAGTTTTCTGAAGAATTTTGGCAACTCCTAGTTTCATTGCTGAGATAGTATGAACTATCTTGTTTCATACTAATCTAGTCCTAAGTCCTATGACCTAGGATCTTAGGTCATAGCTATTGTCCAGAGAGAAGCCTTATATCATTGTAACTCTAGAAATAGTAACGTATGTGCAGTTGATCTGTATATGCAGAGTGCCTATTTGTCTGATTGGTGACTTCCAGTTATCAGGTAGGCCAAGTTCTGCTGGTGATCTTACTGCATTAGCTTATGTCTAGGAATCCTTAAGGAAGGTCCAGATTTTTTTTTGTGACTGGAAAAAAATTCTGGGTGGAAAAAGAAGGCAAGCATGCCATTTGGGATTGACAGGAAGAAAAGACTTACAGCTCTCTTAGGCTCCCTATCATCTTGAGCTTAGTCTCAGAGCACTGCAAAGCAGAAAGTTGAAAAGTATATTTATGATCTTAGCTATGAATAATTTTTCCCAGGTGAGTGTCATTTTTTTTTAAGGTCATTGCTCCAATAATCCAACAGTCATCTCCATGTACTGTTATTAGAAATACAATAGAAGGGAAAAAAGATTTGGTGATTTATTTTTATTTTTAAATTAATTCTCACCTCAAAGGGCTGATTTTCTCTGATTCTATTCCATTAGTACAGAGTGATTTGAAAACACAGACCAACTTGGTTATTTAGCAGCAAAAAATGCAAATATAATATCCACTTGAAAAGTCCCATTCTCCACCTTGTACTGTTCTTCTAATGAAAAAAATTTGCATACTGTCTACCTCAGAAAACACAGGAAACTTCTTTAAATGCTTTCATAAACTGTTGCTCTTTTAAAAATATTTTTCATTACAGATAAGAAATCATATACAAATTCAGTATTCTGTGTATAGTTAATTCCTAAGGTAATTTATCCTGACTAGTTAATTGCAGTATCTTCATACTTTAGGTTTGGGGTTTGTTTGGTGGTTTGTTTTTTTTTCTTATCATGTTTGCTTGATTTTCTTGTGTTTTGCTTTGTTTTAATGATGTTCTAGACTGAAAGGACAGTTCCAATAGAAATACTTCATCTCCACAGTGCAGTGCTGCTTTTCTTTGTTCTTACTTCAGGGGTATGTTTTTGTGGATCACAGACCTATCTTATCAATTATGGTCTGGGGGAGAGATGTGTGCTTTGACTCCTCCCTCATTCCAAAGAATGAATAAGGCTCTAGTAGGAGTAAAGACTAATGGGCCTGTCGCTCAGGAACAAACCTCCTGTCATACAATTTAACACTTGCAGGCTCTCTAAAATGATGGATTTCTTTGCTTTTGTAATACCCTGTAAGCAGAGTACAGCTGGTACCTTAACTCCAGCTGAGCTGTAGAAGTCTTTTCTCCGAATTTCCTTCCATAATGCTGCAGGTGATGCTAGAAGTATTGGCCAGAAAGAAGACAAGAAACTTGCCATCACAGGGGAACAATGGAAACAAGGACAGAGTTTCTTTTGCTAGGGAAGAAGGGATATACTGGAAGATAAAAGGTGTTTGGTTTTTTTTTGCAAGGCAGGGAAATGGTAATCTTCCAATACTTTGAACAAATTGTTTGTATGCTTTAAACTGTAGCCTTCTTCCAGTCAGCCTTTATGTTCCACTTGTTCTTTTAGGACATCTACTTTTCAAGTTGTTCTGTGGGAATAGGCCTTTTCACCTATAGTAGACCTCATTTCCTTTATGGTCTGCCTGTGCAGGCTTCAATGTGAGGTGAGAGCCTTAGGTTTGTAAATTATTTGGGACAAGATGGTATCTTCATGCATCTTTTGAAGTACATTGTGCTCCTAGGCAGTCTTATTTCTGGTTAACACTTGGCAACTATGGTAGAAGAAGAGGATGGAGGAAACAAACATTGAAGGTGAAACACTGTTCAGGAATAGCAAATCAGAAAGGATAGGAATATCATAGGAAAACATTTCACAATACGTATACTTAAAGATGCAAAAAGAGAAGAGTAAACAGGAGATGAAAATCAAGTTACATAAGTAGCTCTCTGAAAAATCAGCACTTATTAAGAAAAACTTTAAATCTTTATTTTCTTCTGGACTTAAGGGCTGGAAAGAAAAAGAAGTGGATCAAAAAAAAGCAAAGGAAGAAATCTTACTGTACCAGTCTTGAGGCTAGGGAGAGATTTCATTGTTCCCATGACTCCACTCCATTTAGGTGATACATATCACCTAATATTTTGAATGAAAAATTTATGGACAATGAATAATGAATCTAAATCCGGAAAAGGACAATGAGTTCTTGCTAAGAGTGGCAATATTTTGGAGATGTTGTATTGTCAAAAACCTCAACAAAAATATTTTTCAAAGTATTTTTTTCAATTGCAATATTTCAAATCACTGTGATGAAATTCAAAGCCACTGCCAGGGATTGGGGGGAATAGGGACTGTCTATAGCAAATTTTCTAGTAGGTAGCAGAAAAATCCAATGCTATGCTCTGTCTTTCTATACCAAAACTGAAAGTGGTGTTTTTATTAGCCTTAACAAGGATCTCCCACATATTATCTTCATCTGTCCATTATTAAATCTGCAGCATTGAAATTTTTTGATGCACTGCAATATAATTAGAAGTTGAACTGTCAGATTCTAGTAGAACAAGTAGTGTGCTAGATTTCTGGAAGGTCTGCTTCATTATGGAGTTGTTAAGCCTCAGAGCCTATAGTCTCCTCCTCCCCTATCCTCCAAGTTACTGCAACATGATGGGCCATACACATTCACAAGGTCTTATAGATAAGATGCTTTCCCGATCATAAGACTGGCAATTATTTTTTTCTACTTATATTCTCCATATTTTGTTCTAATTTTGATAAAGAGTCTTTTGAAAGCTGTTAATAATGTCTGCTGAGCATAGATGTTTGCTGCTGGAAAAAAAATGGAAGGTGTATATCTACAATGACACAATTAGGAATAGGATTTACCTTGCAACTCTGCCTTGTTAATAGCATATCGCAATGAAACCATAAAAAAATTTCAGTAGGCCAGTTTTCCTAGGTGTACTTCAGAAAATGCAAATTAGAAAAAAGTCAAAATATATATTATATAGAGTAATCACTAGATTTTATTTCATTGCCTTATTCCTGTGACTGAAGGTTGCTTATGATCCCATAACACAACTTGGAGAAAGAGAGGAGGCACCATTTGATCTAAGAGCTGCTAAATGCAGTCTTCACAGTGGGGGCTGCTTCTGAAGTGAAACAAGTAGATATATGTCCCTTATTATAGGATCATTAGCTGCTGTATTTTGGAGGGGAAGTGTTATTTGCTTGTTTGTTTTTTTTCCTTTGGCTTGGTTTTTTTTTTTGAGGAATCCCTCGTAAAGCCTTAGAGAGGTCAAGAACTATTCTCAGTTTAGTTTGTAGTTTTCTCAGTAATTTAAAAGTGGACGTTATCAAAAGCTAAATGAATCCCAGACACTTCACCATTTCTGAAGTAAGACCCAAGAGAGGGACAGATGAAGAGTCTGAAAACAGTCTTCTGAACAGTTACTTCAGAGAAAGCTGTCTCATCTTTAGAAATCTGTATATCTTGACTAGTTCTGTTGGCAAACCCCAAGGGCCATTTCATGGATCAAGTTTGTATAACATTCTGATATTCCATGGCAACCCCAACCCATCAAAGCCAGGTTCCTTAACTAGTGACTATGCTCAGAAGCTTCATTTTGGCAGATAGTGGCAGGGAAAGAAAGAAAGGACTGTGATTAATTTTGCAGTTAATAGTCACCGCTACCTGCATGTTGAATGAATCACAGGCTATTCCTATCAGTTGGGAATAATAACTGAGATGTATCTGTTCTTCTTCCTCACTATTGCCTTACATATTTTCCACCAATCTCTTTTCCTTTGATTTATTGCATGATTTATTATAAACATAATTCCTATTAAATATAGGAAAGCTCTCAGATGGAATCCTAAAAATTATGGCAGAGAGAGCAGAAAGGAAGACATTCAGAGAAGGGGCTATCAAGGATGAAGATAAATACACTATGTTCTAATAGGGAGCAAAATTCATTACTGATACATTCCATCATATATTTTATGGCTTCATAATTTATGTATTCCCCTAAGAGTGTATGAAAACATTTTTACTATCTGTCAGAAGGTAAATATGTCTAACTTAAGGCATAAACTCTTGCCTCTATTTCAAAAATTGCATTGGTTTATCAAAATTGATTTCACATTTACATGCACTTAAGCTAGTTCAAACCTTGTTTAAAGCAGTTATTTTTTTCTGGGAAATTACTGAATGCATCTAAGCCTATTTAAGGGAGTGTTAAACCAATTTGAATGGAGAGTGCACTACTTTTAACTAGATTAATTTAAGATTGACCTACTTACACAAGTGCACCTTTTTAAAACAGAGCAAGATTTAGAAGTAGCTCTTGGGGAAAGCAAGGATTTCTTGGGAGCTTAGATTTCAAGCACATTAGACATGATGCTTAATGTACCAATTACTGGCTAAAATTTGACCATAGAACTGTGTCTTCCAGTGGCAGAAAATATTTAGCAAAAACTAGGTTTAAGTTCTCCTTGGATAAACACAGTAGATCAGTAATGGTAGTTTGATACTCTTATCTTCATATTCATATCTGCGAGAGAAATAGAAACCAAAGTAAAATGCATGATTTTTACCTCTGTAGCAAATTTAACAAAGCAGCTACTGTGCCATACTGAAAATCTGCAGAAACCAGTTCTTCCATCAAAGAAGATACAATAAGTAATAGCAGGTGAAAATCTATTACAGAAGTAATAGATGTTTTTAGTGTACAGTTACATTTAAATGTAAGGAGAATATTACTGCAGAGTGCTTATGTTCATGTGGAAAATTTGTAACTTGTATATACATGAAGCTGTGTTTTTGGGAAAACAAACCCGAAACTTCAAGAATTCAGTATTTTTTTTGTTAACTCTCCAGCATTCAAAAAAAATATTCAAGTTTTGCAGGCAATAAAAAGAAAAAAAACAGACCTGTCACTTTGTACCATGCTATTTGTAGATTGCCAAGTAAAAGCTTCTTGGACCTGATGCAAATACAGTATCTAGTGTAATGTACTTGGACTCTAGTTAGTGCATAGATTCTGCTGTGGGCACTCTGTTGGCAGCCAAGAAAAATTTATGAAAATCCTGATCTCTGAACTGCATAGATCAACTTGTAGTAAATTTCTTTTGGCTGCCAGTGTGGTTGACACAGTGCAGGAGATATATGCTGCTGGAAATATGAACCAGTGGAGTTGTGAAAACTAAGTCTCCTAAGGGAGCTCTGTGTCTCAAACTGTGCTCATGTCATATGCTATGGTTAGGTATAAAGAAAGCTGAACATTTTTCATTAAAGGAAGCTCTGTATTTCAATATTACTATTACTCTAATTTCATAATGCATAGTGCTCTTACTTAATTGATTATATATATTTTTAATAAACTCTTATCAGTATCAAATTTGATCTGTAACCAAGCAGTGTGACCTTGCAGTTGTCACATGCATGTTTTCCAGTTCTGTACTAGGATAAATATGTAAAAGATTAATATCTTCTTTCAATTTGTATTGTATTATACTTGTGTACATACTTTTAAACACAGAATTGCCAACATGGGTTCGGATCAAAGGTTATCCTACAACATATCCTATCTCCAGTTATGGCTATTAAAAGATACCTAGGGAAGAGAATAAGAACAGAGCAAACATATGGCAACAAAACCCCAGCATGTTCCCTCTTAGCTTCCAGCAATCTGTGGATCATTGAGTTTCTGAGCCACAGGCCATATTTTTGTGTTTAATAGCCTTTGAGGGATTTCCTTTCATGAATTGGTGTAATCTTTTTTTGAACTCATGTAAGCATTTGGTATCCACAACATCCTGTGGCAATGTGTTTTATAGTTTAAGCAGATGTGAAAAACTACCTCTTTCTGAATTTTGAACCTGTCATTGATAAACTCACTTCAGGTAGACCGGTGGTCATATTGTGTGGAAGTAATTTCCTAATAATTTTATCTATGCCATTCATAATTTCATGGACCTCCATCATATCTTGTTTTCAGGATAAAGAGACCTAGCCTGTTGAGTTACAGCTTTGTTTCTATGTAGTTGTAAGGCTAAGGAAGCACAACTTCTATTTTAAACTGAATCCACTTGAGTGCAACATGAGAGAATTAGCAATATTATAAAAGATTTCAAAACCCAACTATTACATTTATAACATTGCACAACAGTGAAGATGCCAGGATAATATTTAAAAGAACTTTGCAAGTTGCAGACAAATGGAGTAATGATTGATTCTTTTAATTTCAAAATCCAATTTAATTCAGGAGTCAATTTACACAGATAAAACTTTTTATTGCTAAACAACAAGGCTTCCAGTATTTAAAAAGCAAACCAGTCTTTCCCCATCAGTAAGCACATGTTGTGCTGATAGAACTTAACAGGGTAATCTGTCCTCAAACTTCCCAAACCTTCCATGGATTTACTTGTTTGGTGTGCATATATCCACCTGTTCCATATCCAGTCAACCCAAGATCTTGCATAAAATGGTAACTGAAACATTCAGTGTCTGCTGCATAAAGTATGTCCTTGAAAGTATTATCATAAGATGCAAAGCTGCACTTGAAAATACAAAGATCACTTTCAGTTATTGAAGAGATGGAAAATGATTAGAAAAAACCATAAATGTCCTTGGCTGGCTTGTGAGGACTCAGTCATTAGACGTAGGGCTATACAGATAGGAGAACAGGATCTGTCTGCTGGATCCCGTTCACTGGCTGGAAGCTAGGTGATGGAAAATATTAACTGTTGGCAATGTAATGACCTCATTGTTATTGTTTTGGGGGAGTTTTTTGCTTTCATGGAGCACCGTTTCAACTTTGAGAAAAGCACTTCATTTACATGTCGTTAAAAGGGAAATCTGTTAAACACTGGCAGTCAGTGAAAGCAGTCTTGTGGATGAATCCAGTTCCATGTTCTAGATATGTGTTTATCTGGCTGCTTTTAGTACATTGCAGGGGCTACCAGTGTGCAATATCATGCTCTCAGCTTCCTCCTTGGCCTAAAGTTGTCAAGTGCACTATTATGCAAACTGAAAGAGAGGTTGAGGGATATGTCAAGAAGATGGACTTTGTGATATTCTTAATTAAAACAATGGAAATGTAGACTGTTATGCACATTTTACATTGTGCTTTTTGTCTCTATAGAAGCAAGGTGATATTTACAATTGGCTTAATTGCCAAACAGAGATGGTCATGATGCAGGTCGTAAATCAAAACAGGCAGTGTAACCTGAGCCACTAAATTGCATATTGCTTCCATCACAGTGTAGGTAAACATAGATCATTGCAATCCTATGTGGAGTAGTTAGGGAAGTTGCAAACTCAGTTATCCATTCAAACTGCAACTGGAGGTTATTTCCCACATACCAGGACCAGTAGAACAAACTGCTTGTATTTGCCATCTGCCTCAGTTTGCGATCAGCCAGACTATCTTAAACTGCTAATGAAAAGTGTTAAAATGAAGCTGGCTGACTTTGCATGGAAATAAATGAGGAAAGTTCACTTTGTCTGTTACAACAACTTTACTGCCAAGGAAACATCTAGCTGAAAGGCAGAATGGATCCTTGCAGACAATTTTGGCAACCATTGCACCTACATTCACAGAAAAAGAACTGCTATTTTTTTTTTTTTTCAAAGATGTCTTTGTCTCAAACAACTGTTTATACAACAATGACGATAAGTTTATCTTCCCAAACTGGATTCATTTGATCAGACACTCCTATTAGTATACTGAGATTACTGAGTTAATATGGGGAAATTTAGTTGAGAAATGTTTGTAAAAATTATTACTAAGTTGAAACTAACAATGTTAGATTTTTTGAGTTTGATTGTGTTCTTTTTTTTCTTTCTTCTTCCTGCAAAGCGCTAGAAAAGAGCATTGGGAAGGCTTTTTTGTTCAGGCAAATAGATGTATTTTGAATGAGTGCATACATAAAATGTGGGCCAGCCCCTTCATGATTATTTTTATGGCCCCACAGCCCCTCACACAAAGTTACTGTGTGGGAATGACAAGGAAAAAAAGTAACACCTCACACACAACAAATAAATAAATCTAGCTTCTGCCTTAAGCTTTCCTCCTCTTAAAAAGAAGCTTAGCAGGTTTTAAGTTTAAGTCCTGAATCTGAGAGAGTTTCATATAATCCTTGTACATTACAGAAAGTTATAGAGAAGGGGTAAAAAAGGGAAAGAATGTAACATATTCTGGTGCTTTTTTTTCTTATCTCCTATGCATCTTTTTATGTGTTCTCCATCAGCCTACAAAAAGGCAACATTTCTTTAAAATGTATGATATAAAAATAAAAACTAAAAAACCCTCCAAACAACTAATGATAATAATAAAGAAACTACCTTATGACCTATGAGATTTCACACCAGAGACTGAATTTCAGGCTCTTGAAAGATTACTTGCTGTGGAAAGCTTGTGAAAAGACATACTCTCAATCATGTTGGGTTAAAAAAAAGAGAAAATCACCTTTATTATTGCAAAGACGTTGAAATTAGTTCACAATTAAAAAGTCACATAATGAATTAGTGGCTTGAAAGTAATTTTTTTTTTCTTTTCATTCTCATCGGCTAGTAGAAGTAATTTAGGAAAGAGAAACTATCTATGCTCCTCAAATTGTACCTTTAAACAGAAAGTGGAATTTCTGTCATTTGAAGCAGGCATCAGGCTTAGCGCTCCAACTCTCACGTGATCCAGAGATCTTTGAATCTCTGTTTGCTGCTAGGACCACTTCATGGAGGCTTTTTCACCAAGACAGCAGCTTTAGGAAATCTGACTTTTCCCAAAGTTGTTCTATAGAATATTATTACTGTGCTGCCCTCTCCTTTCCCCTGCCTCTTCAGGGGCAAACAGAATCAGAAAAATCATGTTGCCAATTACTATGAATGTTGTCGTGGTTTCCTGACAAGAATTTTACAGTAATTACATATTTATTTATCTATTAGGCAGAAATGTAGTGTATTGTCGTTGCAAAAGTAGAATAATGTAAGATAACCCTAAAATACAAGGTAAAACTATATACGACTTTTTTAAGAATAGTATATGACTAACTAATGAAAGATTTTCTACAATACCTGTGTTCTCAAGTCTAGAGAATAATGTGTGCTTCATCCTGACAATTCTTCACTTCAAAATGCTCAAACCATATGTTCTTGAGGCCAAAATATTTTTAATCTGTATTTAGAATCCTTCCTAAGTGGCTTGGGTTTCAAAAAGTGGTGAAGAGCTAACACTAATACCTTGAAACATCTACGGCTAAAACGTCAGGTTGGGAAAAAAGATGAAAACAGAAAAACCAAAACAACCAGCTAAAAAAAATATTGTTTTTTGCACAATGTTTGTTGTAGTGGACAGGTTTCAGTCTCTAGTTCAAGTCAATGATGAATGCTTCCTGGATTTGTATATATCACTTAAGTCCATATTCTATGCTTTTATAATTAATGTTTTGCCACTGACTTAAATGAAAAGACCTATGTCAGAAGCCAGAAGACTTGAGGGGGTGGAATTAGTCTGACCATATGTTGATGTTTATATCTGAGTTAATCTCATAGAGTCCCTTTAGAGTTAGAGGAGAGATATATTGCCTTCCTGGGTAAGATTTGTTGCATCCTGAAGTAGGTGTCTAAAATAAACTAGATGAATCATGCCCTGAAATACCTGTTTCTCATTACTGGCTGTGAAAGGTGCAGGTATAGACATTTGTGTTAGAATTTTCTGTAGCTAGATGATTTCCACCAGTGATGTTGAATCGTGTGCAATTTCAGATTAGAGGAGAGCTGAAGTAATAAGTACTTCCAAATAACAGCACCAACTGGGGTCCAAAGAAATCTGTCTCAGCAGCAGAGATGCCTGTTTTGGGAACAGTTCAGTATTACACTCAGAAAAGATAATTACTGGTGCAGGCTATCCCCTGTCCCTCTCGGTATGGCAGGACAAATACTCTCCTATTGGTCTAAATATGGTAATTCACAAACGGATTGCACCACTTAAGTTTTGAATGCATAGATGGTAATATGTTAATGCGTAAACATACTTTTAGTTTCCCTTTTCTAAGAATCATACATAGCTCCTTTCTTATGATGCAGTTTAGGAACTGATACACTGTAAGTATAAGGAAATGGGATTATCACTGAGTATTCAGGAAATTGAAGATATGGTAGTGACATAGGATTAACATTGCTAGCTGTACTCCAGCTAGCAGTGCTAGCAGAGGCAGTAAAAATACTAAGGTCTGAGCTTCAGGAAGAGTTAGCAACTACAATATATACCAACAGTCAGTCCTTAGCTGGTTTGTATTTTTAATGATCACTTGTGTTACTGGCAGGGCTAGCCATGGTGGCTGGCAGAGGTGCAGAGATAATGGTCCTGGACCTGCCTGAGTGTGGGATGTGGCAGAGCAGCTGTGGGAGCAGTGTGCCCCCAGCGAATCTGTGCTCAACTACCTCCTTCCCAGTGGGAAGCTCTGGTCTGAGAGCCATCAGACATGGGACCTCTGGCATTGTCCTTTCTCCCTGCCTGTGCCAGCCACTGTATCCCCAGACTGGGGTCCTGCTGAGCTCCTAACTCACAGAACGGAAAGTGTGCCAGGATTGACTTCTACCGTGGCTAACATTCCCATGTCCAAGCTCTCCTGACCTACAGCAGGGTGTCATGGTTTTAGCTGGGATAGTTGATTTTCTTCACTGTAGCTAGCATAGTGCTGTGTTTTAGACTTAGTATGTAAATAATGTTGATAACACCCTGGTGTTTTAGTTGTTGCTGGGTAGTGTTTACACTAGTCAAGGACTTTCTAGCTTCCCATGCTCTGCTAGGTGCACAAGAAGCCGGGAGGGGAGGGGATACAACCAGGAGAGCTGATTCGAATTGGCCAAAGGGTATTCCATATCATGTGACGTCATGCCCAGTATATTAACTGGGGGAAATTGGCCGGGGGAGGCAGCAATCGCGGCTCGGGGACCGGCAGCATCGGTCAGCGGGTGGTGAGCGGTTGCAGCACTTGTTGTTTAGTTTTGGGTTTGTTTTTTTTTTCCCTCTTCTTCCAGTGTTTCATCTCTCTCTCGCTCATTATTTTCCTTTTCATTATATCAGTATTATTGCTGTTTTATTCTAATTATTAAACTGTTCTTGTCTCAACCCACGAGTTTTCTTACTTTGGCCCTTCCGATTCTCTCCCCCATCCCACAAGGGTGGGGGAGTGAGCGAGCGGCTGTGTGGTGCTTAGTTGCTGACCGGGGCTAAACCACAACACAGGGGCAGCTAACTCCTGCCTTCATCTTCCTCTCTAAGCATCCTTTTGCATAGTCTTTCCTCTGCTGGGAGGCCCAGGAGGATGGCTTGGCTGCCTAACGATCCTGGCCTCTCCAGCACCCTTTGCCCTGCCCTCTGTGATCTTTCATTCTGGAAGCTGCCCCTCCACAGCGGGTGCTGAGGCATCTCCATGCCAACAAGTGATTGGAGTCACTGGTGCCAAACTGACTTACAGTCGTTCCTCTAGCTAGAGTGAAACCAACAGCTATATGGATATACCGACTAATAGTAGCAGATTATTCAATAGATCAGAGCATTTCATATGAGTAAATTTTAACAAAGTAAAACCAAAGTAGCAGATTTGTCTTTCTGTCACTTTCTCCATAAATACGATCCCCAGTTTGAAGTTGCCTCAATTTAGAATATGGAACACACTCGGATCAGCTCCCCCTTTGAAGTCTGCAGACTTCTTAGAAAACATATCTGCTTTTCAGATCAGAGAATTTTAATGATTTTTTTTCCTCTCCTAATCACTTTGCCAATTAGGTTTCAAAATTCCGACTTCTTTTATCACCAGTCCAAGGAAAAAGAAATATAAACAATTATATCTTGACATTTTTTTCTTAATAGGAATTAAACAAGCAAAATAACAGTGAAGGAAGAAGGAATGTTGAAATAAAATTCCCAAATATATATACAACATTATGTCACTTTCTCTTTAAAAAGTCTTTAAATCATATGTACCTGTTAAGTAGATACAATGATAGGGTAAGAATAGTAACCTGGTTTTGATGGCTTTAATGTGAGTTAAGTTAGAGGATAACATAATTACTCTCAGTAGTTTAACTGACACAGGGTAAAAATTTGTCTCTGCAGAGAGCCAATACAAGATTAACACATAAATTAAATTCTATGTCCGTTCTATTGTGGGGATTTCAGTGATCTGTAAGACTCTTTCAAATTTCGCCCCATGGCAAGTTATATCTATTGTGAATATTGGCAGCGTGACTTTGACCTTCCTCCTAGTAATTACACGTATTTCTTTCTAGTAGGACACACAGGACATTAGGGGAAATGAAGAAAAAAAAATCATCCCTTCAAAACAAAAATAGCCACAGTGTTAACATGCCAGCATTTTAGCTGAGTGGCTTAGAGACAAAACCTACATTTATTTTTGTCAAAGGCAAGGATTTGATTTTAATATGGACTCATGCACAATTAAGATCCTTTTACATTTATTCTCACCCAGACAGGCACTTACTCAGGAGTGGCAGAAAGATGTCCATTCCCTTCACATGAATGACCCTCAGGGACAGAACCATGGAGGGTAACTGAGAATAGTGTGATACATGCTCTTTTCATGCATGTATCCAAATCTTCAATCCCAGCATGTGTTCATTCTCACAGCCTTCAGAAAGGAGTTTTAAATACTTCTCCAGCTTATTGTTCCCACAGCAACAACTAAAAACAGAAACAAAGAGAAGATGGGAAAGAGTATAAATAGATAAGGCTGCTACAGTATTTGCAGCATTTTTAATTGCTTTGAGACTACTGGAAAAATAATATGAATGTTATTTAGCAACCTGGTCATTTGTAATGTTATGAGAATCAACATTGTATTTTCAAATATTTTTACTAATGTGAGCTTGCTGAGAGAAATTAATTAATGAAGATCTTTTCTAGCAAAATGCAAAATTCCATTATAATTTAAAATTAATTTATTTAAAATAGTTATTATCTAAAGATGACCAGGAAAACACCCAAAATAAAACTTTTCAGGCTGTTAATCGATATGGCTTTATTACTAATAGAATGAAAATGCCATTTGAGAATAGTATACAAATTCAGTAATGGACTTGAGCAATGAACAAGTTAATCCCAGAAGCTAGAGATTCACCGCAAGTGTAGTTTTTCTTTGTTAGGTTCACTGTCACAGCAGGGTTTCCTCAAAACATGAAATGAAGCCATAAGTACTATATTTGCAGAAGGAACACACACCATAATATTTACACCTTTTTGGGAAGAAGCAAGCTCTTGTGTCTTTACCTCCCCTAGGATGACCTCCAGCTGCTTCACTTCTCACTCTGGAGAAGTTGGTATTGATTCACTAGTCAGAATAGTTTGTGAAAATTTTCAGTACTAGTGATTGAAACTGTGAGAAACAAAGCGGAAATATCCTTACATCGATTTTTTTTAGAAAGAAAATTAAAAATGCATTAAGTAATTAATTCCACCTATTTCAAGCAATTTACTAGAAAGTTGTAGAATGTACTTGGTAATAAACCTAAGCAGTAAAGGAGAAATTCTTACCTTTTGCATGTCCTTGCCTTCTAAAGATACAGGCTGATCTGTATTATAAAAGAATGTGAGCTTCTTTCAAATATGTAATTTATCAGGCTCCTGACTTCTTCTAAATTATGCCTACAATATGCAGAAACAGTAGAATACTGCCAGGAAGGACATACACACCTCTAAACTCACATGTCCTTACCATATCTCGTCAATGATCACTGAGTCACTTGAAGTCAGTCTGGCCCTATAGGCATATCTCCTTGTCAAATTGCAAGCAAGCAAGTTTAATTTTCACACTAATCTGTTGATCTTTTTAAAATAGAATAGTTTTTCAAAAATATACACATGTGGGTGTAGGTATACTAAATTATACACAGAGTATATTAGTACATTATATATAAACTGCCTGTACCTCCCCTTCTGTCTGCAAATATATACATATCAGAAAGTCAACTTGTAGAGATTTTAGTGTATATGTTAGTATATGAAATAACAGAGTGAAGGAAACATATTTTTATGTCATTCTCTTTTGTCACAATGGAAAAAAGGCTAAATGTTATTGAAAAATTATTGTTTAAAATACAGTGTGTACAAAATAGATACACTAAGTTCATACAGAAAATGGGTACACTATATATAGTATATTTTTATTTTAAACCACAAAAATTTAGTTTTGCTTTTCATTTTTCAAAGCTACTGCATCACCTCAGCTTCATTTTTTAGCAAAACTTTCTTTCCAAAATAACCACCAAGCTACCAAATTTCAGTGTGGATGGTAGAAGTTTGAGATAATGTCAAGCAACTGTACATGATTTCTTAGACTGAAAAATGTGGCACCTTTATTTGGGTAAGAGTATGCCTATGATTTATATTTAGGTCCATGTATACTCTCTGTATAGCATATATATGTATATATGGTGCTTATGTAAGTGCATACATAATGTGTATGCTCAATTCCGCTATATTGCAAGAAGGTCAGAGAGAGAAAGAATCTTCTTTTATTACTGACTGCTGAAATAGCACATTCAAAATTCTGTCCTGTCTGGAAAGAGTAATAATAACAAAGATATAAAACCTTTTTTTTTCTTTTTGTTTCTTTTTTCCCCTTCTGTTTTTTTTTTCTTTTCTTTGTTTCTGTATGCTATGTAGAGTAAGAATCTTACTCTAAATTTTGCAACATTTCAGCCAGTTAGGATTAGCAGTGTTTGTTTGATGAGTCAATGGTACAAATGAACAGAATAATAAAAATGCAAATTCTAAACACATTAGACACAAGTTCATGGGTAGCATGTGTGTAATATTTTCTGATGAACTGTAAGCTTGACTTTGAGGTACTGTCTTGTTGATAATAGGGCTGTAATAGGAGTCTTCCTTGTACAGATTTACATTTCAGATTCATATGGATTTAATCTGAAATCATCCATCTGCATCACAAGTAGAATAATCTTTGGACGACACAGTGTTTATATCCATATATAAAACACTTCTGTAGTTTTCTAGTTAGCTTGACATTTGAAATTCAGTTTCTAGATTTTTTGGTTTTGTCTGGATGGGAATGTCTTCAAAATTGAGGTCACATGGCATTTAAATGATAGACAACTTGAGCTCACAATGTGTTATAACGGTTAATGTCATGTGCCAAGGAGAAGAACCAAGTGACATGCCCTGAAGTGTCATTGATTGCTGCATTAAAAAGTTGGACAAATGATGAATCAAAGGCTTGCTAAACCTTTAGGGTATTGCTTTTATAAATTAAGCTCACATACCATTTAAAACAGGAATTAATATCTTCAGAACTAAGGTTTCTTAATAGTTTGCTGTGGACAAACATATTAAGTTTGTTTATCTGTAGACATGAAAAATAGTGTACATATTAGCTACAGGGAAAGGCTTCCCCGTACACCATGCTCCACAGTGCTGCCTGTTGAATATTTGCTGGTAAAATCAGGCAGATTTAGTGTTTAAAATAGCTTATAGCGTCAGAGAAAAGTGTCAGTATAAAAATAATGATTTTGTCTTAGTTCTTTACACACGGTATCTTTTTTTTTCCTTGTGAGATCAAACTTGAGATAAAATAAGAAAAACAATCACAATCATATTGAGCTTATATCCATTCTGTTCCAAATCTCCATAATAATAGGTAACACAAGAACAGAGGTGCACAAGTTTTGGACTTGTGAAATATATTTTCCAATATTTCTCTACTACTCTATAGATAAACATAACAAGATGTAACAGAGACTATCACAATGAATATTCACCATCGTATATTCTGCAGTGGCAACATGTAGTTTAAAAGTCATAATAGTCATATGCAGTTTAACTGTGGTACTTATGGCTTGTTAAAGTTTTGCGATGGTGCTTCATTTTGCCAAGTAGACTGAAATATATGTTTCTACTTGGGTAATGTATACTGAAATATAGAATCATTTGGGACTCTCTCCTTCAATGGTGGGGACTGAAAATGTTTAAAAAATTATATCTAATGTCAGTATGACAACAAAGCTAGCCTGAGCTGGTATGAATGTTCACTTGCCTTTACACTCTTTCGTCTTACTCTGAGCACTGGCCAAGTAAATGAAGTTGGCCTACTATCAGCCTTGCAGTCGCAAGTACAATTCTGTGCAACCTGGAGAGAAAGACTGAGCACTCAGGGCTATCCTTCTGCACTCACAGTAGCTAGTTACAGTAACATTGGGATGCTCAAGGCAAGTCTGCTCCCGAAAGCAAAGAGGGACTGCGTAACTGTTGCCTAATTGGAGGAATCTAATTATATGCAAAGGAAAAAGGATGGAAACTAAGACAGTAGTAAGTCCTACCCATGTTGGTCTCAGACAACACACCTTGAACTGGTTTAAAACTCGGTTTCAACTGCACTAAGTTATTTGGGTCAATTTAAATTGAGGATGCCCTGGAGACAATCATGACTCTTGATGGAAATTGTTATGAATAACGGGACTATTTGACTAGAAGTAGAAAATATGTTCCCTGTTAAATCTCTGTCACCCTAGGCAAGAATATTTTTCTTCCAGTTCTTTCCTGTGACCTTTTCCCTTCCCCCCTTATCCATTTGCTCCAAGGGCTGCTCTGTCTTTACTGCATTTAATAGCTCCCCTGATGGCTACAAGTTGCATTGCAGGAGGTGGAAATTAGTCCTTTTGCCTGTTTCCCTTTTGGACTTAGGCTTTGACTAAGCCCAGAGGGGCAGTCAGATGCTGAATATAATTTTCTTTTTTTTTTTTTTTAACATAATCACCCCTATCTAAAAGACAAAGGAAGAAAGACATACTAAGAAACAGCCAGAAGAACATCCCAGAAGGAAGATATCCAGTACATGACAGTGTGTTTTATTTATTTCCCTGTTATTATGTACACACACCGTCCAGGTCAACAGTGAACTATGGTCAACTATGTACACACACCTTCCAGGTCAACATGGAACAAAATATGGAAATTCCTGGAGATATTTATGGGGACTCAGTGAAGACTGATAACCAAAGGTTGTATTGATTCTTCATGCATTGTATAACTGGCACAAATAGAGAGAAACAGTAGACACTTCCAAGACTATTTATTAACTGTGGTCTCATAAAATTTTAGAAATTGTAATTAGTTCACTTCCCAGACCTCCTACCTCAAACAATAGAAGTTGAATACCACATGTAAACCACTCTTTTGTTTATTGATACTGACCAGCCTAATAATAGTGGTAGAATCAAATACTATTAATTTAAAACTTTTTTAAAATGGTTCAGTAAATACTGTGGCCAACTTACTAGTACAATTATTAATATAGGACCTAGACTGGCTGATATTCTTAATTATGATGTAGGAAGCACAGGTCTAGGAGGCAAATTTGCTTTTCAAAAGGTCTGAAAAGCAAAAGAAAATTGCATCTTAAATATATGAGTTAATGCCAGACAAATATTTCATTCTAATGAACCTGGGTTAGAACTCTTAACTTTCATAAAACAGAGAAAAGAATTGAAAAATTATGTGAGACGCGTCACAGTACAATACTTAGAGTACAGTAACATCTTCTTCCTTCATGTCTTTCCATCTTAAGCCTAACTTTTTTAAAAAATATATATTAATTATTCCATTATGAGTGCAGAATTAAAACCCTTACAGAGTTGCTTCTGTGCATCACTTCCAATGCTGAGGTCAGCTACAGAAGCTGTGGATTATTCATACGAGATAATGTCAAGATCAGCTTTGACTGAATATGGAAGGGCAGATTCAGATATCAAAAGCATTCATCACCAGGACAGTCAAGCTTATCAAACCTGTTACAACAGTACATTGAGAATCTGCTTTACCATAAAAAGAACTGCATCCAAGAAAAAATATTGTTATGAAAATATTTCATCTGGAAATGACATAATTATAAATGATAGGATAAACTCTTCTCATTCTTGAAAGCACATTATGTCACATTAATTTTTGAAAGACATGATTTTTCTGCACAGTTATACTGAATAAAAGAGCAACAGCATTTAGTTTTTGTATTTCCGAATTAAGAATCAGAAAGACATGAAAAGACTGTCAACTAAGCACAGTTGTGACTGTTTCCATGCTTTCAATCAAACATTTATTTTATAAACATCAGCATGGCTCCATACATCATGAAGAAATCTACTGCCAAGTGTTTCCCCTTTCATATATACTTGGAAGAAAGTTTATTTCTTTGTGTCAACAAGAGGAAATACTTGAAAAACTGAAATGCTGTCAACTATGTCCTCAGAGTTCTGTAACCTCATATATATATGTAAAATTTTTTGCTAAATTAAACTTTTTAATATTATTGCTATTAATATTACAATAGTACTTAGAATTCCAGATCAAGTGCCAGCAGTGTAAAATAACTGTCTACCCCTAAAGAATTTACAGAATATAGGGTAAGAGTTAATGTTGAGCATTTTTTTTTTGTTCCAATAGGCAACTGTCTATTAGGCCACAGTATAGGCCTTTTGTTATTTCTATTGCTTTTTCAACAAGAAACTACTTACTATAGGTGGCACCTGTTTCATTTGAGTCCAGCCATGTAAAAGTTAGGTGTTCAGCATAAGCTGCTGATCTAGAATCTTAGAATCATAGAATCATAGATTCATAGAATCATTAAGGTTGGAAAAGACCTCTAGGATCATCAAGTCCGACCATTAATCCAACACTACCATGTCTCCTAAACCATGTCCCAAAGTGCCACATCTACACTTTTTTTTAACTCCTCCAGGGGTGGTGACTCCACCACCTCTCTGGGCAGCCTGTTCCAGTGCCTGACCACTCTTTCAGTAAAGAAATTTTTCCTAATATCCAATCTAAACCTCCCCTGGCACAGCTTTAAGCCACTTCCTCATGTCCTATTGCTAGTAACCTGGGAAAAGAGACCAACGCCCACCTCGCTACAACCTCCTTTCAGGTGGTTGTAGAGAGCAATAAGGTCTCCCCTCAGCCTCCTCTTCTCCAGGCTAAACAACCCCAGTTCCCTCAGCTGATCCTCATAAGACCTGCTCTCCAGACCCTTCACCAGCCTTGTTGCCCTTCTCTGGACACGCTCCAGCACCTCAATGTCCTTCTTGTACTGAGGGGCCCAAAACTGAACACAGTATTCAAGGTGTGGCCTCACCAGTGCTGAGTACAGGGGCACAATCACTTCCCTAATCCTGCTGGCCACACTATTCCTGATACAAGCCAGGATGCTGTTGGCCTTCTTGGCCACCTGGGCACACTACTGACTCACGTTCAGCCGGCTGTCAACCAACACCCCCAGGTCCTTCTCTGCCAGGCAGCTTTCCAGCCACTCTTCCCCAAGCCTGTAGCATTACATGGGGTTGTTGTGACCCAGGTGCAAGTTCCGGCACTCGGCCTTGATAAACATCATAAAATTGGCCTCAGCCCATCGATCCAGCCTGTCCAGACCCCTCTGCAGAGCCTTCCTACCCTCATGCAGATTGACACTCCCACCGAATTTGGTGTCGTCTGCCAACTTACTGAGGGTGCACTCAATCGCCTCATCCAGGTCATCGATAAAGATATTAAACAAGACTGGCCCCAACACTGAGCCCTGGGGAACACCGCTCATGACCGACCGACAGTTAGATTTAGCTCTGTTCACCACAAGTCTCTGGGCTCGGCCAGCCAGCCAGTTTTTTACCCAGCAAAGAGTACACCTGTCTAAGCCATGAGCCGCCAGCTTCTCTAGGAGGATGCTGTGGGAGAGAGTGTCAAAGGCCTTGCTAAAGTCCAGGCAGACAACATCCAGAGCCTTTCCCTTGTGCACTAGGTGGGTCACCTGGTCATAGAAGGAGATCAGGCTGGTCAGGCAGGACCTGCCTTTCATGAAGCTGTGCTGGCTGGGCCTGATCCCCTGGCTGTCCTGCACTTGCCCGGTGAGCTCACTGAAGATGATCCCCCAAAATCTTCCCTGGTACTAAGGTCAGGCTGACAGGCCTGTAGTTTCCCGGATCCTCCTTCCGGCCCTTCTTGTAGATGGGCGTCACATTGGCAAGCCTCCAGTCATCTGGGACCTCCCCTGTTAACCAGGACTGCTGATAAATGATGGAGAGTGGCTTGGCAAGCTCCTCTGCCAGCTCCCTCAGTACTCTTGGGTGGATCCCATCCGGCCCCATAGACTTGTGAGTGTCCAGGTGGCTCAGCAGGTTGTAAACTGCTTCCTCCTGCACTATGGGCAGTTTATTCCCCTCCTCGACCTTGCCTTCCAGCTCAGGAGGCTGAATACCTCAGGGATAACTGGTCTAATGGTTAAAGACTGAGGCAAAGAAGGCATCAAATACCTCAGCCTTCTCCTCATCCTTGGTGGGAATGTTCCCTTCTGTGTCCAATACAGGATGGAGATTCTCTTTGGTTCTCTTTTTGTTGTTAATGTATTTGTAAAAGTATTTTTTGTTGTCCCTTACAACAGTTGCCAGTATCTAGAATAATTCTCTTGTGGTGGGACAGGAACACACTTCTGGAGGATGATTCTTCCCATCCCTAGGTGGTGAGAATGAGCAATATCCTGGATGTGACCCTCTCCAAGTGACCAGAGTCTTTCTGCTGATATAAAATATTTTTCCAAAGTCTTGTTTGACAGGTTGACTACAGAAGAATTTGTACAAAAGACTCATAGAAAGATATGCTGAACTTAGTCTTAGATGAATAAAAATAGACAAAATTAATACCATAGTGGTCCAGCTGTGAAATTTTTATAGAAATAATCCCATTGGCTTTGATTTGTGTTTGCTTCACAGAGTGCCATAATTCTACTGCCAAAACTTCTAGTTGTGTCTAATATCCTGTAATAAGAAATGAAACGATGATTTTTAGAAGGGAACAATGAAAAAGTTAAATCAGTCTATAACATGACTGTGTTATTTTATTTTTAAGACCTACAAAAATCAAAAACTTCTAATATCTAAGTAAGCAACTACACTTATAAGGGAATTACACAATGAAATAAATAAGGGCATCCTATTTTGAAGGATAGCACAGCACCCATATTTTCCTCATTAGGATTTCAGTTATGGTGATTCAGAAATGGACAACATCTACAAATAATCAGCAGGGGTCTGATTACAAGTGCTTGGATGACTAAGTTCCCTGTGGGGTTTGTCCTAAATAGGTAGTCCTCAGTTTGTGATTTTTTCCACACACAGCAAGGATATTTTCCTTTTGGAACTATGTCTTGATGCAAGCATTTTTAGTTAGGTTCACTGCAACATACTTCGAGTCACAAATTGCACGCAAGCTTAGACATGAGGTATGACACTTGAACCCCACACTAGCCATGTGCATCTGTTAAAAAAGACTATGCTTATCTCATGTCTGTAAGCATATCGTATATTATATGTAATAATAATGATTTCCTTGTTTAAAAAAAGGGAAAGCTGCCTTTGCTATCACATTATCCTTATGATTCATTATTAAGCATTGCCTTGTAAAATTCAAATTCAGTGAAAATGTCTTTCAGGTACAGAGTCCTCCACTTGTGTTATTTCTGTTTCTATGCTTGTGGTTTCAAAGGTCCTTTTTCCCTTTCTTCTCTTCATAGGAAATGATCTGTTTCTAGTTGCAGTGCATGAACTGGGACATGCTCTGGGCTTGGAGCACTCTAATGATCCCACTGCAATCATGGCTCCATTTTACCAGTATATGGAAACTGACAACTTCAAACTACCTAATGATGATTTACAGGGCATCCAGAAGATATACGGTATGTCATACTCTAATTGAGCAACATAAGTTTTTCACTTTAGAATATGTTGAGGTCCTCTTGTTCATACCGTCTCTCCAAAAGAGTTTGTTAGTGCAGACTCTGCCAGTCATTATGCCAGAGGCCTTCTTGTAAGTAGGCCACAGATTTTGATGAAGATCTTTTACTTTTTTTCTCACTGTTCACAACTTGCATTCAAATTTTCACTCAGCTGGAATAGTAATTTTAAATATTTTAAAAATCCATAAAGAACATATCTGCAAAAGGGTCCCAAACTATGAAAATATTAAGAAATGGAGGCCTTTAACCATAACAAACTTATTTCCACAGTAGTCCAAGCTCATGTAATTGGATGAATTGATTGATTCTCAGTTTATCAGCTGTAATACTAAACAGTTCCTTGGGTGTACAAGATTTGTCGTCCAAGAAAAACCCTTTCTTGTGACAAATATAGCAAATTGCTCTCAAAAGAATGTTATTACCAGCCCGAGATTTTGGGCTACCTAGGGGGAAAAGGCCCACTTCTTTAAAATATGTTTGCTTAGTTTTTTTGTGGCCTGATATAAAAGACACATGATGTAAATAAATTCTGCATGTATTGAATTCCATTTGACAAGGCAAGGTAATTGAAAATGAAAAACAAAAATAATTCTGTATTGGATTCAATTTTGTACTCACATTTATTTTCAGTTTAAAGGTTTGTCATGTTTATATTGAATATTATCAGGGCCATTCCTTGTTTATCTTTACTACTAGAAAGGATAGCTATGATCATGTAGAATTACTGTACTGCTAACTAGAACACTGCAGGTTCCATGGTGTTTTATATTAACAAGTTTTAAAAATATATATATTAATAAACACTGATATATATTTTCATAAAGCATAAATAGCAACTTCAAAATGATTGGCTGATCAAGTTTTATTTGGTTGGTTTTTCTCTTGTGTGATTAGCTAGTTTCTCATGACCTCATAAGTTGGTAGTCTAGACTTAAGGGCTAGACAAGAATACTTTGCAGAAAACTAACTGCTAAGCTCTAACAGCTGTGGGCTATACATTAGGAGAAATGTGTTACCCCTGGTAAGTAATATCTGACATCATCACCAAATGGCATATGAAAACTTTGGTTTGGGGTTAAAAACTTTCCAACATGAGCTACTGCAAACTGATACCTTTGTTCCCTTTAAAATCAAGAGGTGATCTGGAATTATATGCCTCAATAAAAAAGTCACACCTATTAAAATAATTACTTTGGTCTGCAGTATTCCTTGAAACACCATTATTAACTGTAAATTAGAAATGTCACAAGCCTTAAAATTGTGAATGAAATAAAGTCTTTATTAAATTGTATGACAACCATTTGATGAGTTTAATATTTCCTTACATAGTCCATCTTGTTCTTTAAAAAGTATCAAATTTTAAATTCATTTATGCAGTTTTAGAGTAGTCTTGATATTCAAAAGTCTTTCTGAAGCTGGTCAAGCAAATGATATGTATTTTTTAAAGTCAAAATTGATTATGTATTTAAATGATTTAGAGAGAAGCCTAAATAGAATGAGCAAACGCAGTGTGTTCATCTTGTTTCCAGAAATCTTACTGATCCACCTGAAACTTCTTATCTTTTTGTACATGGAAAATATAAGTAAATGTAGTAATATGTGTAGAAAGGGAAAGGCATTTTCAGTACACCCATTGCAAGTCATTCAGTATGCCATTAGGGTTATGAACAGCATCTGTCTAGGATGGCCTTTTGACTTTCAGGTAGAGAAATTATGAGTGGGATGGTTATTTCACTTGTCATCCAACTCTGTATATTATGACAGAAAATGTATTTGAAAGAACATAAATGTTTTAAAACCACTGTACAGGGTTTTAGTTTTTCACTTTAGTCCTTTTTAATCCATTTATCCTCAGAACTATTCCTTTAATTACCAGGTGTCTAGCTTTGTAAGACTCACTGGAAAATAAAAATTAAAGTAAGAAGTAATTAATTTCAGAATATTGAAGAAAACATGTGAATTATGGTTTTAGTATATATGGATGCCTAGGATTTGAAGTCCAGTTTCAAGAGCCCCTATATATAGCAAGGGGCATTGGGGAAAATTGGGAATGTCCTGTCAGTAATGCACGTGACATTACTTGGCCTACAATTGGGTCAGTAGGGAATATCAGGTATGCTACCTGTACACATATGTGAATTGATGAGTGGAAGTTAAAAATATCGGCTGAAAATCCATTCATTGACTGCTGATGATCTTATTAGGAACAGGTTTTTTTTTGTTTTCCTTTATTTTGTACAACAGGCAATGATTCTGTTTTAACAGTTCTTACTCGGTGAAGTATGTGCTATGAATTACTTCTCATCTGAAATGATGGTGGACTATGTATCCTTTTTCCTAGGTTTTATTGGAATGTTGTTCCAATAAGGAAGGAAGATTCTGGATAGTGAAAAGTAATTATTTTCTTCATTCATGCCTTGTTTTTATGGTAGTCATTCATTATACCCTTTAACAGCATGGGAAAAGTATGTTAGGTCACTTTTTCCATTCCCCTTCCACTGTAGGATTTGCACTGTTTACAGCAAGTTTTTGTTGTGTATTTCTTCTTTGAGTGCCACTGGTAGGCATGTAAATTACATCCTGCTGCTATATTTTTAAAGGTCCACCTGACAGGATCCCACCACCAACAAGACCTCTGCCAACTGTGCCCCCACATCGTTCAATCCCTCCAGCAGACCCACGGAAGAATGACAGGCAACCTAAACCTCCCCGGCCACCCACTGGTGACAAACCTTCCTATCCTGGAGCCAAACCTAACATCTGTGATGGGAACTTCAACACTCTGGCTATTCTTCGCCGAGAAATGTTTGTTTTCAAGGTAGGAGGCTGTGAATTTTTCAGTGATACATCAAATGTCTACATTTCTCCTTTTTTTTTTTTTTTAAAGCAAACTCATTCATCATGAGTCCACTTTCCCAGACTGCTCACAGTTAAAAAGTTCAAGAAAGAAATTAAAAAATAAACATACACATGGATTAAACGTCTAGCAGAGGACTGCTGTAATGTTCTATTTTGGGAAAATACCCATGTCAGCAGAAACTGTAATGACTCAAAATGTAAGGGTAAATAAATGCTGCATGTTATGGAGAGATAAAAAGTGTAAATCAACACGGAATAGTAGGAATGATTGTGTTGGGAATACAGCCTCATCCAGACATACAGTAGATATTGTGTCTTCAATGCTTTTTTTTTTTTTCATAGAGTTATAATTTTAACTTTACTATTAGATCTGTCATTTAAAAGGGAAGTTTGTCATTGTCTTGTGCTTGCATTGAAAACACAATATCTAAGTAAAGGTCTTTGCCACAAAAATCTTATTCCAAATGTGTCACTGTTTATTTCCATTCATCTTCTTGCTCTGAGCTGAAGATAGGGTATATAAAAAAAATCAAAATAAAAAAACTGAACTGAAAGGCAATCTTTTGATAGAAGGACTTTGCTAAGACTCATGGACATCAAAGCTACCTTAGGAGGATGATCTGCAGTATGGTTTCCAGAAGGCATTGAATGTTGAAGAATAAATACAGAATCATTATTATTCAGTCTCTTAAATCTTAAACCAATTTGCTGACAGGTAGTGCTGTGCAAATGTTCCAGAAACAAGCAACAGGATAATTTACTATTTTGATCTACTAGTGTGTCAAATTTGCTTAAGCAATTGGAAGTGTGGGATCTTTGTTTTGTAAATAGATGATATGATTCCTTTTAACTTCAACATTATCATAGAGAAGAAGGGCCTTTCACATGAATAGAAAACAATTTTCCCTTTAGCAATAGTGTAAGTACAAGGGAACTGCAATGAATTTGTCCCAAAACATGAAGCTCCCAGTTCAATGGCTTTTGTTGTCCTTTCTGATAAGACACATTTCTCCCTTATATGTTTTCTTTTTATGTAATCTACCACTCCAGATTAAATTTATTAGCTGTGCTACCCAGACTTTCACTTTCTTTAGCATACCTGAAAAAATATGTACAAATAGCTTTACATTAATTCATTCAAAATTATTTAGCTACCTTCACAACCCAATGGACAGGAAATATTTTTTCCTTAAACAGCTAAGGATTTTGCCAGCCCTGGGGCTGTCAGCTCTTTCCATTTGAGTAGCTGGTATACCTTCAAGCACTGGGAGGTTGTGAACCATCAGTCTTTTTATGACTAAAACTCAAAGGTTAAGGAAGAATCTAATTTTCTAACTTGACATTAAACAGGATATTAAAATACCTACTTCAATCTCATGTCATCCACCTCAAGAGCAATAGAACATATTCTTATTTAGTTTAGGCATAAACGGATAAATAGTGAAATGCTATCCCACTAATACAAAATTTTCTCTCTAGCCAAGTCCGTGTTCCTGGACAGATTCACCACCATTACTAATCACTCTTACCTATTCTGACTGAAAATACAAAATAAGTTTTCTCCAAAAATATTTACTGCTTACTACCTTAACACTACATATTTACTAAACAGTTTGTGTGCTTACTAGTGTGTAAACTGTGTTTATGTTCCAAAATTAAAACTCCATTCATGATCCACACCCTAATGCACAAACATGGTAAAACTTTATCAGAGGAAGATGACCAGTAACAGAGTGTTTACAGATTTCATGTTTAGATTCTGACTCTCCAAAATGAAGTTGCTGCAATCATAAAAACATGTTGGGAAGGGAAGAAAGAGGTGACCTTTGTCCAGATTAATTTCTTTAAGAGTCTCACAGTTCCCCTTTTCTCCTCAGGGTGCCTGGGAGCATGGCAAAGCATGACTTCAGTTAGCATGCTAAGCAATGGAGTTTGCTTAAGTATATAAATGTTGACTTTGTAGTGTGAGTGTCTTTGAATGCTTGAGTTAGTAGGCCTTAACTTTCTGTTTTGTACATTAATTTGCTAATGAAGATTTTTGTCTTCTAAAGGGGTTTCATTACCTGCTTGAGATTTGGGGGGGGGGGCAATTTTTTGTGTACAGGAAGGAGTATGAAAGGACCAGGGAAGGGGAGAAGGAATTAGAAAAATCAGGGATTGTTAGTAATTTTCAACTTGTTTTGTAGAATCTCAGCAGGGGCAGGTTATAAGGAAAAGCTAATCATGTCAGATTGGAGCAGGAGCAGGGCAGGAATTAATTCTCAGAAGGTATAAACAGGAATAGGAACTGAATACAGGGAAAGCATCCAGCAGTGAAGGAAGCAAAGTTGGAGGCTCTGTGGTCTGACACAACAAAAAAACAAACCTCTTTGCCCTTGCCCCTTAATGCTAGCACAAGAGTAGACTGGGAAGGCATGAGTGATGGGCTGAAAGCCAAGTACAGAGAGATGGAGAAGAAGTGGGAATTGATGGCAGTACTGTATCAGGTGGAAACAATTAAAGAAGAATTATGACCTTCATTGGAATAATTATTGCTGGATAGTTCCCAAATGAGTTAAATTAATAAAGTTGGAGGCTAATCAAACTATATCCTTTTCTTTCTTTGTCTTTATCCACAGGTCTGTAATGATTGTGTAGTGGCAGATTTTACTGCCTTCTGAATAGCATGTATGTCATGTACCAATTTCAAATTGAAAATAGCCATTTTTTTATCTCATGGGCAAGTTTTAAGCTCAATTTGTTTAAATAATCTTTGGAATTGCTTGGGAACTTAGTCACAGGGTTGAAGAATGTGAGCCCTTTTGAGTAATTAAACTCAATTTAAACATAAAACTGAAGCATGAAAGATAACAGTTTAAGATACACTGTGGATTTTCATAGTAGATGACAAACAATATTAATTTCAAGAAGATTGTTTTCTCTTGGCTGTTGAGCTATTAGGTGTAATTTACAATATCAGAATATTAGAAACAATATCTATGTTCAGTCAAATTGATGAGCTTTGTCTGTGGTTTTAAGACAATCTAGCATTCTCAGATGGATATATCCAGAGTAAAACTGAATAACAGTGAACTTAAAGGGAAAATGGAATTTACACTTAACCATCCCTTCTTATTGTTTTTTCATCACTTTGACAAAGTAACAATCCTAGCAACACTCGAAAAATATTGTAGTGTTATAGAAATGAAGTAAAAAGGAACGGTTCTTGATCTAACATGAACAGTAAACAAAAAAGTAAAGCAATCAACTTGTTAAAGATTCCCCAAAGTTCACCAAATGAAATTAGAATTTTGTAGATCAATTGTTTTGGTAGAAATTATTGGATTTTAAGGAAAACAAAACTATTTTTCATCAAATATACATGGATTACTGACATATAAATGTATTGTCCCAAAAGGACTTATTCCTGAATTCTTTAAATTAGATGCACTTAAAATCTCCCTGCTAGCTGTAAGGCTTGGGGACACAATATGCTATAGAAGAAAAATATTACTTAAAATCAATGTATTGTAACTATTGGTTTCAGTTGTCATCTACTGATATTTTAAAGTGTATGAAGTTTGTCTTAATTGAATGCAGTTTTTTAATTACTGCTATTATTTATTGCATGCTTGAACTGGTATAGGCAACCATCAGGACAGAAGAATTTCTATGCCAAAATTCATGAATGCCAAGTTTTTATCTTGAGATTCCAGTTAGCTTCTGTATTTATGCTGAATGCAATTAGTATTTAGCTGTCACTCTGATTTCCAGTCTTTTCTCCAGCTTTTTTTTCCCTCTGTTTAGTTAGAACTCCCCTGGGACACAGAAAATGGCTGAAAATGGAGAAAAAAAAAATTGGTCTTCCTTTTCTGGGAAAGTTGTGCAGTGGTATGATACTGTCTGTCTTTAATAGAAGAACCTCTTAGCCATTTTATATAGAAATATGTGGTATCCAACAATACTGTCTTCTCCTTAAACTCTCCTGAGAGTACCTCTAGGGCTACCACATCATGAAAAAGAAGCCCATTGTCTAAGGTCAACAGAAAAGATCCATTAGTGAAGAAGCATGTATTTCCACTTTCTTCCTGTGTCCTGTGCAATTCACATTGCTTCTCCAGTCTTCTGTATCAACACAGTTTTGAGGATAATCTAGGATGTCCTATCAATAAAGGTACTTATGTTAACACCTTCTGAAACTTTTACATGGTTAAAAAAATACTCAGGGGAGACAGTGGTTGCACAGAATGTATTATCTCTCAAAGGACGCAGATCAAGTAACGCTGGTTGCTTATTCTGTTATTTTTGAGGCATGTATAGCTTGTGTTTGACTCTACATGCTGATTGTTCCTTGGCAACAAAATTACCTCTAGCTCTGCTTCCACAATCTGTGTTACTGCTGTTAATATCCTTTTTCTTTATGTCTTTTTCAGTATCACAGATTTTAACAAAATCCTTAGTTTTTTGAACAGGTTACATCTAGAAAAGTAAACACTGAATGTGTGGAACTTGTGCTGTGTAATCAGCAAGTTAGACGGACAGGTCACTGCTCTTTGTTTATGAGACACAGGGTTTTGCTTCACAGAAGAACAACTCATAGAGGTTACATACACTGGTCCTTTCTTTGGTTAATGCTAAATCCTTAAGAAACAAATGAATGGATCTTATATAATCTATAATGATTTCAGTATTTGTGTTGGAAAAGTTAACTAACTCCTTGAAGAACAGCATTTTTAATCATTATTGTATACTAGGGTGTTTGTTGTAATGTAAGTGTAAGAGAAAGAAGCTTGTCCATCAGACAAATAGCATTTACAGCTTAGAAAAATGTCTTCTGAAATGTTAACATTACAGATGGTAGAATATGGAACCAATTTTAGGAAGGCCTTAACAGGCGGTGTTTTACTATTTTATAGTAATTTCTCCACAACTTGCAGAAATTTGTTTTCTGACTCTTCATCTGCTAAGAACCATTGTAAAAACATTTATGACATGCCAAACAAGCCAAGCTAATTAGGCTGTCATTACCCCTTGGCATTAGTTTAGACTGCAGTTGCTTTCATATATAACTGTATAGATGCCATTTAATATCCCTTTCAGAATTGTGTATTTATACAGAGTATGCTGTTAAACACAAAAGGAAAAAAACTCAACTCTTTCATGATACGTGGTAAACACAAGAGGAATTTTTAAAGAATTTTAGCATTGGTTATTTAATCATAACTGGTAGATCTAATAAAAAAATCTGTGAGATGGAGGGAAAATACTAATATTAAAAAGTAGAGACAAAGAAACATCTACAGTATGTGACTCCACTGTATTTGAAAGCAGACATTTTTTCAAAGCTCTCCTGGTCTGTTTGTGTAGCTGGTTTTTGTCGCATGATGCTGTGGATGTCTGGGCTGTCAGCTGCAGCCTGGGAAAGTTCAGCAGAGGATGCTGTGGAAGTAGTCACTTTGGGATCTGAGAGGGAAAACCACTTAACATCTCAGCTGTAAAAGACTGCGAACAGGAGGTCAGAAGTAGCTAACTCAGCAGAGAGCAGACTCCTTTCCCCCTACTTTTTATGTCATTATGTTAGGAAGAATAATCTGGTGTAATTTGTCATTTTTGAACTCATCAGGGAGGAGGGCTGCCTTAATTCAGGTAATTCAAGTCATATGTTGAAAAGCAAGGAGAAAAGCAGCAAAAACTCAGTGGGGACTTCAATGTATCACGGTAGACCAAGCCTATTGGAAACATACAGGATGGATGTTTTGTGGCACAAAAACAAATTGTAGGATGTCAAGAAGGAAAAAAGCAGGGACATGCTGGAATACTGAAAATTCATAGCTTGTATATTTTTGATAAATTAATACTTTCACTGACAGATGTAAAAATATTTTCCAAATGTTACCTAAACCTTTCAGTGTGCTTCTAAGCTAGGGAAAGGTTTTAGCTAACACATTTCACAGGTTTAAAATGGAAAGCACAGTCTGTTCATCACTGTATGGAAAGTAAGTAGTATATTCCATCTAGCTGCAGAGAAATTTAGACAAGAATGTAATCACCCGGGTAATAATTGTACCAGAATAGTTCAGTTAAAAATCCTTCTACCCTCTCACCTTTTAAAAAATTTTCTTGGACTTCATTACATAGTTTTATGTCGATTCAAAAGATGGCAACGCAGTCATAGCTATACTTATTATCTAGCACGTACTAACCTACAGGTGTATTTGTACACATATAAATATTATGTATAGAAAGTTCAAAAAAATCATAACTATATTATTAGGGCTTTATTTACATGAGCATCAGTGTAATGGATATACATGTTATTGAAACTTGTAAGCAACCTGAACTGATTAACAATCTGTACTATCTGGCTAATAAAATTCCTATTATTCATGTACTAGCCCATTAAAAAGTATAACCTCAGCATGAATCATGACTCAGTATCTTCAGCACGGCTTTAGATTTGTCAGAAGAAAGAGTACTATTTTTTTCCAAAAGACTATGTTTTCATTGGCAAACAGTGTGATGTAAAAGGATTTGATCAGTAGCAGAGCAGATGGTACTGAGCTCCTCTCATGTCCATCATATATGCTTTGCTTTTAATTAGATAAAGTCTGTCCTCTGAGGCCAAACAGTTCCACCATACATGTGGTTCAGATTTTTCTGAAAGGCAGCTATCCCTTAGACACTGGCATCTTTGACTGTGGACCCCTCAAGAGTGTACCACACAAGCTTTTTATCTAATGCAAGTGGTGTTACCATGTTGTTAACATGTAATTACTCACACCATCTTGACCCAAATAAATGCTCACATGCAAAACACATATAATTACTTCTCTTTATACCATTTTTTACATGACAAGATGGTACCTGTTGGTTGACTACCTCCAAATTCTGAGTTTGGATGATGTGCATTGCAATATAGTCCAGGGAGAAGAGGTAGATTTAACAGCTGTGCTGAGACATCACCTTGACCTTACAGACTAATATCCTCCTGAGTTTTCTTTTCCCTGAGAGAAAAACAAGACAGAATGCCTTGTTTAAATTCAATTTAGACATAAGAAAAAACTCTTTTATTGTAAACCCTTACAGATTAAACACTGGAACAGATTGTTCAGAGAGGTTGTGGAGTCTCCATCTTTGGAGATACTCAAAAGCTGACTGGACATAGACCTGGTCAACTGGCTGTAGCTGACTCTGCTTTAAGCAAAGGAGGTCGTTGGATCTCCAGAGGTGCCTTCCAACCTCAGCCCTTCTGTGATTTTATGTAGCAATTGAAATATGAGCACTAAAAAGGCATAGCCTCCCAAAATGTTTCTGTGTTACCTGTTTTCCCCTCTTTCCTCCAAAAGAGGGATTGAGTATTTCTTCATACTCCCCCAAAGCCTCCAGAAGTCCCTTCCAACCTCAGCCATTCTGTGATTCTGTGAATCCACTGAAATTTAACCATTTCACCTACTCATTTCCCAGTAGCATTTGATACATCATGTCTTTTGGGATATGGCCCTCACAGGCAATAGCTAGTGAGACTTGGTCAGGAGGCTGTTTTGTGACTTCCATATTCAGCTCAGAAGAAGAGGCCAGGCAGAAGAGATTGGGGTGTTTGGCCGCTGCTCACAAAGTACTAAGAAGGGGACTGCAGGGGAGGGAGTGTCCACCTCTTCCAGTGAGACAGATCCTCTGCGGTCTCCTTCCCTTGTCTCAGCTTTCAGAGGAAATCACCCTCCTTTCTAGGGCCAGGCTCTGGGCTAAAACACTTTATTCAAAGGCTGACCCAGTCCTGTCTCTGTGAGACTCTCACCATCTCATGATGAGCTGTTAATACCCGCAAGGTGCACTCCCTACCCCAGAGAGTCCTCACAGATTAAAAAGAGGTGTTTCAGACTCTTGCAGCATTTTCCCAATGGGATGGACAGACTGGGTTTAACAGAAATACTCAAGTACTTGTGTGAACTCGTATACAGATGTGGTGGTAGGATCTGGGACAATGCTTGTAAAGGTTTGGACAGTTAAACATGAATCTTAAATTCTTTTTTCTGATTTAGTTTTAGTCTAATAAATACTGAAAAATGTGAGACTAAGTATTTGTAAATCATAGGCCAAAATTCCAAGAATTAGTCATTCTTCAGAAGTGGGTTATTTTCTTTTTCTTTTTTTTTTTTTTTATTATTATTATTATTTAAATAGAGTGCAATTGGTGGAATCTGAAGATCTCTGTTACTCTATGCAAAAGGGGAGAGTGGGTCAAATTTTTAACATATTCTTAGGAAAGTACTTGTAACAATATTGAATAAAAGATAGAATTATGTTTTTTTCTTGATCCCCCCAAAACAATCCACAGGGTCCTCCAACAAATGATAGAATGTTTATATGGTGTTACTTAAGTATTTAGAATTGCTACTTATATAACTGTTCTTTTTTTTTTCCCCGTTTGTCAAGAGGTTGTTCCAAAACCTAGTTGATCATTAATTTAATTGTGCTTTCGATCAGAACAAGTTTTACATACTATCAAATGCAAGAAATACAGAACAATTATAGTTCTGTATAGCACTATTAAATAAGTGAAAGACACTAAAAATACAGATAAACAAATGCAGGTGAAAGGCTTTGATCTGGCAGATTTACTTCTTATGAATAACTCAGGCCTAGACAGAGAATCTCAATGGGGAAAATATATGCACATACACCCTCAGTGGGCATAATCACTTGAGTAAGGACTAATGATATGAATTAAAGTTGAAAGATCAAATCCTGATTTTTTTTTCCCTCACAGTTATGGTATTTGCTTGCTTGCTACAGTCAGAGAATCCTGTGACCCTATTAATTTTTCACTTGTTATTTTACTAGAACAAAAATTACTTTAAAAAAACTTTAACTGAATACTAGCACAGAAAAGGTATTTAATTTTGCGAAACTTGCCTGTTTTCAGAGACTCAGTGTTTGAGTGAACTGATTAAAAATATTTCATTGGCAAGAGAATAGAAAAAAACATTATTGACAAAAAATAATTGCAAAAACTCACAACAAGGAATAATCTAAAATTACATGGAGGCATATCTTCAATTTTTTACCACCAGCAAATGTTATCTTGTAATTTTAACAATACATTTTAATTGGGGCTACATCCTAATGGAACCAAAGGGAGTAGTTGCAGAAACACTTCAAGCACAAGGCTTAATTAAAATTTCTTGTTGTACAAAATTGTTACCTTTCAACTAATTTAGGTAAACATTTTGGGAAACAATTGGAATGGCTTGTAATGTAAGCTTCCCAAGCAGTGTTTTGATCGGTCTTGGAAATATTTGTTTAATCTTGATTTACAGCTAAAGCTTTATATTCCAGAAGTATTTGTGTACTTTTAATTTCTTTGTTTCTTTTTTTTTTCCTCTTTCAGGGGGTTGAGGGTCCACAATGCAGAAGTTTAGCAGGCATTTAAATGAAAAGAAACTAATCTCATTTGTTTCTCTGAATTAGTCTTTTCCTATGCAAAATTCTGCACTACTAAACAGTTGAGCTCTTAAATAACTTAGAACAACATCCATGTTTATTTTTTCAACAAATCAGTGAAACACTATTCACACTATTGAAAATGTATTGAAAAATATCAAAAAGTTATAATATTTATTTAAATCCTATATTTTTTTCTTTTTTATAAGCTATAGCTTGAATATTTTTTTAAGTGTTGCCTTCCTCGCCTACTGAGTGAAAATTGGCTCAGTTCAAAGTATTGGGAAAAAATTCCATGGACTGTAACAGTTTCAAGATTCCAATTGGAATTAAGTACCTTTAATATGACAGGGAGACTACCTATTTTGAGTAATACCTATTAGGTAAAATAACACAAGAAACAGCAGATTAGCTTGTAATACCAAGGGCATGAAATAAAAAAAAAAACTGTTTTCCTATACAAAATCAAATTTGATTATAGTACTTGTCCAATTTATAAATCAAAATAAGGCAGGGATCATTTTAATTAATGATTTGACATATCTGTGCGGTGAGAATATCTTCACTGAGGAGAATAGACTGTATTAGGTTGAAGGTTATACTTGATTATGACAGAGTTAAACTCTTTCCCATTCTCCCTAGTAGTTCACCAGTGTTTCTCCTTAATCTTATTATGATGGAGCCTTTGCTGATGTTTTGGAGTGATGTCTGGCCAGCCCTTTACAACACCCACAGTCATTTACTGCTTCAAATAGTACATTCCCAGGTTATCTATAATCAGATGTAATTTACAATATTGCATAATCACTGTTAGAAATTCCTTTGCTTTCCTAATGATCTAATCCCTATATCTGAGTGACAGAGACAGTAAGAAAAGATAACTGAATATCTACCATTTTCATATTTGCGTTGTCATGACAGATGTCACTGTTGATTGCTCTTTGCTGGATATGCCACTCTTAATGGCCTGTTTTTCTCTTTTGCCATTGCTGTCTACCTCAAAGCTGGGTCACTCCAAGAATATTGCTGTTTACCCACTGATTACAGTGGGAACTTCTACAGTCTTTTTCTAATCCTGCCACTTCCATAGAGGAGATAATTTCCTTAGCCTTGCCCCATGCTACTCAAACCTAGATTTGGCACCCAGATTTTTAATTTTTGTTGCCAGCACAATTTCATAGATCACAAGCATTAAACTGAGATCAAACAGCATATATTAGCATCTCAGCTTGCAGAAGCTTGAATGCAAAATAACCCCTATACACTCAGTTATAGAGTTTCTTACGTCATGTCTTCCCCTATTTTCATGTTATCAGCTCATCAGAACTTATTGCTTAATTCATACTCTAAACAACAGGAAAGATTGAGTTATCAGCAACATATATTCAACTCATGTTGTATATTTTTAAAATATGAATTTGGATATGCCCTGGTCTGCACATTTTGCTCTTTACATGTGGCTTGTGTGTACTTTTATAAGCCATTTGATGATTTACAAAATTATTCCACTACCTAAGTGTTTAGTTAGCTGGTTCATTAGTTTCAATCTATCTCAGGATACTTGTCTCCTCAACTGCACAATTACAATAACTAGATTTTGTAGCTAAAGATTGGGACATTTTGGCCTTCAGAGTATTGCATTAGTTGACTTCCATGGCCGCTGATGATAATACAGGAACAAAAAAGGAAGCTTAACAGAAATATATACTTATTTGCATTTAGAAATGTTGGCATGTATAAAATTAAATGCATTCTTACATTGTTTACAAGTATCTGGTTCCTTTTGCAAAGAAACCACCACTCTGACCTGAATAACTGCATGTTTTCCACTTTGTAATTTCATAAATCTTATATTTAGGTATACCAACCCCTGCAGTTTTGAAGGCTGATATACATCTTTTCATGTCTACTCCTTAGAGGTATGCATATGTAGACAGAGGTGGTATGGCCCTGAAATCAGTAGAGTAGGTCCTCTTCCATTTCTCCTACACAGAGTGTGTAAAAGGAGTGGGATATGCTCTTGAGAGGCCTAGCCTGGTTAGAGCAGCTTCAGTCTCTTGTTTATGCATGGATTGTCCTAAACTACTGCAACCAGGAGGAAATACTTAAATTAGTCACTGTTTCCTGCTCCCACCTGTGGTTCTGACATGAGTCATCAGGTCACTGCACCCTTTTTTGGTCTCCTCAGAGGATCCATGCAATGTGCAGTCTGGGGAAGGCGGGGAGACAGGGTAAGTGGTAGGATGAGCACATACTGTACCTGCACTTAGGATCAATTCAAATTGCATCTGTATTGCAAAACCATGAAATTTGGCTTTAATGATTAAGAAGCTTCAGGGGAGGGACATGATTATTTTAAGTCTTCAGAGAGGTAACAAAGGTCAATGTGAGATTTACCAACACAGCTGTTTTCATGTGTTGTATTTGCATATGTGTGTATGGCACATACATTGTGGTTTCCATCAGCTCATGCAATGTCCTCACCCACTGACATCCATCTTTCTCTACAATTTGTAATGTTACTGTTCTATTAGGAACATTTTGCCCAATTTCCATTCTTTAAATGTTTTTTTCCTCTTACTTTCTTGTGAATGTTTTCCTATTATTAGTCATAGAATCATCATAGAATCATAGAATGGTTTGGGTTGGAAGGGACCTTCAAAGATCATCTAGTCCAACACCCTGCCGTGGGCAGGACATACATACATAGATGGAAAGAAACACAGTTGTGTTTGAATTTATGGGTGCAACAAATATGAAAAGACAGGTGATACAGTGATAAGTCTTATAAATATTAATATAAATATATCAGAATTAATTCTAGGGTAAAAAGATCACTGCTTAAAGGGAATGAAACCTGTATTACATCTAGGAAAAATATTTGGAGTACTAATTTCTGTGTTCCTACAATAGCAATAATAGATTTCTGATAGTTGGTTTTGGCTAATCTTGGTGGGTATAGTTTGTTACTCCCTCGTCTTCACAAGTTTTTGGCCAGAAGAGTGAGTGATAATAACTCATATTTTATTTCCACTGTGAAAAGAGTCTTAGAAGCTTCCTGTAGCTGGAAATTATGCTAAATGATCTCCTAGTTATGCCATAGTTCACAGCCACAGGCTTATTCATGTAGGTGAACATTATTTTTTACTGAGTGAATTGTTCTGTGCTCTATTTGGAGTTCTCCAGTCTTCTTGGTTTGCCAATGTTATCTAGCTCAGTTAAAGAAACTAGAAACAAGTATTTATGGCTTTGGCTTAATCATAATATCTCTGTTTGACTTCTTTCAGTGTTTTCCCCGCCTTCACCTAGAAATTTTGATGAAGCAGGCTTCATACCTTTTGGTTATCTAGGCCCATAGCCTCCCTTCAATGCTGATTTAATGCCTGTGTTTTGTGGGTAAAAATAAAGAAAGGGAATTGAGTCTGGCCTTTTTGATTTTCAGGGAGTGCCTGAGTCATTACAGAGAGATCGATAACTCAGACATATTTGTAGTAGTTGTTAAAATAGCCTGCTCACCTCTCAGGCAGATGGTGAAGCATCATATTACAAGTGATAAAGTGATAAGGGCAGACAAGTAGAGAAAATGCAATTATTCTGATTTCACTAGAATGGTTGGTCTGTTTTGCCTGGATGACGATAAGTCTGTCCTGGACCATTTCACACATTTGTATGTGTATTCCTCACAAATGTAGAGTCAACAATTTCAGACTGAGAGAAATGGATAGAGTATAATTGGGGGGGGCGGGCAGGGGAAGTTACAGAAAAAAACTTAGGCACACAAACCCAAATATTTCTTATTCTCTTCTCATGGCCCAAGATGACAGCAAAAATAAATTACAAACAACTGTGGAAAACAAATCCTTAGTTTTTCTATAGGATCCTAGGTGTTACGCTTGGTCTTCTCCAGGAAGGAGATTTCTGTTCTAAGGTCTGTGCTATTGTTGGTAAGGCAATAGAGCATAGTGCTAGGAAATACTATGCAGCTGGGAAAAGAATCTTGAAAATACTTTTATGCTGATATCCTGTCTATTTCTAGGGAATTCCACATGTTTTCAAATCCTCTTGACAATTTTATTAAAGGGAAAACGGTAGTCCAAGGTTCTTGATATTCTTTATTTCAATGAAACAGTAAAAGAGGCTGTAAAAGGGTGGAAGAAAAGTGGAGAGTATGGCACATAATATCAGCGATGACTTAGGGAATGAAGGGAGCTGTAAAATTAGTATTACTGAGATTTCAAATAGAATAAAGGCTCACAGGTTTGTCAGATTTAAGCTAGCAAACTGTGATAGAAAAGTACTGGTTATTTAGTTCCTTACAGAGAGCATCAAGAGGGGAACGTGTTAATGTAAGAAAAGTACCAAGAAGTAGGTGTTGACAAATGGAAAAGGAGATTTAACTCATTTGAACATTATATTCATCATATATCCTGTGATATTTCCAAGAACCATGATTATGTGTTGACACAGCCTGAAAAGGCAGTCTTCATTCCAACTCAGTTTTACATTATTATTTGTAAAGAGACAAGGATACCTACTGCAAAGCAGACATCTTCACCTCATATTGTTACGCAACTCCTTACTAAACGTTTTCACCCCTTCTCATTGTTTAGCCCCTACTATATACCTGCCTGGTTTCAAAGATGGATCTATCAAGAATCCTTTGTTTGAATTATATTACATAGACAGGCACATGTATTAATGAAAACACATCATACTTTTTCCATTTGAGTTATCATTGTTAGAATATTTGCAGTTTAAATATACCTCAGCAGAACACTTTTTTCTCAATGCCAGGAGAAAGTTTTTCAGTTTTAATCAGGAAAATTAGTAATTCTTTTAATGTAGAGAAGATTTTTTTTTTTAAAAACTCTTTTCATCTGCATTGGAATAAGCAACAGCAATCATATGCCCTTTGCAGTGCAGATGAAAGTAAGTTAGTTTCTGCAGTTAGTTACTACACTCAGCTGAGCAGAGACAGGAAAGGGACAGGATTTAAATCGAGACATATCTTCCAAAAGAGAACTATAGCCATGTTTGTGGATGCCTCTGCAAGTAGGCTATGTTCACTATATTAATTTAAAAAGGTCATTTTTTTGGCAGTTCTCTCTGAATTATACCAAGCCTCTTTCCTTAAAAAAAAATAATTAAAAAAATATTAATGGCCTCTTTGGGCAATTTTTAAGTTTAAGATCTATTTTAAGAGCTTTTTTTTTTTTTGTGTATGTGTATGTCTCATACATTCAATATTTAAGGAAGCACACAGAATATTTGGATATACTAATAGTCAATCAAATAGATCTCCAGAACCATTTCTGCACAACAGATGACCAAACTGCATGAGGTACTTGGCTGAATATTTTGTTATATTTTGTTATATTTTGTTTAGGAAGAAGTAATGTAAATTCACAGTATTGTGCACTTTTTTCATATTTGCCTTGTAATATGCAAGGTATTTAGCAAAATTTCAACATACAATACCAAAAATAAACTTCACAGTTATATTCTAAAAATATTAATAGCTTTATATTCCTTTTACATTGATGATTTTAGACAAAATAACACCTCTTTAAAGTAGTTGAACAATGAATATTATCTTTTAAAAGAGAAAAATATAGCACAAAAGTGATTTGCAGAATCTAGTCTAAATATGAATGGGTTTTTTTCAAAACTTTTTGAAGAACTGCAGAATTCTTGTATAATTTGTTGTCAGGCATTCAATATTACTCTTTGTGTACTGGAAACAAAATCAGTAATTCCTCAAATCTGCTACTGAACATGGAAGTATTCTGAGTATAAAAAAAAATCTATAAGTGGGGAGCAATTCTTTTTCTCTTTCTTAAATATGTTACCACAGAGGCAGCAGCAGCTTTTCTGAGGGGCTCAGTTTGTCCTGAGGTGGGTCCTTTGGAACCAGCTGGAAACACCTGGAACCAGCTGTGTCCGGCACGGGGCAGCCCCGGCCTCCCCTCACAGGGGCCGCCTTGCAGCCCTCCGCTGCCAGCACCTGGGCACTGACACCCAATACAAATGGCCAAAGTATGCATTACAGGAAGAGTAAAATAAGGAAGCTTATAGAGAAAAGAAGAAATTAAAAGATAAAATAAAGGAGGAGAAACTCTGCATCATGGATCTACCACTGTGCAGCACTAGAAGTGGGAAAACTGGGATGCAGCTGGTAGTACTTTATTGAAATTACAACAAAAAGTCAGGAGAGGTTTCAGAGGGATTACCAGTGTTTTGGCTAATTGACAACACTTTAGAATTTGGTGTTGAATGTAAAGGAGGTACTTTTGCTCCAGCTTCAGTCATAGTTCTTCTTGTTACATGCTGCTGTCCTGGTGGTGCATAAACCAGAATCAGGCTTCAGATGAGCAAAAGTGCACATTACAATTTTCTTGTATATAATGTCCATGAAGCAGGTCTGTACAGCAGTTTATAAATAAGGATGAAAACAAAGAGGTTTCTCTTGTGAAGAGAGTCAGAGTTTATATGGAATGCCATAGCCCTTTGACTCCTTTGGAAAAATAAATGTTATTTTTCATATTTTCCCTAATATTTGAAACCTAATTTCTGGATTCCTGTAGCTTTTCTTTTTTAAAAGCATAGCTATAGATTTTAGCGTGAGCAATGAAAGACAGTTTTGCGCATATCTCAACTGAGCAAAAGAGGCTATTCAGGTCAATAGTTAGGACTATTGAAGCTGAGAAGGTAGATTTTAACATATATACAGAGCCATTTTTGACCTTGAATAAATTACTTGTCATTACTTTACTTTGTCATTTACGTAGAAAAACAGATAAGAACAGATACTAGACAAAAAAAAAAAAAAAAAAAGTGCTACTCCTTAGCAAAGATTTCCTAGATAAAATCACTAGATAATTCTTCCGATTGAAAATGTATTTACACCAGTGAACTTTTCATGTCAGTGGCTTTAGTTGAAGACAGACACTTTAAAGTGGGCTCAGTGTAGTACTTCACATAAACAAATTTACAAGTTTTAAGGTAAATTTACAAGTTTTTTACTTGCTCCTACTCTGAGTCACAGCAGTTAGTTCTTTTGGTGATGGTTAACATTAACATGTTAAGAAAAAGAATAAGATTATAACAGACAGTGGCTTTACTTTGTCTGGAGCTGTGCTTCAGTGTCTGATTAGATGCCAATAATTAATGGTAATTAACAGTGGTTAATAAATTGCATCAAGGAAGTACATTCCTTACTTGGGAATGTAAGGAAGCAACAAAACTAGCAAAAATATTTGGTGATGTTTTTGCATTCCTTTGTTTTGAATCCAGTGAGTTGGTCTCATCTCCAGTGAGGAGATGATCAGGAGGTTCAGGCTATCAACACAGGAGGTACTGAGATTTTCCTGAGTAGTGTTAAATGCTCTGACTTCTCACAGTGCTTCTCAGACCACATTTTTACCATATTATAAACATGCTGTTGTCTCAAACACATTAGGAAAGATGAATTGTTTCTAGAAGTTCAAATAAGTAATCTTCAATGCATTATACATTCATCTGTTAATGAATGGATAACAGTCCTTTGCAGTTTTAAAGTAGCTTTGTTTGTTCTTAATGTGAATCATCTTAATAATAAGCTGAACTGAAGTATTATATGTGTATATAGAATAGCCCATTTAGTTAATTATTTCCTAAAATGAGCTAGATTGGTAGCACCCATTTAATGTCTGATTCCACTCTCACTAAAGCCAATTGTTTTTTGCTGTGGAATTAAGGAACTGAAGTAGGACTAATTTATAAATTTCCTTGTAAATTCTATACTGAAAAAATTGTGAAACAGAAAAGAAAAATAATTTCAGCAATCATTCTCATAGCTGAATTGTGCTAATATTTTTTCTACATTTAATTCCCCTGGTCTGTAACTTCTTTTTTTTCTGCTCCATGAAAATTATTTCACAGAAAGTTGCTAAAAAACATTTTATTCCTTTTTTTCCTACTCTGTGCAGTGGTGTCCTTTTGAGTTAAATTCTATAAATTCCAAATTTGGAATATTGAAAATGGATGTTATTAAAGAAAGAGTGGAGTTCCCCAAATGAGTAGGAACAAAGCCTTTAATCCCACGTGCTTCAGGCCCAGTATTACCATCACTGAGATCCCCTGGTGAAATTCATATGAACTGATGAAGCAGATGTGGTGAAGTGCCTTCTGAGATTAGATCAAGATTTTTAAAGGGATGTTCCTGATTTACTTTGACTTATATACAATGGATATACCTAGCATTTTCCAAATTCAGGAATTTTCTTAATACTCCTGTAAAGGTGTGTAGTAGGGGAACTTAATTATCTCCTGGATCACAGTCTTGAAATATAGTCTTTGCAGGTTCTGTCCTCTGGTAAGTTTCTCTGTACATAACTGGAAATCTTCTTTCTCTGTAAGAGAATAATTTAAAGTTACTGAACAGCTTAGTATATTATTTACTGCTAGGTTGTTTGGTTTTTTTTTCAGTACTCAGGAAAAAATTATAAGGATACTTATTTGTCTGAATGTTTCAGTCTGGTGCTCCTGCTTTGCATAGCTGCTGGGTATGTTTAATCTTCCATTGACAAAGGCTTGCTTTTGCACGTGGTCAGAGGTAGCTTATGGGAGAAGACATGACCCAGTGTGAAACCTTGATGTGTTTTGTCAATAATATTAAGCTACAGTATTAACTGGAATCAGCATTTGATTAACGTTGATTTAGGGCAGAGGTATTTTGTTTATTTTTTTGGTTTTTTTTTTAAATTAAATAGGCCAAGCAGTGACCCTGAGGAATCTAGCCATAGTAAAACTTCTCTCTCTAGCACCTGTAGATATTAAATTTCTCAGTTTTGCATCTCATTTCATCTTTTGGTGGTGGAATACCCTTAACAGCACTATATATGTACTTCAACATCAAGTTGGAGGCTTAATATTGACTGAGAAATTCACTCAGACATATTTGTTGTACAATGCAAGGGTATTTCACAAATTACTGGGGGTTTCACAGACATTTTTATAATCATAGTCAAAATATTATAATTTAGAGTTGTGATTTGTCCTTGTTTTTCACCTATCCCTGTCTGCCTCAAATCTTTTCCTGTCTTGTGTACCTACAGTGAGTTTTAATACTCCTTGTAAAACCAGCACAAAACGTAATTGCTGCTAAAGTCAGTTTAATCTTCATCTCCAAGTAGTTACAGAAGTTACCACTTGAAGGGTTTCTAAATTTTTCTTCTTTCTAGCTCTTTGTGGATTTTTTAGAATGTCTATCACATTAAGCAGTCTTTCTGTTTTTAGCGGGTATCATTTGGACGTCTGAGTCAGTGACACATGTCATTACAAAATTGCAGATAGAGTTCATTAGGTGTAAAATAAAGGGCAGAGCTCTAGAGATTTTGTAGCAAATTAATGTTTTATTGTTGGCAATGGTTGTTGGTCCAGAGATGCAGGAGAAAATGAGGTGCTGTGAAGAAAGCTCCATTAATTTTACACTGAAAACTCCACTAGTTTGTGTATTATGGATGAAGTGAAATATCTGGAGATTGTTTTTAATTCTCCTACCCATCAGCTGGGTCTTTTAAGGAATCTGAAAGATGTTTAAGGTGAGAATAAATACTAAAATTGAAATTAATTATTCATAGGAATAGAGATTTAAACATTCATTTGAAAAAAAAATGGGATGGCAGCAATGCTTACCAGCATCAAATAGTAATAAATAAAAGGAAAGTTACAAACTCTTTTGTTTATAAACTTTGCTAAAAGAGTTCATAGAATTAAACATGAAGAACAATTTAACACAATAATCACTAAAAAGCTAAAATCAATTTATTGTAAGATTAGGAGGAGACAGTGTTTAACAATGAAGTATGAAAAGTATGCATTATAAACCGGATTTTTTACTTCAATACACTCTGCCATTCAAGATTCTCCAAGTTGCTAATAAAGAAGTGCTTTTATGAGGAAGGTATTTGCTATGATCATATACAATGTACTATATTTTAGTCCCTTCATCCAATCTCTGGGTTACATATGCACAGGAAAAAGTACCTAGAGCATTCACTTGCAGTGCAGAATGATTTATGTATAATCTCTGTTCAGTTTGTTTTCTTTAAAAAGCTTTATTGTCTTTTTTTCTCTATGCTGTCTTCTAAATAAAACAAATTTCATAACACTAAGTTTGAGTGACTTTTGCTTCTTCATCCTACTATTACTTTTTATCCATAATAGTGTTTCTGGAACCGCTTACAGTCTCTCCTTACTCAATGCCTATTTTCTGATTCTTAGCTGTATTACTCACTTTTCAAGTCAGTTTTGATTTTTTTTTTTTTGTTTCAGTTCTGTTTTTTGAACTGGGAATAATTATGCAAGTTTTATTTGCTTAATATGTCTATAGCCATAATATTTAATGATCCATTATTATGCAAGTCCCAGCTGCACAGGAGTGATCCATATATTTGAAGCTATTGGGTAACTACAGATGCTTACAAAAAGGCATTTGCTAACCAGCAAGGAAAGGCACTAAAAGCTATGCATTCAATGTATGTGTTTGTTAGGCCTGGAAGTGGAGTGCATGTGACAAGTCATGTGTTCAACCTGTCTGCAGGAGTTAATGTGTTTTGGGGAAATAAAATAATTGGAAGTATATTTAACCAATATAGTGAGCAAGACAAACAGTTTTTCAATACACAGTATTTCTCAAAAGAGACAAAATTGTGTTTATTCAGTACAACCATATGTACTGAGACGTATTTTGTCAGAGGAACTGTTTCAAGCTATTTACTTCATGTGTGAAAGAGCTTTCTTAAAGTGAATACACCTTCTTTTGGACTTTCAAATTTCATTAATAGCTGAACTATGTTGAAAACACATTTTCAGTAATTGTACCTGTTTATCAAAGTGCAGATGATAAAATTGCTGGTAAATGTAACTTGTTTAAGATAAATTAAGTATGTTTAGCTATGTGCGCTGAAATGATCCATTCTTCTATAAGCACAGCCTATCCTATCTGATACTTCAGAAAGATCCTTGGCATGCTTTACAGCCATATGCTAGAGTTTCTTAACTTGAGTTCCAGAGTTTGAACTTTGGCAGTCTAAAACTATTGAGTCCAGTATGTTCACAGGAAAGTCAGCCAGGAAAATTAAATTTACATAAACAAATTATTCTATCAACCTCTGCCAACACCTACCTTGCCCAGTCTTATAAATGATACAAACTTCCAGTTCTGCACTCAGACATTTCCAGATATTTGCTGATCTTGTTGATCTGGCTATCTCTAAAATTTCATCTATTGGCAAATCAAGTTCCTGCTTCTGCCTGTTTAAATAAGACCATAAAAATGCTAAATTATACATTCCCATATTTTAGTTCTGTATAAACCTGTATGGTCTTTACTGATGAGCAATACCCCACTGTTCATGATTATTGTGATGGCATGTAAATCTACTGAAAATAGAGCAGGAAAATAAGGATTGTACAGAGTTCCATCAACAGAAGAGAGAGCATGGTATGTTATGTTCACAGTTATGTTTCAGAATAGAATATTTAGACATGAAAGGCAATGGCATAGGAAGATCTTATTACAAACCACAGATCATTTATCCTTAATATTGGCCAGATGTGTTACAGTATAGAAAGGTTTCCTGAAAACAAGCAGAAGGATTTAGTCTACTAGGTGGTTTTAATATGAAGCAACAAAGATCTTGGATTAGATCTTGCAGTCAAAGTGATACTATTCTTGGTGAAAAAGAAAAAGATATAAAGTGAATGAAGGCTTAACACCAGTGAGCAGCTGTGACTGTTGCTGATTGCTTATAGCTTTTCACACTGTGGATTGTTAAATTGTCATACACATTTCTGCAGATAGCTGTGGATGCTCTAAGTTTGTATGTGTTTAGGAAAAAGTCCAAAGGAGTAAAAGTCCATCAAGCGCTATATCACAAAATTATTGCCTTTTGTTCAGGATGTCCCTGAACCACAAGTGATGGGTGACTGCAAGAGTGTATCAGAGAGTTGTCATTGCATGTTCCCTTTGTTTTTGTTATCATAGACTAGACTAGACTAGACTAGACTAGAATAGAATAGAATAGAATAGAATAGGAGTAGAATAGTGCAGTTGGAAGGGACCTACAATGATCATCTAGTCCAACTGCCTGAGCTCTTCAGGGCTGAAATCTTACCTGTTAATTTGCTAGTGACTCCACTGGAGATAGGATCCAGGCCTAGATGAACCCTGATCTGGCCCTGTATGGTCATCCTTATGATTTTATGTTCTTTGCATTATGGTGGTTTGAACCCAGGAGACAAAAAGTAGAGAATGGACAAGACTTACCTTGCTTGCATTTAGATACCCACTTCGTACTTTGCAGACATCTAAACAGGAGCCAGGTTTCTAGATTCCCTTTATAATCAGTGTAGAGAAGTAAACATCCAAGTGAAGCTTACTATAGAACGTTTCTCTGAAGGACCTTCATTGTGCCAGGTTCAGTGATTCATTTCTAAACAGATTTTTACACTGTGAACATATAAATCTGGTCAAATCATTCCTACTTATGTAACTCAGTGAACACTAATCTAGTAGTATTAGTGCAGAAGTAGTAGTCTCATTTCTTTGTAGAATTTGGGAAGTAACAAGGTCATATTAAAAAAAGAAAAGATCCTGAAGATTCATGATTTTTCATGATACCATTTTATGATACCCTTTCTATTCGAAGTATCTCTAAAATTAGTATAGGATAGAGTGGGGATCGTCTACAATCATTCTCAGTTGAAAAGGTCTGTGCCAGTCCAGGATGGATATGTATACACCCTGCTGAATTAATTTCTTGCCAGATACCTTGAATTATTTCTTGTTGAAAGCATATGGATACATAGTATTGACATTACCATATATATATTTAAAAACAAATTCCTGGGGCTATGCTGCATGAATCAAATGTTCCAGCTTTGGAAAAGCTGTATTATTGTGAAGATATTAATTGTGGTATAGCAGGGTTTATTGGTTTGCTAAGGAATTTGAACAAAAAATAAATAAAAATAATCTGTAAATTGCTAATATTAAATATGAAATACACAATTTGATATAAACTCAATACCAAATCCACAGAATATAATTTTATTGGTCTTGTTATCAAAGTGAATTAATGCAAATATATTCCACAAATCACTAAGGCTGAATCATAACTCATTCTCAAGAAGATCTTTGTTGACTTGTTGATTTTACAGTTCTTGTTGCACTGTGAAATCTGTGTTCATTACAGAATCAGTTTTTTTCAAGAATGCATGTTTAGTGCCTTTACTGAGGTCATTCCACTGAAACTTTGATATTATACCAGAAATCACCATGATGGGATAGTACTAGCCAAGCAGCAGTGCAGTACTGCCCAAACTAAAATGACTGCTTGCTACTTTAACCACAACTGTCTTAAAACTGGGAAGTTTGTGAACTATTGAATATAGCCATGACTATTTAAAGTTTGAGGTTTTTCTGTTTGTTTTGTTTTTAAAAAAAAAAATTAATGGAATTGATTGCATATTTAACAACGTAGTTTAAGTCTGATCAAAAAGGTTATTCCTGTTACTAGAACCACAGAAATCCTTCTCTTGTAACACGTTAATGTGATTTGCAAGATCTGCTTTGGTGTACTAGCTGAAAGTTGAGAGTCATTAGCCAACCTAGAATGTTATAAGCTTTGTCTATAACATTTCATGTCCAGATTTTCTGGAGTATGTGCGTTGTATTGGGAAACTCCTGAAAGCCTGAACATTTCATTTACAACCTTTGTTCAATGAAGTGATTAGGTGTGTACTTATGTCCTTTTGTATTCAGCTAAGTAGTCAGCCTTTGTTCAGCTTTAAATATCTTGCTTATTTTGTACCCACAACTTGAATAACGTCCTTCTGAGTTGGTGGACATTTTATGAGAGCTGCATATGTTCCTTTCTGCAACTAAACATTATTTTCTAAGATGTGCTTTTTAAACCAAATTCAGACAAATAAAAAGGGTTATCTCTATCTTGGAGTGAAGAAAGGCAAGATTGGAATATTCCATTGTACTGAAGATAGTAACAGACATCACAAAGACTGCAGTTTTAAATCACTGCAGCTTGTTACTTGTTTGTCCTTTTTTTAAACTCTAATAACTGAGCTCTGAGATACTGCCTGGCTTTTGAGGTTTTTATAGAAATTTGGGGAGGACAAAGAACTGTTTGGCCCATTGAGACTTATCATTACAACATTCCTCCCTAAGTCATTCCCAGATTGATGATGCCTAAAAAAATCTGACCTGAAAATCCATTTCAAGCATTTATTACTGTTTCAAAGAAAAAGTACTTCCAAATGTTTGCTTTGAGGATAATCCCCCTAATTTTATTTTTTCAAAGCCCTCTTTTCTAATCTACATGCTATAATAAAAAATAACAGTGATTGACGTTACCTGTTCCAGCATTCAGAACACATGCTTCAGTTAGACCTTCCTAAATACTTGTCTCTAAGTTGTATTCCCCTACTTTTGTCAGTTCTCTTACTGGAATTTAGTCAATTAAAGCTAAAAAATTGCTTTGCTGACCTTCCGTAAATGTTATAGTACATCTTACAATAAAAAATAAAAGCTGAAAATAGGAATCTAATCAGATGACATTAGTGCAACCAGCAATGAAATAGCTAGACATCAAAAAATGTGAGGGATTTTAGTAGTATTATTTCCAAACAATTGCAACTTTTCAATATAATATTTTTCAGGGTGTGTAAGCTATTTGAACTTTTTTTAATATTAAAGTTCTCAGAAATCTGGGACTCAAAACAACTCTTTGAATTTTAGACTCATTTATGCACATGGTTAAGATGTATTTTTATATATATATTGAGCTCTTTTGTATTTGTATGGCTAATACTTTTTGTGGAGATTTATAAATTGTTGAGTCATTGGAAAGATGAACAATTAAAGAGCACTGTGATCTCGGGTTTGCAAAGATGATGAATACAGTTCATCATAAGCCTGCTCCTGCAAAGTATTAATCTTCTCTCTAAGCTGTGCCGGTTCCCATAAGAGCACAGATCTCTTTTCCTTGGCAAGTTGACCTATACAGAAAGAAGGCTGAAATGCCATGTAAAACTGTGACAGATAGGGGTTTTGTTTTATATAACATTAATGCTGTAAAAATGTGCAAAAGTGTGTAAAAAGTTAAATACTTGCTTACCCCATCCTTCACCTCTAAACATTGGATGAACTGAAACTCTTGTTATAAAAGCTGAAGAGGTATAACAATAACATCTTTATCAACAGCCACCTAATGTGTCACATACTCCTTTCTCAACTTGAAAATTCCTCATTCCTCGACAATACAACTTCTGTATGACCCTCACTTAAAGCAATAGCGTACCTCACAGGGAGAAGCAATTTTTAATGGCAACAAGCTAAGAGAGATTTACCAGGATTCTGGATTTATCACCTATAAATGGCTGCAATATTAACCATTCTATTTAGTATTACATAGAGACTGCTAATCTTCACTACAGTAAAGTTGTCATCAAAGTGCAGTTCTTACCAGGCTGATGTGGTAATGTTACAGATGTATCTATCAACCTTTCACTGTTAGCAGCCACTGCAATAAAATGGCTTGCAGAATTAGTTGATCTTTAAAGCCTGTCTGTAGTCCCATTATATTAAGCTTATACATATGCATACAGTTCAGTATAAAAGCACTTGTAGTCAGTCCACAAATTTTAAGTAGGCCCCCTATAGGAATGATGTTGAGAAAGTTATATCATCTCATACAGCACGCTGTATGTTCTGTCGAAGGCTTTCTACACCAAACACACAGTTCACATGGGTAGCTTGTTTCCACCTCAGGGAGCAACTAGTTCCAACACATTTGTAATGTGTGGATGTGACACAAATGCAAACACAAATATGGTTATGCAAATAGCGAAAGGTCATGCTTTAAAAATGCTAGGGTAGGCTATTCAGTATTTTCAAGACAGCAACTAAACATATTTAAGTGCCTCAAAGGATAGTAAGAGACATATATTTGGTTTCCAGGATCAGTGGTTTTGGCGAGTCAGAAACAACAGGGTGATGGATGGATACCCCATGCAGATTACCTACTTCTGGAGGGGACTGCCTCCCAGCATTGATGCAGTTTATGAAAACAGTGAGGGGAATTTTGTCTTCTTTAAAGGTAAGAAAAGAAGAAAAGTTAAGATTTTGTGTAATACTTTCAGCTGTGATGGTTTCATGGAATATATCTTGCTTATTTTTACTAATGATTTGTAAATCATGTTGCAAATTGATAGCTAAATGAAGAGCATATGAGTTATGTTTTCTCATTTTGGCCACTACAGTTTTCATTTATGATTATCTTTCAGGCTATCAGACCACTTACTCTTACATATTCAGTAAAAATTTGGAAGTATAAATAAGAGACATAGCAGTGCAGTGATCCACTATGAAATCCTTTTTGAAAAATATGGATTAGGAAGCAAGAATGAACACAGCTCCATTTATTTTTTTTTTGTGGTTCTCTGCTCTTCTTTTTTACAAATGAAATTTGCATATATTTAAATGGCATCTGTGCTGTATATATGCCACTGTACTGCACTTGCGTATTTCGCCTGAGAACTGTGATGTTAGGAGTTTCAGGTGGGAAAAATAAATATCTTTTTCATAGATGTGTATTTAGTATTTTTAAAGAAGCAGAAACTCCAGAAAATATGTTGTGTGGATTGAATTGTTGTTAATCATTCTTTCCAAAGTTTCACTCCAGGCATCAGCCATTCTTCAAAATTAAAGTCCTTGGACATGCACTTAACTTAGATTCAATGAGAAAATTATCCTATATGTTAAATAAATACCCATTTAACAACAAAAGAGTAAAAACCATGTAAAGTGTGTTTTATAAGGTAATGATTTGGGAGAAGAAAGAAGAAACTGAATAGATATGTGAAAAATTATTCAGCTATTTAATGTTGTGAGTGATTCGCTTGTTGATTCATTACACAAAAGTAGAATTTTTTTTAAGTTATATAAAAAATGAATTCATTTTTACAAGTGGAATCATTAACAGGGAGATAGAAATAATATTTCATTCACTATGGAAACATGATCCTGGGAATGTTAAATGGAAAATGTTTAATAACTGAAGAAAAACTGCATAACAGTATAATGAAGATGAAGTTTATGTTTTACTAATAGGGATCAAGCTTAGTTTTATACCTGCTTTCTTCTTCTTCCCAGTGACCTCAAAATATATTTTATTATTATTTAACTCTTCACCCAATGACTGACTTCGGTTACGTCTTAGAGGAATGGGTTGATTCAACAGTGTCTAGGTTATAGATAACAAAAAAACAGAAGGAGGAGAGGACCTTCTTTGTTTTCTACCTGGGAAATTAAATGATCAGGATTAATTAAAGCAAGCAGAAGCAGCAGTACTGTACTCTTAGAAGTCATAATATTGTGTTCTTTTCCTCATCCATCATCCCCAGCTTTTGCTTTCTGATTTCAGACCAGCTAGCTTTGTGCTTTCTAGCTGATATCATATGATAGTTGGATTTTCTGTTGCAAGTATTTTTCCACCTGCTTTCTTTTCAAAGTTTCTTCAATTATTTTTCCAGTGACATCTGTATTGTCCCTTTGATTGCCAAGGTCAAAAGTCCTCCTATTTCCTTTTGTGATTTTTCTGAATTTTTGCTTCTCTACCACTTCTTCTTCAGGATTTTCAATATCTACCTGATGGTGTTTGTCTATCAGTGTAATTCAAGCTTTCTGACTGCCACAGAATCAATAGGTTCAGCTGAGTCTTTTGTATATGTGTCCTTGAAAATTCCTGTTAACCAAGGATCTAAGCTGCCTTGTGGAACACAATTGCAAAAGCCTATATAAATAGACTGTAGGTAACAATCATTGTCTCATTTCTTCCATTCTCTCACAAAATTCTTCCTGAGAAAAGAGTATATGTCTTCTTCCCAAAGGGGCTAGAAACAGAGAAGTTTATTTTTGCTAAGATGATGAGCAAGTAGAACATGTTATCCAGGTAGTGTGATTACCAATCTAAAACTGGTCAAACCAAGTAAGTTCTAGAAGGAGCTTTAAATCTTAAGTCTGGCATACAGATATGTTCACAAAGCACATATCTAAGCCAACATTTATGTCTGTTATTCAGAGAAAAACAGAAAAGGTGGAGTGAGTGCCATCATAGAGCTTGGACTGGAATAATGTCACTATGTGCTCCTCCCAGAAAACATTTTCCAGATCACTTCATTTTAAGTCTGGTCAGTTCTTCACTGCAGAAAAGTGTGTTTTTTGAGTGAAGACAGCTTTTACTTGCAGATATTAAAATAAAGACTCCAAAACTTCTTCTAAAGGTATCAGTAGCATCCAATGTCCTATAAGGTATAGAGTCTTGAATCTCTGGTGTGTGCTGGAGAAACAGGTCAGTGTGTAAATAACCTCCCTTCAGAACAGCCACTGCTTCTTCTGCAGATGCTCAAAGGAAGGTTCCAGACACACCTTCCATCTCCATTGCTCTCTTTCAGTCACTTTGGAGGCTTTTTTACTGGTGTGAAACATGGCCTCCTGTGACTGACTGGTTTTTCACTGATGCTTTCATACTTGTGGAGCAATATGTCTACTCTTTGAGGAAGGTGAAGAAAGGAGTAAGCCAATTTACTCAGCTGTGATTGCTAGTGAGTAATTGCCACCTTCATAGAATCATAGAATCATAGAATGTCCTGAGTTGGAAGGGACCCACAAGGATCATTGAGTCCAACTCATTTCCCTGCACTGGACAACCCCAAATTCACACCATATCTCTGAGGGCATTGTCCAAGTGCTTCTTGAATATCGCTAGGTTTGGCGCCATGACTGCCTCCTTGAGGAGCCTGTTCCAGTGTTCCACCACGCTCTGGGTGAAGAACATTCTCCTAATATCCAACCTAAACCTCCCCTGGCACATCTTCCTGCCATTCCCTCGGGTCCTATCATTGGTCAACAGAGAGAAGAGATCCGTGCCTGCCCCTCCTCCTCCCCTTGTGAAGAAGCTGTAGACTGCGATGAGGTCTCCTCTCAGTCTCCTCTTCTATAGGTTGAACAAACCAAGTGACTTTAGCCGCTCCTCATACGGCTTCCCCTCTAAAACCTTCACCAGCTTCATGGTCCTCCTCTGGACACTCTCTAGTAGCTTTATATCCTTAATGTACAGTGGCGCCCAAGACTGCACACAGTACTCAAGGTGAGGCTGCACCAGCACAGAGTAGAGTGGGACAATCACCTCCCTCAACTGGCTAGCAATGCAGTGCTTGATGCACCCCAGGGCTCGGTTGGCCTTCTTGGCTGCCAGGGCACACTGTTGGCTCATGTTCAACTTGCCGTCAACCAGAACCCTCAGGTCCCTCTCTGCAGAGCTGCTCTCCAGCCTCTCATTCCCCAGTCTGTATGTATATCCAGGGTTGCTGTGCCCCAGGTGTAAAATCCGGCACTTGCTCTTGTTAAACTTCATATGGTTGGTGACTGCCCAGCTCTCTAGTCTGTCCAGATCTCTCTGCAGGGCCTCTCTGCCCTCAAGAGTGTCAACAGCTCCTCCCAATTTTGTCATCAGCAAACTTAATTACTATTCCTTCAAGTCCTGTATCCAGGTCATTTACAATGAGATTAAAGAGTACCGGCCCCAAGATGGATCCCTGTGGAACCCCACTAGTGACTGGCCACCAGCCCAATGTAATCCCATTTACTATAGCCCTTTGAGCCCGACCCATCAGCCAATTGCTCACCCACTGCATTACGTGTTTATCCAGCTGTATGCTGGACATTTTGTCCAGGAGGATACTGTGAGAGACAGTATTGAAAGCTTTACTGAAGTCCAAAAAGATCACATCAACTGGCTTCCCTTGGTCAGCTAGGTAGGTAACCTTGTCATAGAAGGAAATCAAATTTGTTAGGCAGGACTTTCCCCTTGTGAACCCGTGCTGGCTGGGACCAATGACTGCATTGTCTTTCATGTGTTTTTCAATAACTACCGGAATAATCTTCTCTATAATTTTAACAGGCACAGAAGTGAGACTAATGGGCCTATAGTTACCAGGGTCATCCCTGTTGCCCTTCTTGAAGACTGGGACATTTGCCATCTTCCAGTCAACTGGGACCTCTCCAGGTTCCCAAGAGCACTGAAAAATCATTGAGGGAGGTCTCGCTATGACATCAGCCAGCTCTTTAAGTACCCTCGGACGAATGCCATCAGGCCCCATTGACTTATAGAGATCTAGCTGGTGCAGCAAGTCCCGCACAAGTTCAGGGTTTATTAGGAGTTTATCATTCCCACAGTTATGGTTCTCTAGACCAGGGCTCTGGGGGTCCCTGAGCCCACCATCGGTGTTGAAGACTGAGGCGAAGAAAGCATTAAACATCTCTGCCTTATCTATGTCCCTGCTTGTGAGGTGACCATTCTCATCAAGCAATGGGCCAATGTTATTTCTGGCCTGCCTTTTGCCATTAATGTATTTAAAAAAGCCCTTGTTATTGTCCTTCACAGTACTGGCCAACTTCAATTCTAATTGAGCTTTGGCTGCACAAATTTCCTCCCTTCAGTGGCAAACAGCATCCTTATAGTCCTCCCATGTCACCTGACCTTGCTTCCACTGGTCATATACTTTCTTTTTTCTCCTTATTTCTAGAAGAATATCCCTGTTCAGCCAAGCTGGCCTTTTGCCTTGCCTGCTTGATTTTCTACATGTGGGGATTGCCTGCTCCTGTGCTTTTAGGAGGTAGTACTTAAAAAGCAATCAGCGGACCTGAGTACCTTCAAAAGCTTTTCCCCCGGGGACCTTACTAAGCAGTTCCCTGAGCAACCTGAAGTCTGCTCAGTTCATACCCAGAGCTGAGGTCTCGCTGGCAGCTTTTCTCCTGTCACCATAGATTTTAAACTTCACTGTTCCATGGTCGCTGTAACAAAGGCAGCCCCCGATCTCCACTTCACCCACGAGGCCCTCTCTGTTAATAAGCAACAAACAAGGAGAGCACCCTTCCTGGTCAGTTACCTTATTACCTGTACCAAGAAGTTGTCATCCAGATGGTTTGGGAACCTTCTGGACCTGTTTGTCTCAGCCGTGTGGTATTCCCAGTTGACATCTGACAAGTTGAAGTTCCCCATAAGGACAAGGGCAGATGACTTAGAGGCATCCCTTAGTTCCTTAAAGAATAACTCATCACTGCCATCCTCCTGGCTGGGTGGCCTATAGTAGACTCCCATGAAAACGTCCGCTTTATTTGTCTGTCCCTTAATCCTTACCCAGAGGCTCTGAGCTGTGCCATCGCCAACTGCAAGCTCCATGCATTCCAGCTCCTCTGCTACATACATACATACCTACCTTGCTTCTCCTTACATGTCGACACTGTCATAAGTTCAGAATAAACAATATTCTGTTAGGCCAGTGACATTTTTAAGATGCACTCAGGATAGACCTTGTGAACCATCCTGGATTGAAGCATTCTGTTTATCTCTTTAGAAATCTACAAATCTAATTTATTTTCAATAATCTATGATCTATTTGATTTGTTTCAATACTTGTCTTTCAGGATGGCAAACATCAAATTTGAAACAGTTGATTTAAATTATAAAACCGGTTTAGATCTTTACTACTTTTTTTATTAACATTAGATTTTCTCTCCCTTTGTGTATACAGTTGGATTCATGATATTAGTAGATGAATTCTTTATAGTAATAGATATATAGATTCATAAAGGTATAAAAGTATTTTAAAACTAACTTTTTTTTAAAATGGGAACTATGTTGTAAAATATGAGCCATATGCAAATGATATAAGATGGCAGCTCATGATGGAACATTTATTTATGAACCTTTGAAAAGTCTTTATAACATATGTTTTTGCTATGAAAAATGTAGTTATTCTTAACTTGTGTTAATAAAAACTATTAGTATATTTATACCTATTTGACATTACTGTCCTGAGAATACTTGAGGAGCCTGTGAGATCATGCATAATGTGTTAGATGCCTATGGAAAATCAAGTTGAATCAAGTTCAAGATTATTGGATCAAGTGTCTTCTTTGGTTTTGAAATTTCATTGCTTTTGATTTTTTTTTTAATTTTACCACTTTAACTTTTATTTCCTTTTTTTTTTTTTTGGATTTTGTTCATTAGTATTTATTTACAGAAGGAAAGACAATAGTAAAATTTCAGTACTGTGCTTGTAGTGCAAAGTGATGCTTGCTCATTTTGGGTGGCTTAAGAGGGTTGGCTTGCCTCCTTGTGCCTCATAATGCTCATAAAGTACATAGCAATCTGGTGGTTGGCTGCTTATAAAAAGCAGATGTTTACATTCTTGTTATTATTCATTGCTGGTGTCCATGCTGAATGATAATAAGAAGATGGCACTAGAAAGATTTATTTTTTTTTTTTTCTAATGAGGAAATGTGAATAGTAAAATTTATTTTATGTACCTGTGGGAATTTATATGGTCCTAAAAATGAAATTGTCAAACCATCTGCACTGTTGAATGTTATGGTAAACCAAATGTAGCAATAGAAAGGCTGCTGTAAAACTCATATTACCAGTGCTACCATCATAACTTTCAACTGCACTTATTCCACTGCTTGACAGTTTTATTTTGAAAAACAGATTTACTATAGTGTCAGATCATGGAGCAGAGAAATGACAGAAACTTAATGTGGGAAATAGAGAATGAGAAAAAAGGAAGCATGAATAATAATTTGGGGATACTAGTAAGAAGACACTTGATCCTGGTTTGAAATACCAAAACTAAGAGCAAGGGTGACTAGAGAAAAAAAACCTTCAGAATTAGATATTAAAATTTTAACTTGTTTCAATTGAATATAATTCCAAAAAGTTCTGAGAATTTGTTTCATCACTGTAACACTTACATTGATTATATGCTACATCCCACACAGGTCTTGCACTACACACATATCATAATTGCATATAACATGAACAAAAAACTTGATTGCTGACAACCCAGAAGCACAACTGTTCAGCATTCTAATTCTACAGAGGAAGAACTACAGTTGCTAAAAACTGCAAAATTGTTTGCAGTAGTCAGTAGGTAGTTAAATAGTCTGAATATCTGGAGTTAAATATTTAATATTTTAAGTGAAACATAGCAGTACAGATACCTTTTATTTCCAGTATTTTTTTTAGGATGTCAAAGATAGTTGTTGAGACACTTCAAATAATTGCAGTCACAGTTCATCCTTCTCAATTGTTTCCCTACAGTGATGATATTTAACAAAGCATTATTGCAAAAAGTAAGACATTTTGACTTTTTTATCACTTGCTTCATTCTCAGCTTGTGACCTTACCATTCTGCTTGTTATTACATTAGATCTTACATTGGGGAATAAAAGCAGAGATGAAACATTCTGAAGGTTGGCCAGACTTCATGAAACGTGGTGCTTTATTCTCTGTCAGAATAACAAACCCACCAACCAGACCTTAAAAAAACAACTTCATAAAATAAATACAGTGGTGATTTCTGCCAAGGGTATAGGTTAGGACTCTGAACAATCATTAGTTATCTATAAGAAGAATCAAACTATAACTATTCATATAGGTATTTATTTCCATTATAATCACAATCAATGAAGTATATTATCACAATTAATGAAGTATATTGACTATTTACTAGTGGAAGTGGAAAATAAGGTAAATGAAAACATACTGACTTAAGCATTCTTTTTTAATACACTTTAAGATACATAAATATGTTAGAATTAAAAGCAGCTAATTCTCATCACAGTCAGGCATCCTTTGCACTGATTTTCAGCTTTATCTCCTCCTAATATTTGGTTCTGGGTTTGAAAGCTTCTCATTTTTTCTGACTTTTTGGAAATCCTCCAATCAACAGCCACCCACTTTCCTCCAGCTGAGGGACAGAAGCTAAATAGAAAAAAACCCCAAACCAACTAAACTAACAACAAACCACCTAAAAATCCCTGAAACAAAGAAATAAAAAAAAAAAAATAATAAAAAAAAAGTGAAAACTGCCAGCCAGCTGAAACATTTGGATTTCTTACATACAGCCCTTCCCACTAACAATCAACACAGCTGTAGCAGACTAAACATGTCTTCCAAAGCAAATGTTAAATACAATTCCCTCTATTTAGAATCAATAGAAGTCTTGCCCACGTGTTAGAGCTTTGAATACCCTACCGTCTCCATAAAATACAGTTAAATTTACCTTTGCTCTATTTACCCAGAAAAAATTTGCTTCTTAGTAAGAAATTATGTGAAGAATAATTTAGTTTCTTAAATCTTGTGTTCCCACATCTACACTTTCCTTCTACTTCAGTATATCTGAGCATGCACCAAATATCTGGCTCAGTGGTGCTGTCATTTATAACGGTGTGTGCTCAACCCTTGTTTGGTATGACCTGATCTTGTTAATAGCTAAATTTGGCTAGTTGGGTATGGCTGATAATGATCTATTCCTAACAATTGCTGTTACTTTTACTCTTTGTGAGGCACAGAGAAAGGTAATGGCATTACATACATCACAGCATATGCCTCTCAATGCTGTGCAACAGCTGTCATTTTGAATGATCTTCCGAAACAGAAATGAGCTGGCTCAGTATCATTCACTGGATGCCATCTGTTGTTCACACCATAAGTACCAACTAGTAAGGTCCAAAACGCATGACTTGTCTTATTGTTGCATTTGAAACTGCCATTACCATCTGAAGTCTTCTGTGTCCAGTCATGTGAATAGGCAAAAGGATAAACCATATGGGAGGAGGGACAGCAAACAGCTGACGATGCTCACCCCTGTCATGATCAAACCCTGTAAGTGAATTTTGTAAGGAATCTCAGTAAAGGTAAATGTCAGATTAGCACAGACCTTAATCCCAGGTCAACACAGACCTCAGCTTTCCATGACTTCATAGATGTCTGTGTCTCTTTTATTTTCAGTACATCAAATAGCTCTGTACATATGCATTCTTTGAACCCTTTCTTCCTTCAACTGGCAGAGGGGAGAAGATGGTTCTGTTGAGCAAACTGTAGAGTCTGTGCTTTGGAAGTGGGTGGCAAGCAGTTGTAAAGAAGATGATAAAAAATTTGCTTCCGAAACCCAGCATGGGAGGGACTGAAACTATATCCCCTCTCCTAATTAAAGCTGTGATAAAATGGAAACATGCTTTAAATCATTACAATACAAACAGGGAGTTTACAAAACCCCTCCCTTTAAACAAACATTTAATATTACTGAGGGATAGTAACAGCTCTCTGGATTTTCCGTCTTGGTGATTCTGGCACATGACCCTAGATCTTTAGGGTAATACTACATTTTCTTATAAATTATTTATACAGCACAGTGCCTTAACCTCATAAGTCTGTGTAACAGCCTGCCTAGCCTTACAGGTAAGTACAATGTCTAGTATGAACTGCCATGATTTTATCGCTTAGGATCTCTTTCGAAATGTGTTTGAGCAAAATATATTTTCAAACTTTTTCCCCTATATTTCAAGTATCGTTATCGTAAATAACAATGGGCAGATCAAAGTGAAGTATTCAGTAGGCCAATCCAATATATATGTTTATGGATCTTCTCTAGACCTTTCTGTGATGTAACTCAGGAGGGTCTACATGATGTCAAAGAGTACCTTCTCCTTCAGTGTTATTATTACTAAAAATAGCAATGCTTTTTGAAACACTGATGAAGGTAGTGCTTTGAAGATAAAATAAACACGTGGTTCCTACACAATGGAGCCTATAGTCTAGCTCAGAAAGAGTGTCCTGTGGCCTAGATGACATAATGCAAAGAGAAGACAGGCCTCAAAGCAAGCTCTTCAGATAAGTACTAAAATGCAAATTATGCTCCCTTTTCCCTATTTCTATGGGGTATTTGAGATTCTTTATTCCCTTTTTTTCAACCAAAGCTGTCTGTGTTTGAAAGAGAAGTCTCTACTGAAAAGACACAGGTGAGAAGTGTAGTTGGAAGAACTAGAAGAAAGCAAAAATATAAAAAGAAGAAGATAGCTGCAAGAATGGAAGGGGAGGCACAGTAGGTTGAGAATACCCTAGTAAAGATTCTGGAGGACAACACAATTATTGGGGAAAGTGTTAGACTAAAAGCTTAATATGAGATAATGAACCAGGTGAGATAATCATGGAAGTGTTCAGTGAGGAAGAAGAGCTTAGCTAGGAAGCTAGAGCAAACTGAAGCTGGGAAACTGGAGTTGTGAGCTTGTGAGATGTGGTGGATTTACCCTGGCTGGATGCGAGGTGCCCACCAAAGCTGCTCTGTCACTCCGCTCCTCAGATGGACAGGGGAGAGAAAATATAACGAAAGGCTCATGATTGGAGATAAGGACAGGGAGAGATCATTCACCAATTACTGTCATGGGCGAAACAGACTCGACTTGGGGAAATCAGTCTAATCTATTACCAATCAAATCAGAGAAGGATAATGAGAAATAAAACCAAATCTTAAAACACCTTCCCCCCACCCCTCCCTTCTTCTCAGGCTCAACTTCACTCCCCATTTTCTCTACCTCCTCCCCACCCTGAGTGGCACAGGGGGACAGGGAATGGGAGTTGCGGTCAGTTCATCACACATTGTCTCTGCTGCTCCTTCCTCCTCAGGGGAGGACTCCTCACACTCCTCCCCTGCTCCAGTGTGGGGTTCCTCCCATAGGAGACAATCCTCCATGAACTTCTCCAGTGTGGGTCCTTCCCATGGCTTACAGTTCTTCACAAACGGCTCCAGTATGGGTCCCTTCCATGGGTGCAGTCCTTCAGGAACAGACTGCTCCAGTGTGGGTCCCCTGTGGGGTCACAAGTCCTGCCAGAAAACCTGGTCCAGCATGGCCTCCTGTCTCCATGGGTCCCCAGGTCCTGCCAGGAGCCTGCTTCAACATGGGCTTCCCACAGGGTCACAGCCTCCTTCGGGCATCCACCTGCTCTGGCTTGGGGTCCTCCACGGGCTGCAGGTGAATCTCTGCTCCAGTGCCTGGAGCACCTCCTCCCCCTCCTTCTTCACTGACCTTGGTGTCTGCAGAGTTGTTCCTCTCACATATTCTCACTCCCCTCTCTGGCTACCATTGCTGTTGTGCATGGTTTTTTCCCCCCTTCTTCAATCTGTTATGCCAGAGGTGCTACCACCATCTCTGGTAGGCTCAGCCTTGGCCAGCAGCGGGTCCATCTTGGAGCTGGCTGGCATTGGCTCTGTTGGCCATGGGGGAAGCTTCTAGCAGCTTCTCACAGAAGCCACCCCTGTAGCTCCCCTGCTACCAAAACCTTGCCACGCAAAATCAATACATGAGGTAAGCTATTCAGTTACAAGAGTGCACAGAAAGCACCCTCTCCAAAAACATGCACAGGGGGAGCTATACTACAAAACACTGGTGCAACTGCTGCCTCTGTAGACATGCATACCCCTATACAGACAATATATTTAGCTAGTAACTGCAACAGTAGTGGTTCAACCACTGAGCATTGCTGTCCAGGAGGCACTAGGCTATTATTTGTATTTAAGACAGTGTAGGTGAGATTTGTGTAGACACTGTGTTAACACCAGCTAGAGTCATAAAACAACCTTGTATTATCAGTATGTAATAAGTTGGTTGGGTGGTTTTGAATGAGTCATCACCCACAACCAAAGGTTAAATCTTACTGCCACTAGTACTATAGGCAACCTCCCATTAATTTCAGAAACACGAAGTATTTACCTGTGGGACTTAAGAACCTCAGTTTGCTGTCTTTAGGCCACACTAAAGAAAATATGATAAAAAATATTTGAATTCTATGGTCATTTCAGAAATAATCTGTACATCCTTCATAAGTTAACTTCTTGGGGAGAAGGAGAGTACACAGTAACAAAAGTATATGGGATCTATGAGGATAGGAATTTTTACTTATTTATTTATTTATATGTTTTCTTACCTCATTTTGTCTTAAAACTCACTCTTCTTTCCTCACAAAACATAAATCTGTTGTGTAGTATTGCTGTAAATGGATTACATTATCAACCACAGAGCCTCTTGAGAGGACTTCATTTTCATTCTGGGTTTGATCCCTATATAGTTGGTATCAAAATATTCTTGAGCTTACTGAATGAAAGGTGCTTTATAAATGCAAGGTATCTGTAAGGCATATTTAATTTTGCATTATCTGCAGTGATAGAACATTTTTCATTTCATTGTGTTTGGCAGAACCACTATAGCCCTTTGGGAGTCTTTCTTATTTCTTAGGAGTGTATTAATATTAATACTGAGAGTACTGAAGACTAACACACATATATGTATATGTATATATATGCTTTTGTACAGGTAACAAGTTCTGGGTTTTCAAGGACACTACTCTCCAGCCAGGTTATCCTCATGATTTGATAACACTTGGAAGCGGAATTCCTTCCCATGGCATTGATTCAGCAATTTGGTGGGAAGATGTTGGGAAAACCTACTTCTTCAAAGGAGATAGGTTGGTATAGGAATTCTGCAAGGAAACAATTTGGTGGATATCAGCTAAGCATGTAAATCTTTTCCTCTATTTCTCAAAGGAAAAACTCAAGGCACTCAAACGGTTCATTTTCTGTGGATGAAATTTACCCCTCCTGCATAGAGGGACATACTGTTTTCACATTTCTTATAACCTAAGTTATGTTTGTGTGAATATACTGAAATAAGTATCTGTATATCCAGTGGAAAAGTTATGTTTTAGAAGTCAACAGGCAACACTTTTGGCAAATTGAAACTTAATTGTTCAAACTAATATAGTTATGTACACTCTTACCTGCTCCTTTTTATCCACACTTCTAAACCCTAGCACATAAACAGGCAAGGCATGATCCAAAACTTTTTAACGTCAATGAAAATGACTTCTCTTCTACTATTTAAAAATGAGGTAAGAAAGGGAAATGACAGCTAAACCAGGAAGCTAGAGAACAATTTAAGCAGTTCCCTAGGAATTATTTTGAAATAAATCTTACAGTTCCCTTCAGAAAGGACACTTATTTTTATGATTAATAAAGAACAGAAAAAAATTGTGAAATCCGAGTTATTTTCCAGTCCTGAAAGAGACTTACAGTAGTCACTTAGTGTCTCTGTGTCTTCATTTCCCTGTCTGTAAAAATAAAGAATATTTGTCTGCTTTATAGAGATGTCAAGAGAACTCATTAATTTTTGAAACCCTACAAGTTATCTGAATGATGGATTTTACAGGTTTTCAGGATGTTACTATATTTTTTGATTGATGTATCACTATGTAAATTTTGAGTGCTCAGAGACAAATTGTTCTTTGTTAGTAATTGTAATGCTTCTATTGGTTTTATTAAAAGTATGATGACTGCTTTTGTTACTATGTACTACTTAGTATTCTGAGATACTAATAGTATTCACAGATCACTTAAGATATTAATTTAATGCACATCATAGAATATGTTTAGCACGCTACAGTTGATCATTTTTTAGCAGTACTGTAACACTGCACTACAGATTGCCACAACCGATTTTATTGTTAAAGCTTTTTTTAAAAAACAAAAATTTCTCCAACACTCATGATGAGGAAAGTAGATAACTAAGTAAAATTTTTTTGTGTTGTTTGAAAACTAGGTATCATTTCAAGCAACAAATTTCCACAGTGAAGAAGAAAGCCACCTAAATAATTTGCTTCCCATGGTTGAGTAGATTTTTTTTAAAAAAAGTTCATTTTCAAGTAATAATTTTCCATCTCCACACTCCTGGGAAAGTATGTACAGTTGGAATCTTATGTGACCTGTACTTCCTTTAGGCTTTATTCAGCAGTGTCTTTATATATTTCCATGCACAGGCAGTTACATATAGTCAAGACTTTCCTAAAACACTAGTGGTAATAACAGAAGACACAAACATCAGAGAAAGCATCTGTTGACGGAGAAGTTGCTACTTAGAGCTAACAAGCACAATGAAACTCAGCAGGATATAAATGCAATACAGTATGTTAGAAGAAGATCGAACAACATGAGCCTTGCAGAGATAATTGAGCTATTACAGAATATTGACGACCAGTGGGAATAAACCCATATACCACTAAGCTTCTCAATGTCTATTTTTTATGTCACAACTTTTTCTTAATGTAAAGTTAGAGTTGAATTATCCTGTTGGTTTTAGCAGTATGTATAAGTCTACTATCAGGGTGGATCTTTTCCTGAAGAAGGTGTAACATAAATGTAGCTTCTCAGTGGCAGGAGGTAGGAATGAAAGGTAGTCCCAAAAAGTTATACCAGTGTCAAAATAAGAAAGTAAATTCCTCTTCATGTAACTCAAGGGCGACCTGTATACTTATTTTGTTTTGATGGTAATCTGTAGTTAAGGAGCTCCAGGGCAGAATCTAGACAGATTTAGATGTCCCAGAACAGTGGTATACCTAAAAAAGTTAGAGCAATAGAATACAAGGCCTCAAATATTGGCTATAAAATGAAAAAAAATGCACCCCAAACCAGTAAGAAGATTTAAAAGTCCAAATAGTAAATGGTATTGTAATACTCATATGTCTAAAGCAGCTCATGAATGGATCATTATTATTAATATTTGAAAGGATCCATTTAAACACTAAAGATAATTCTTCCAAATAATGTTAGGAAAGCTGAAGAAGGGACAGAAGATGACTACAGAAGACATTTTGCCCTCTTTCATTCCTCTCCTACCAGAATTGAGTAGTGAAAGACAAGATGATAACACATTTGCTGCACTTCTTGACACATGGCCTTGTTTAGGCCCCAGTCTAGCGTGACTGATTTTTGTACTTTAGAGTTTAAATGAATGGCTTTTTTCTTCATAAAGTTTATTCATCCAATAGTTCAGAATATCATTAAGTAAATAGGATTAGATATAGGAAAGAACATGTTTTAGCAAATATTTTCCAAATTCCCTTTTTCTAAAGCCACGAAGTGCACTTTCATTTATTTTCCCTCTGTCACTTTATCAGTCTTCGAGATACAGTAACACAATTTATATAGTTTGTAAAGCTCAAATCACTGAAATCATCATTGGGGAGTCTGCCTGTGAACATTTGGCATGCCAAGGAGAATCAGGACTAGGCTTTTCCTGACCCTGTAGATGTGCTTATTATTCTAGCACAGATTGCTGAGATAGTATCATGATCAGTCCTTCCCTCACAGAATTTCTCATCAATACTGAAAAAACAACAGTTTTGGGACTTTTGAGTGTGTGCTGGGTGTGTCCTCAAAGACTTGTTTTTTTAATGACAATGTATACTTTTGAAAGTCCTATAGGACTTTTCATTTCCATCATGCACCCTAGAGAAAAAATATAGAGGTTAGTAAAAGAAGGAGCTCAAAAAAGTGAAAAGGTTGGAAGAGAAAAAAGGAAAATGAGTGGAAGTATGCAGGAAGGAAATAGGGTTCTGGGAAAGAGGGATAGAGGAAAAGGTAAGATAGTTGATAAAGAAGGAATGTAGATAAAAATGGAGATTAGGAATAGACTATTAAGCTCAGCAAACTGAAAATAAAGAAACAGAGAAGGAAGGAACAGACAGATGTGAAAAGAGAAAATGCAAACTACGGGTGAAGAAACACAGAGTCAAAAGATGAGCAAGAACTGGTTGCAGTAGTATTATTGATGTCAGAGCTTCTTTTACTACTTCTACATATTGTTCCTTTCTCCATGTAAACTCTGAAAGATGGTACATTTCAAAATAAAGAGCATTGCTTTGTTAGATGGTTACTGATGCATATGTGACTAGATTGAGAAATCAGACTATAAAAATGATTCATGCATAAGAAAGAAAAAATAAATACAAGTGTTTTTTAATGTAAGTTGCTAACACTTAACCTACTTGAAATCTGCCACCTTTTAATTTCTTTGAAATTTTAAAGCCAGAGAAATGCACCACAGGAACAGAGGAGTTCAGACCATTTTGTTTTTAAAAAAGATTAAGATGTGAATTGCTGAGAGTGTCTAAGTACCTTCACAGGCATCATCCACTTATGGACTCTTTAATATATCAGGAACAATCACAACAAGGTTTACTAAAAGCTAAAGTCAAATGAATTCAAATTAGAAAAAGGGTCAAGTTTTTAGCAGTGACCAGATTATCAACAAAAGTGATATATTCCCAGTCTTTTGATGTCCTGAAATGGCAAGTGGCTGCCTTTTTATGTAATTTTTCACATGACTAAAACTGATTTGGAAAAAAAAAAAGAATTCTTCAAGAAAACTATGCTTTAAATTGGTATGCTTTAAATTTATAGAGCCAATCAAAATATGAAATGACTCACACTAATATTACATTAGGATACACAGAGATACTAGAGATACAGTATGTTAATACTTAGAAACAGCTTATAATAAAATACGCATAGCTATTTAGCCAGCTGCATAAGGACAAAGATATCAACATTATCTGTAAGTGTAAAAAAAATCACAAATACTTTTTACATGTTCAGGTTGCCTAGAATTTGCACGCTGAAGCTTTTTAAATTGGAGAAGGGCTGGCTGGCAAAAAGGCACAAAAGCAGGTTGAATTTTGTATTACACTATCTATTTAATGATAATGAAATGAAAAGCTACTGTAATGCATACATATAAGGAGTTAAATTAAGATGGCTGAAAGCATTTTAATCTGAATTTACTGTCATTTTCATGACATTAATCTAAAACATTAATGTGCCTTTTTTGTGTATGTTGCATCTCTCTATGTCACCATGCAGAAGTCCTAGGCATGAGAATTGCTGCGATTATAAGTGAGATGCATGCTGATTGACTTGTCAAAGGGTGAAAATCTTTTATGTTCTTTCTGCTTACGTGAAACTGTTGTCCAGTCAGCAAATAGATTTCTTTGTAATCTGGTAGCATGTTCAAAGAAAAGAAGTCAAGTATTGTCATTTGTGGCTAATGAATGTAGCAAATGTTAGAAGGAAAAAAATATGTAGTTACTCATCTGCTATCTTATAAAGGATTTTTTTCCTTTTTTTTTTTTTTTTGTCCTTTAAAAAAAAATTCAGGTACTGGAGGTACAGTGAAGAAATGAGATCCATGGACCCTGGTTATCCCAAACCAATCACAATTTGGAAAGGTATCCCAGAATCTCCTCAGGGAGCCTTTGTCCACAAAGAAAATGGTATGCAAACACATTCCTGTTTTAATGATTTACCAACAACTTTTTTGTAAGATAAAGTAGTAGAGGGGTGATTGACTATTCAGGTTAAGTAGGGAAGGAATTCTTGATTTATGAACAGAATATTTCCTGCTCTAGAACTTGTTGTTCTGAAAATGGCTGTTTGATTCCATGTATCATTTAACACAATGTAGAAGAATCTTTCACATTTAATATCATAAACCTTAATTTCAATTTTTTTCTGTGTCTTAATTCACTTAATTATTTTTGTTCTCTGCTGAATTATAGTACCTCTTAAAACAAGATTCCTAAACACAGGATATTTCTATTTGAATTGCCGAGGTGTTGGCTGTTTAAACAGCTTAGAAGATATTACTCTCATTCTGAACAACTAGAAAAAGGAAGCACAATCTTTATCTAAGCAGAAATATCCCTAGGAATCTATGTAAATAAAGATGTCATAAGCCCATGATGCAGAAATGCAGATCACAGGGATGTTAATATGAAGTGCTTTTACCTGTATTAATATTGCATACAGGAACCTAGAATCTCAGCTGGCCACACCTCCAAATGAATGACAACAGCCAAAATCTCCTCCACCTTATGAGAATTCAGTGCTACCCAGGGGCTGCTGGCAGGCTGCCAACAGAGCCCTCAGTTGCACAGAGCTTAGATCCCTTTGACGGGAATAAAAATATGCATTTGTCGTCACTTATTGTTGGAGAATTGTATGGCATTTATGATTTATTTATTAGTAGGTTCTGAGTTTATTCTGTTTGCCTCACAGACAGCACATGTATATATTGCCATATTATTTTAATTTCCTTTTAATAAGCAGATAAAAAGATTTCTTTGCTTGTATAAACCATTTCAGTCTCCTATTTCAACCTCTTAACTTGATTAAGTAATTTACCATGGAAATGTCTGAGGTTTTTTTCAGAAAAAATGTTTAATTGCTTCCTTGCTTTGTCTCTTTTTTTACCAGAAGCAGAAACCCTCTCTGGATTCTGGCCTTTTGGCTAGACTGGATTTTTTTGTGTTGTTTTTATTTGTTTTGTTTTGTTTTTAACTGGAAAGTAGGTCAGTCAAGATGATATTTTGCATACATCACACTCAATAACTAACTATAAATACACATATATGTGGAAATGGGCATGAACATTATGTATGCACAGACAAACATAATGGCTATAACCTCTGCTTTCTTTCCTTCATTACTTTTTAAGCATATTTTTAAAGATTTAAATCCAAAAGGAAGTTTGAGGATTTTTCTTACCTTGATTGCATTCTGCATAATAAGTTTTCTGTACTGAGCTCAGGTTCATGTGTCTTTCATTACAAATGAAAATTATCTGACTGTAACACTCAGACCAGTGGGTTTGAAAGTACTGCAGAGGCAGAGTACTCATTCCTAAGGCAGGAAAAACTCTTGGTTACATCAAAGCCTCTTCTCTTTTTTACCCCAGTAGCTTTGATACTCTGTCTGCCTCTTTCAGTGAGGAGAGTGGTAAAATATGACATGAGATCGTGGAGGAGAGACAGGGAATGAGGGCATTCTTGGGCTTCCCAGAAAGCTTGAAAGGGCCCCCGGGCAGAAAGAGGGACTGAAAATGACACTGTAAAATTCCGAAGACCATTAAGATATTTTCCCTGAAATCAAGAAAATAGACGTCTCAAGAAACAGTTCACAACTCCACTGTTGTTTGTATGAGGAGAGAAAGAAACAAAAGCAGATGCAAATAAGAAGTACCTCAGCTTAGTTGGAAAGAAGTTGATTACATTTTGCCTGAAACTGTTTTCTTTTTTCTGGGCAGAAGCAGAGTTGACAAGGAAGTTTTACTATATAGCTTCATAAAGGAGCATCTGAAAGCATGTCTTTCAGTTAATCCATTTTGTTTTAAAAAACACTTTTTTCTTTCCCGTGTCTTTCTATTGTGTAAACCAAGCAAATGAACACCTGCAGTAAGTCTGATCATAACGGGATTTTCTTCACTGTCCACAAAAATTTTGGGTAATGTTGCAGTAAGAGGCTTGGGAAAGATGAGAAAAGCAATTTCCTACGCTAGTCAGCGTCCTGACTTTGTGTCCTAGAAGCTTGGAAGGTACAGGTAACAACTCTGAAACTCTCCCTGCTATTTCCCACATTGTGATTTTGTTTCTAATGCTGTGGTAGAAACTCTTAGGAGGAGGTGAAGAAGAAATTTCCTTTCTGTTGCTCCATGGAATCTGAGATCATACAAAGTTCTGCAGATTGGAGAAATCTTTCTTTCTGCTTTGAGAGCAGTGTAGAACATCTCACCTCCCAGCTAGAAATTCTGCTAAAGTGGATGTGGAGCAATTTTTAGAAAGAAGAAAGAGAAAAGGTAGTCTACTTTATAAGCCCATTGAGCTTTTTTGCCTTATGCTTACTACCACTCCTAATTTGAGTTTCTATTTGACACATTAATGATTGCTAAGCCCTTCCACGCTGTTTGGGTCAGGCATTGCACTCACTATTCTCAGCACCTGGGAAGTTGTAAGGAGCAGCTCCCAAAGCAGGCTCAACAAGTCAAGCAGATTAGACAAAATGACTTTCAACAGTTGTGTGAAGTCACTTGTTCTGCTGTGAGAAGCAGTAAAACTACTCGGTGTCTTAGAACTACTCTTCTCTGCTGGTAACTTCCATCCTTCAGCTATTACTGACTGTTATCTTGGTTCCTGCCTCAGCAAAATGACAGGAAAGTTTAAACTACCCTCAGAGTTTTCCAGTGGAAAATATGCTCTGACTGAAGAATTTTTACTGGACCTATAGGGGCTGGCTATTCGTTTGCTGCTTTGATTTTAACAGTTCTAATTTGATATTTCAATGTATAATACAATTAATACTAACTAATGTTGGTATTCTGACTTATATGTACCCCTGATGTATACATATATGTATCTGTATACCTGTAAGAATATAGATTTAGAGATGTCATATCTGTATATGGTCTCTATATATGTATTAGAATATTGATGGAGATAATATATCAAATTTCCACACTTGAAATATTTATCCAGGGCCAGTATGTACAGTGTTTTCTTACATACACACTGTTATATGAAATGCAAAGGTAGGACAGCCTATGGCTCAAAATACTGAAGTTTTGCATTTGATCATATTTTTTGTTTAAACTACGAATTGTTTTAAGGAACTTCATATATGTTAAAATTTTAAAATTTCTTTGTATGTAAAGAATTACAGTCCTCTTTTTTGTTTTGTTCTAATCAGAATAGAAGGCATTCTGTGAACAAGCCTCCTAACTACTGTTATGATATAGCTCAGTGCTTTTCTTTTTTCTTTTTATCCAGATTTATACATTTCTATAGATATATTAACACATTCTCAGACAATAAAACTGCAAGGAATTAAGGAAAGGAAAACAGCACCTTTTCAGCGGCTAGGGAAGGCCATTAAAATTACATAAATAACTAATGGAGAAAAATGTTTAAATATTCTAAATATTCTGAAAGGTGACAGTAGTTGTTGAAAGATTTTTTACAGTTTGAGCTGCAAAATATACTATCAAGTAATTTTTTTTTAGAATGGAAAGAAACTAACTGCTGTTTGAATAGGTGATTACTAATATTATCTTCAGCTACCCAGTTACGGATCTTTTCAGGAAGCATTGTTAAAGTGACAAATAGTGCCCAATCTGTCATAGTATTCTCAGCAGCCTTTAGTACCACAGGAAATAAACTGAGGTCTATAAAGTGAAGATAAGGAAAAATCCAGCTGTTTGCATTCAGTTCATAAACAGTAGGAGGAAGTTCACCCATCCTGAAGGTTTGTTTCTTGCTAGATCAATGCTAATTTTCAGCTGGGATAATAAAGTGATGTAGATTTTTGGCAAGGAGTCAAGGGTTTGGTTTTTGGTTTTTTTCCATTTAGGCTTGTTTAATAATAACATTTGATTGTGCCTGAATGATCAAATACCAGCTCTTTGCAGAGAACTTAAATCTGGTTACACCTGTTTTCTCTTGACAAAGCTGCTGTTATTTCATCCAGTTTCCTTCTTCTGAAGTACAGCAGTAGGCTATGTGACATTAAAGAGGCTCAGTCCTCATTTCTGGCTAGCATAGTATTGCAATTTGTTTCAGTAGACTTCCCATCTTGAAGAGGTTGTGATGTTTTAAAGTCCTGGCCCTGAGGATTCCAACTCTGGTTGGGTTTTCAGTGAATGTACAAATCAGCTGAACCCTGGGCTGTCAAAGATCATATTCTCTGGAATTCCTTTATTTTTTTGTAGTAATGGTAGAAAATAAAATCCCAGTTTATTGATTAAAAAAACCCACCCTTATGTTAGATTTTCTAGAGACAGTAAAGAAACAAAATTTGTAAAGAAGATTTGAAAGACCTATAACTGAAGTCCATTCCTTACATCTTTTTAATTTTTTAATTACAAAATAATTTGATACCAGTAGTTTCAGTCATGGTATGTTGATGACATGGTTTGATCCAATATTACCATGAATAATTGCAATTTTCTTCCTCAGGCTTCACATATTTCTACAAAGGAAAAGAGTACTGGAAATTCAATAACCAGATGCTCAGGGTGGAACCTGGCTATCCCAGATCCATCCTCAAGGATTTTATGGGTTGTGATGGACCAACAGATAGAGATAAAGATCGACACAGCCCTCAAGATGATGTTGACATTGTCATCAAACTGGACAACACAGCCAGCACTGTGAAAGCCATAGCCATTGTCATTCCCTGCATCCTGGCCTTGTGCCTCCTTGTCTTGGTTTACACTGTGTTCCAGTTCAAAAGGAAAGGAACACCCCGCCACATACTGTACTGCAAACGCTCTATGCAAGAGTGGGTGTGATGTAGGGTTTTGTTTTTTTTTTTTCTTTCCCTCCCAGGAGTTTGTGGTAACTTGAGATTCAACACAAGAGCTGTTATGCAGTTTCCTAGCTAGGAGCAGGCATCTGTCAGTCTGAAACAAAGCTGATCTTTAAAACCCAGGGGGTTGCCTGTCCTGTGCATGAGTGGCGATTCACTCAGCTGGGAAGCTTCCATGATACACAGTATCTGCTGTTTCTTCAGTCCTTTGTCTTTCTTTGTCATTCAATTCTAGGCCTTTCCTCTGCACGCTCAATGCCCTATAAACTATCAGGATTAACTAACAAAGAGGAAAAAAAAATCTCCAATGTTTCTACGTTTTTTTCCCTTAAGGCCTGTTCCCCTTTGAAAAATTTTTTGCTGAAAGTAAATTTTTTTAGAAAAACACAACAACCCACAACGGAACTTTCAGGAAAGTGAGAAGACCCAAAACAGCTTTGTCTCCAAAGAGGATTGCTTTCTGTCTGCTACGGATAAAGTCCTATACTCCTACTTCCAGTTTTGTCAGGTGGGAGACTCGGATGACATGCAGGACTTCAGACTGTTCGGACAGCCATTTTCCAACAAACAAGGGGCCAAAATATCTGCAATATAGTAACAGCCTTAATAATACATTCATTTTGTGTTTTTTACAGCTGCTCTGGGCTATGTCCTCAATGTTTTAAACTCATTTATATTCATTACTATATTCAAGCAGAACCTTTTTATTGGTTTGTTTGATTTTTGGTTGGTTTTCCTGCATAATCTTTCCCAAGCTGTACCAAGCCAACTGTCCCAGGCCTTTCATAGGTCTGTCAGGAGCACTCATTCCAAAGCATGGTAAAAAGCAGTGTGTTTCTGAAGTGGATTTCAATGAGCTAAAGCAACAGTCATGCTATAGAGAAACTTGACGCTGGTATTACATTGGTGGTGTAACCCTTTGAGAACTATTGCATCTGTTTTCGGAGTCTGATGGATGTTAATCTTGGTTGTCATTAAATTATAGGATTGTGTTTGGGTAATACAGGTTTTAAAAGTTTTTCAAAACAGATTTCCTGTGACTGCAAGTGAGTGTTTTTAATTATTTACATTATTGATATAAAAACATTTGTAACATAAATAGAAAACAAAATATATTTACCAGCTACTTTCTGGTTAAAGGAACCAAACCTATTTTAATAACTTCTACCACTTACCAAGAATTTTTCTGAACTGGTGACAGTTTTATAGCTTAGCCTTTTATCTTAAGCATCTTGAATTTATCTTTTAAACTATGTTGCATGATAATTCAATTTGCCTCTGCAGAGGTAGAGTTACAGTTTCAAAGGAAAGCTAGAACAATGACTCTGATATTGCATGATTATCCTCCGGTGTGTTACCCCTTTGCATGTTTACATAGTTCTCAAAGGGTTAGTCAAATTTCTGGCCTTCAGCCAAACATGATATCACTGACAGAGCCAAGGGACCACCAAAGCATTTTGTCATTCTGCGTAATTTGTGCTAACAGCAGTATTGTCATTTTCATGTGACCTGCAGAGCAGGTTTGTATCAATATTTTTTTCCTAGAGAAAAGTCAGCAACTGACAGACCTCTTTATTGATTTTAGGAGCTGCTTCTTGCAGTGATAGGCTTTACAGTCACTGGGCTGTGAACTTATTAAAGATGGTGAGAATGATGCACCCCAAAAGTCAGACACCTGGTTTTTTATGAAAGCCAGGATTTGAGGGGAGTAGCTTTTGCAACAATGAACAGCTTGCCTTGAACTTGATTATTGACCTGTTGACTGTCATTACCAAGTTAAACATTGTCTTCTGTGAACAGCTTCACTGTCTGAATTTCCTTAAAGTGTACTGTCCTATGTCTTTGATCTTTGACCTTTAACTTGCAAACTGGCACAAACTGAAGGGAATCAGCAAATGAACTAAGACGAGTTTTATTTCTTAAAAGGCCTGATATACATCTTCCAAAATTTGAGAAAAAAAGGTTGAAGTGTTTTCATAGAAAAGAACTGACATAAACTAAAATATTTATGATAGATCTGTAGAAGGGTATTTTGCTATGTATACATGCACACTCTAAAAATGAACTACAGTAGAAGTTAATTTTTATTTAACTTGAATACAATTTTCGGTATAAAGTTATCGTTTCTACAAATAGCTAGTTATTAATGAAGAGGTTATAGGAAAGTATTAAAATACTTGAAATGGCCAGTATTGGCTTTTACATAAAATGAGACTTTTATACTACATTCAACCAATTTCTTACTGGTTTCTTAATCCACGTAACTGGATCACTTTTTAGAGAGTGTAGGTATATATACATATATATTATGGTTATTATTATTTTGGTAATGGATAGCTTGACTGCCTTGAATTTATATTTATATTGAGCATAGCATGAAAAATAGTATGCCTTTTTGTTCAATTACATGATTTTATATTGATTTGAGGACTTATTTTATGAACATATGTGGCATGCTATAAAGCATTGCAAACTTATTTCTTAGAGCATAAACAGATATACATATGTACGGCTAACAAAAATGAAGATTAGAAAAAGATATAGTTTTACAACAAATATGCAATGCAGATGGCATTTTGGAGACGTTTTATAGAGGTACTGCATACTGTAGGTTAGAATTACACCAGTATCAGCCCATAGCACTATTTAGTAAACTCAATTCAGTTGCTGAAAATATAGATTAAATGACAGTTAAGTAACATAGGATATTTACTGCACATCAGCTCATTTGGTGAATTCGGAATTCTATGCCTGTTTGTCATATTTATTAAAATGTGTGTGTGTGTTTGTATACTTAGAAATGCACACAAACACACACATACACATACATGCATATTTTAATCCATGAAGAGATTTTTATTGTCAACAAACTACTACAACTTATGTTCTGCTACAGACAGAACAAAATGATTCATGTTGCTGTTCCAATTTTGTCCCTTGGATAGTTGGTGGAAAATACAAACAGCACTACTTATTCTGCATTTGGTTTTCCTCTACAATAGGAGAACTTATTTTATAATATCTTTCAGTTAGAACAGCATCTCATCTGCTTTTTTATTCACTTGAAAATTTCACTTCAATTTTGAAATATCTTTCATGGCAGCTTTAACTTTTTGTGCAACTGTTTCCCTGACAGTAATGTAGTGCTGAGCATGTTGACTGTTTTTTCTTTAATAAGGTAACAAAAATGTTTGTATTTGGAGAATTTAACTTTAATTATGCAGGAAGGTAAGCGTGATGAGTCTAGTGCTTGGTATATGGTACATCATAGATACACGAATACATGATAAGTTGATTGTTTAATCTATTTTCTTTTACTTAAAAGTGCATATATATTATATACAGAGAGAGGGAGAAAAAATAATATTATATTGGCATGTTTATGTCATGCAGAGCAAGATTGTGTCAGCATTTCTATTACATGCTCCTATTTTCAGTACCTTATAACACAGTCATAAAGGCTTGCTTTAAGTAAAAGATATAGGAGCAGTTTTGTTCACTGTAATTCCCAAATACACACTGTCTAGTTTCAAATTATAGAAGTTCAGAGTAAATTAGTGATGTTGCCTGATCTAGTTTTGAACTCAAATGAGTAAAAGTTCTAAGACAATGTTATTTTTTGAACAGTTGTTTTTCTACCACGGCCTATAATTATGAGAATTAAGAAAAAACAAAATGAAAATATTTTCAGTTCTGCAATCTGGATTCTTGCTCATGTGCCGTAACTTTTTTCATAAAGTTTTTAATAAACATTTCCATATTGCTATTGCCATGATCTGTACTGTGGAACAATACAAAATTGAATATGCATTGTGTTAATCAGTTACAGTCTATCAAGCTGACTACACAAAGTTGTGTATCTTCAGAGTACTATGGTCTGTATGATGCAGGAGGCCAGAGTAGATGATGGTGGTGTTTCCTCTGGCCTTTTAATGTATAAACCTATGAAAAGGTTATTGACTGTAGACACAAATTAATTTTTAGCAAAACATACGTTTAAAAAACTATGTAACTCTACATTTACTGGATAGGCTGGGATGGAGAGACACAAATGGCTCCAAAGGAGCCCTTTAAAGTCTCCTGAATAAATGTAATACATATTTTATATCTTCCTATGAACTTTTGTTCTTTTTCTTCTTTCAAAGTGGGGCAAAGGGAGGGGATAATTAAAGAAAAAGATTTTTTTAAGGCTAATTTTGTGAATGAAAATAGCAGAAGCTAATAGATTCAAACTTAAGGGGCAGATTTACACTTTTTCTTAGAAGTGTACTTCACCTCTCCGGTTGTTTGGTCAAGACTCCTGTGCCATTAGCACTGCGGGTTAAGAACAGAGTGTAAGGCTTAATTTTTGAATTTTCAACTTTTTTGGGGGGTCTTACTTCACAATCTTAATGTCACTTAAATGTAGCTTTTGGTACCAAATTATAGAGAACCAAATTCTAGCTTGTTGGTTAGAAAAAAAGTGTGTAGAATAGAAAGTAGGTCTGCCTATAAGCAACGGAAGCATTACATTCCTATTCTAGTTTTTCGCATTTGAACCATCACTAGGGCAAACTTTAAAAAAGACACATAGCAAACTGAACAGTGAATGTTCCAGGCACTGCATTTTTAAGAAAGTAGAAATGCAAGCTATCACACCATTAGCAGCCTAAACTGGAAATGGCACAAGATGACTGGGCTGAGGAGCAAGGATATGACTGCAGGGGCTTGCTCTGTCCTGGCTTCTGTATCTTCTCACAACATGGCCTAAGTTTTATCACCAATTGCAGAGGTATAGGAAGCTGTTCACTGTGGCAGTAGGAGATGTGAAGCAGCCATTACAGAACAATAGCTCCCTGTCGCCTTTTGTTGTTGTCAAGACTGTCTTTGGATAGCTCTATTTCCAGAAGCGTAAATAGATGACTGCAGCCCTATCAGCCATAAGGAAAATCATTATTACCAGTGGAGGGAACAAATGTCACTGGCCACTGAGGTGTTCAGCTATGCTGTAAATCAATTAATATTGTGTGGGAGCTGAGGATCAAATAGCCTGTTATTAAATACAATGGTATAGCCGTGACTGATACACCAGCACTGTAATGTTAGGTGTACTTCCTTGGCTCATGGTACACAGACTGCAGACAAACAGAGTGGTTCACATAAGATAAGACCATTTAAACATATGTCAGTTACAAAATCAGGTATAAATGAACCATATACTTATAAAATTAATCTCTGATTTATGCATGTAAATCAATGAATTGTCTGCCACTGGTCTCATGAAAAAATGTAATGTGTGAGTTAAATCTGTCCAACCGATTCCTGTGACATCTGAGATGTCAGAGGCTGCTAGAGAAAGACATTCTCATCAGTGCCATTGATGCTGAAAATGTCTGGTAAGCATCAAAATCATACCATCACTCATTGCAGTCTGGCTCCATTTGATGCTTGATCTAAGGTAGCCTCTAATGTTAGGCAACATAGATTCTGTATGATGTGGCATTGGATGTATGTATGTAACTAGGAAAGCCCAGTGATAATCAGGAGATCATATTTTGAAGGATCATCAGTATGTGACCACAGCAAACATCTGTTCCTAAAATCAAAATGTGTTTCAAAGAAGCACGTAGACAGCATTAAACACATGCATCATAAACAGGTCTTGTTTCCCAGTATACATAAACTTTAGCATATCAGCTACAAATTATAGTCAGTTTATTAACATTTTCAGTTGCAGCTGCCCATTATGTCTTTGAGATATGACATTCTGTGAGAGGTGTACATAAAGTATGTTTGCCTTGTGGAGATAGTCTTAAGTACTGCTCTGGTCTGCCCACAGTATAGATGAAATAAATTTTAGTGGCAGAGAAGATGTAAATGAAGAAATGCTAATGTAAACTAGCATGCTAAAGACAATTTTCTGCACTTGGATGTGCATGCAGCATAGTGCTACTTGCTGTCAAAATAAAAATACATAAACAATAATCATTACACATGCCAGCCATTTATGATGGCAGGAAGCTTTCCAGTCACACAGCTTAGTTTCTTCTGCTTCTGTAGAATGACATTGTCCACAGATTGTAATAGCCACCACATAAACCAAAGCTTTCTGTTTAGTTAATAGTAATTTCTACCCTATGAAATTACTAGTAATTTCTACCTTATGAAATTTCATCACAGCCTTTTTGTAACTACAACCTTAATCTCCTTGGTGAGCTATTGGCATATCTTAATTCATAGTCTTTCATGCCCTTTTTTTTTTTTTTTTTTTTGCTGTTGTAGTAAAATATATACTGAACATTCTCTCCATCTTGCCATCTGGCACTAACACGTGGAACAATCACTTTCATTTTGTGTCATGCATGTGTCCTGGATCATCCATTTGCCCATCCATCATTCTGGGAACTGGCTTTCTAGGAACTGGGATTAGCAACAGAAGACTGGGATAAAATACCGTCCTAAAGTACCTGGTTAGCCCTTACCAATAAGACAATGGAGTTTGAAGAGTTTTTAGTGTACTTGCCCACTGGCAGCAGAGCAGTATAATTCTGCCGATCAGTGCATGCCCAGATGGGTTCACCACTTGCAAAGCGTAGTGTGGCAAGTCAGAAAACAATGTTTCTAATCCAGATTTCCATCCCGGTTTGTTGGCATAGTTTAACACCCAGTCTACACACTTATTCATAACTTACATGGTTGTACATAAAATCACCTGCCTTGCGGAAGCTGAGAGTGCTTAGGGTCAGCAGGCAATCAGTGCTAACTTATTTATAAAGAGTGAACAAATTTTGGTTCCCTTCTAATTATTTTACAATGTCAAAGAAAAGAAAGTAGGTTTTTCCATAATGTAAAATGATGTTTTATAATACTCTTTGTCAGTGTTCACAATTACACGATATTATATATAGCTCAAAAAGTACTATAGTACAACTGATATATTCCAGTTGAAAAGCACAACCCCGTATTTAGGCATACAACGAACCTAAACAGAGATGCACATATGCTATGCTTGGCTATTGCCACAACATTGTCAGTGCTCATATACTGATCATCTCCATATCTTGTGGGAGCACCATGGTGAAGTCAGCTCCAACAGTTTGTCTGCTTGGATATAAGTAGAGTCATATAAGTTAGGAAATGGTACATGTGATGGTATGTATTCAGAAGACATCATCAGCAACATACAGTGCTGTTTTAAATGATCGTGACAACCACAATTCATACCTGCAAGGCATAGCTGCGGCTTGTATTTACATGATTGTTTTTTACCTCATATGATAAAGTGCTATGAACTTTCTCATGAGGTAGATGAAAACTATTAAAACAATCTTTCAGGATAGCCATTGGCAATACTCACACAGCTCACAGAAATATCTGAGATTGTTATACCCAAGAAATTTTAATCTTTAATAGGAATCCAGAATTAAAGGAATGTGTGGTGATACAAATAATCTATTCCCAGTTCTTACTATATGTAATGCATTTGGTAAAACATTGTCACCTAAGTATATGCCTAACATCCATCTTTACTGTGTTTCCAAAACCATGCAGACATCTCTTGTCACTTCATGTACAGTACTGTCTTACTGTGTCTGGTTGAAAACCATTTTATAGGCTAGATCAAGTATTATGATCCTCTCTTCTCGTCATTCAAGATACACAGGTCATCATCTGCTATCAACATGCATTCCTCTGAAGGTGGTAGTCCTTGGATCACAGTGATGACAAATACAGATTTAAAGAAACACCCTACTGAAATCTTTCTCAGAGGAAACTTAGTCATGAACTTACTTTCCACAACTTCTAGGATCCCCTGGAAAGCCGACTTGGTCTTTTGGTCAAAGGCTGCAGACAGACACAGAAAAAGCAGCATAAGAACATTATCATTTTTCATTTCCAGAAGAATATAAGAAAAGGAATGAGAATATTTTGGTTTATAATTGCAAGGACAAAACCAGTTTGTCAGAAAGGGAAGGAGTCAAGGACTGCTAACACTACTAAAATTGCATGTAACTGCTACATAACCAACAATAAAAGAGAAGAGATATTATCAGGAAGTTGGTGTTAGCTTTGAAAGTGTTATTGGTCTCCAACAACAAGAGTACCTGTTAGGCTGTAGAAAGTCCACTGAATTCCATATTTGGTGTCATAACCCACCAGAGATCAGTCAGTCAAAAGGCTCCTCAGTATAATTACTCTAAACATGACTACAAATATATAGAGAGAGCACATTATGCATCTGTTGCTATCAAAAATCTTTTGAGAGAGATTTAGTCAAACTAACATCAGTCTGAATCTATGTGCAAAAACTTGTCACAGTGAAATGTTCTTTCGTTTGTTTTCAGAAATTAGATCAAAAAAGTTATCTGTCATTTGAAGAACTCCACTGGCTGAAATACTGAAGGACAAAGAAGCCTTTACCTCTATTAGTCTATATTACAGCCATGTATCTTTATCTCCATGATATTTCCGTCCTGAAGTGTTTGATATAACAGAAATACATTTATGACATTTGGATGGATCATCTATTGCTATTTCTTTACATCAGTTGATAAATAAGATCAAACCTCTGATTCCCCTTCACTCCCTTTTTTCACTGTGCTCTGACATGTTTCCTGATTAATTAAGGCAATATTTAATGTTATATGCTCTTGGTAGACAAGTGAGAAATGATTTGTTCACTATACAGAGAAAAGAAGAAAATACAATTTTCTTGTCCATCTAATTTAATCACATAGAACATTTTACAGTCTGTCAGTAGGAAATGGAGCTTTTTGTGTCTACAGTGAAGAGGCAGGACCTTCTCAAAAACTCCTGTGAACACTTGAGGAACTTGATGTATAACTTTGACTAAATCTTGTTCATTGTCCAGTCCCACAACATTGAACTCCAAGTTACTCACTTCAGATTATCAAAGTCTCTGCCATCATCGACACTGCCATCCTCTAAGTCTTTTATGAAAATGACATGGTACAGCCAGCACTGACCATCAGGGACTCCTTATTTGCATCTTGTGGCTACTTGCCTGGTCATGTATACACTGGTGTAACAGCAAAGACCTATCATTTTTGATGCCAGCCATTGCATACCATTTGCATGCATGGTTAACGCCATCTGTGAGAGGTGAGCAGTCTAAAAAGCTGCATTTCAAAAATGTTTGTATCATTCCCAGTGGTTCCAGTTCTTATCTTTAACCTTTTCTCTTTCTCCTTCACATTCTGATGTCTATAATCTGCTATGGATATTCAGACAATAAGTATAAGTCTGGACTCCTTCCTCTACCAGAAGACAGTTCATACACATACATCAACTACCATTACATTACTGCTGTAGCATAATACGCTAGCACAGTTGCATGCAGAATGCTTCACTATTATGCATTGTTTTCTGATTGATCCTAACTTTTAGGCATCATAAATAACGTATTTATGGAAAGTTCTCTCTGACATCTGCTACTGTAGTCTGGGAATAGGATTCATTGTGTGGTTCAGTCACAACTTGCAGAGAAAGATGCAGGTGTTTGACTTCTGTAGGTTTATTGTATGTGATAAGTGTTCCTATATGATCAGAAGCTGATTGAGGGAGGTGATGTTTGCTCCTTGCCAGTCCTGTGGTTAGAATTGTTAGCAGTTAAAGCATGTACAGCTGGTTTTATCAGTGTGTAGTCAATCAGAGTTTGATATGGATATGTACAAGAAGGGTACATTGTTCTCCATGCTTCATACACATTCTTTTTTCTCTTACTTTCTGAATTACATGTGCCTTGCTTTCTCTCCAAGTGCTGTACTCTTGTATCTACCAGAACCTGATTTCTTCCTTAGTTCTGTTTGTTGGGTGTTATTTTAGCAGCTGATTCCATTTTCCATCTTATTGCCATTCCTTCCTCCCTGTAATTCCCTGTAATCCCAGCAGAAATTGTTCTGGTTCTGATATGTTAGCTAGACACTGCTACAGTTGTGACTCTTCACACACTGTGATTTGTTTATTTATCCTCCACCTCTGAGAAAGAGGAAATCAATGTTTCATGCAGAGACAAGGATCTTGGTGCAGTTGTTAGGATATCTCTGAAAGTAGTTTTATGCATAACATGACCATAAAACTCATACATTGTTAAAATCAACTTTTTTGAAGCTCTACTTCTTGAGCCACCCAACAATTGCTCATTTAATTTACAAAGCCTGACAAATAAGTCAGAATATGGATGTGATGATTTCTCTGTGTAACGCAAATTTCTCATTTTTATTCCCCTTTCTCTGCATAGCCCCATATGATTTCATGCCCATGTTTGGCTCATTAGGATGTGTGTTAGTAACAAAATAACTGGAGCATTTATTTGCTTTCTGCAACTAAATTTCATTTTATTATTGTTATTTCATTTTATTTTATTTTATTTTATTTTATTTTATTTTATTTTATTTTATTTTATTGGTTCACACAGCATTCTATACAGTAACCTTTTTATAACTGACATATGTTATTCTTTCAGGTAGCTTCTACTGACAAACACAAAGCTTGTTTGTGTGCAAATGCAAGGCTGACTAAATGGTGCTAAAGTGTATTTTGACTGTCAGATATAATCAGGCAAAATTTTGTGGTGCTTAGACTGATTTTTCATTGTTTTTATTGATCAATGCATTGAACAGTGTTTTACTATACACAAGTTGTCTTTTATTAGTAAATCAAGACCTCATAGTGCATTGTTAAACAAAATGGGTTAATTAATCTATGTAACAGCTCACCAAGCTATTATCTCTTTAACTCCTTATAATGTTGTGTCATTAAAGGTCAAAGGGTCATGATAATAATTTCATTGCTGTAGACCATTAACATGACTCAACATTTTCAACAAAATACTTATGTTTACAATGCTATAACCCTTTGACTGCTGCGGCAACCTTTAACCACAGAAAGTCACATGCTAGAATCATCATTATGGTTCTTGCCATGGCAATCAAAGAGTTAAGGGCTGTGCAGTGATTTGTTTTATATTTATTAATTTCTATTTATTTTTTGTTTTCATTTGAGATGGGGGGAATTGGGGTGGGGCAGTTCTTGTCTGCTGTAAGTGTCTTAACCAAGGGAAGGGTTAAAATGGCTTTTTATACTATTGCATCTTATGTACTTACCATTGTTTCATTGTGTTGTAATTAAAAAAAATCTGTCAATAAATAAGAAAAACAGAAAAAAGTTTCATAAAGGCACTGTGGTTTAATTGGTATGTATTACTGTAAGATTTATAGTACTGCTTTTTAGATACTGTATAACATTACAACCAACTTTAGCCTCAGAAGAGGAATGCCTAACACATAATGACAATGTATAGAGATATTATGGATATATATGGGTATGAGCAGGGTGAAATAAACATTAGATAATTTTCCTAATCAAAATAGAGCAGGAAAAACTAACTTGTATGGAAAAGAGGTGGAGTGTATGACAGTGGACCTACTTTTGTAATGTCTGAAGGGTCACTCATTAGAGAGTGCTGTCACAGTCACTACAAAAATGATGAACAGATGGCTGTATTTTCTCCTTTCTTGTGTGTAAGAAAAACCATGAAAAGTATAGTGTAAAGAAAAGGTGAGTCTAATGATTCAGATTAGAAAATAGAATGAAAAAAGAACAAGGCAAAAGAAAATATGTAGTTTTCTTGAAATCAAATAAAAATAGAAAACCACAGGTCTAAGATGCAAAGGAGAGTTTTGTAAAACTTTGGCCATCCAGCTCAGCTTTGCAAAGATCTATATTTCTCACGTGTCAACAAATGTGTAATTCTCTTAGGTTATAGAGGATTAAAGGTTTCCTACACCCATGCATACGTGTGGGTGTAGGAAACCAGGAACAAGCCCAATCTATTTGGAGATAAACTTAAAGATATTATTGTTTTAGAGCCCAAACAAGAGAGAAGGCAGTGCTTGTAAGCTGATCGAAGACCTGAGGCCAAAACCATCACATATTTAAGCTACCTGAAACCTTACTGTTTTCCATTCTGAATCAGAGGTGCATGTGTTTTATACTTGCTAAAACTGACAAGTAGCTCACCATTAAAAAAAAAGAAAGAAAAAGGAAATTCCATTTTTTAGCTGAGTAAAGGAAGAAAGGAAGAGAACTGAATAAATTAGATGCTACAGAATTGCACTTCTTACACACAAGAGAGGAAAAGGCCCCTGTTTGGGCCTTGTCTGCAGGTGACTGATGGGAAAAACACCAGTTCTGAATGGAAGGGTTTGGGGAGTGTTTTAAATATCTTAACATCTTAAGTTCATGGAAGTGTGTTGTTTCTGAAAGATATGAATTAAAACAACTTGCAGGTTGATCCGTGTCTTCTTAACAGCATGTTCACTTTATAGGTGAACATGCTGCTACAGGCAGAAAACTTATTAGTAAACATTCAGCAATCGCAGTTAACACATGAGAAATTTGGTGCCATAACTCGAACTTTTTCAGACTTATTTTCACATAATTATGTGGCAGATAATTAGATTTTTGTTCTAATGTTTGGGCCCAAATAAAAGATTTAGCTTCCAGAAATTATTCTTCTCCAAAAGTCTTTCCAATCAAGAAACACAATCATTACTAGGTTAACCAATTAGACAAAACTGTTTATGAATAACAAATATTCTTAATCAGTGCTTGCCAACCACTTTCATGCTACTTGTTTGAATTATTACAAACAGTGAATAAAGTCAACAAAACATCTGGACATCAATAGTTGTCAATGGAATTAAAACTTATGAATATATTATATATTAGTTTTTTCAGTTGTACACAGCATACAATGACATGGAACATGCTCATTTTCCACTCAAAAGAGGCTAAGGATAAAAGAAACGAGTATTCTAAAGATCACCTACTAAGCTAACTGGGAAAACTCTGGGTGCTTACTATGAATTGTGAGGATTGCACTTTAATGAACATTATTCAGTCCTAAAGCCTACACAAGAGTCAAACTGTCTTTTCTCCAAGTATATTGTCAATGCACTGCTGCTGGTGGTGAAAATGAATCCATATTGGTAAAGAGATTTTTGCTATAAGATATGCAAAGTTTAGGTTCACATTTGAACTGTGCTTCACTAGTACAAAAAGCTAGACCCTGATCAATGCCTAACCAAAGTTCACCTGAGTCACTTTCAATCCAAAAGGAGGTATATTACAATCCTCTGCAGAAACATTCAGAATGCAAAAGAGCTTTTCCAAGACTTAACAAAAATGTATTGTCTTACTTCAGTGTGTGTCATATTAAATGCAACGTACAGACATTTTCACTTAAGCGCCTCTTTCCCCCATGATTTTTTTTTTTAATCTGAAATAGTCAAGTTATAATTCAGGAGAACCAGAGTGGGTAAGCTGTAAAAGCAAAGTAGCATCCAGGAAAACAACAACAAAAAAAGTACTTGAAAACCTAATATTTTTCAAAGATGTTTTTATATTAGTATTTTATTTCTGGAAAGTTTCCAAGCTGAAATACGTATCGTTGCTGCCACACTGCTCAATATATTGATGTGAAGTTTGGTTTGCAACTCATTCATCCCTTCACAATCACTGCAAGAAACAACTCCTAAAGAACATGCTAAATTTCCCAGATATTTGTGTGGAATTACTGTCATTAATCACCATATTGAATATCTTTCTTTGCTTTTCTAGGAGTCTTTTATTTAAAATGTTCCCCTGAAGTGACATGTAGAGGCATCCTTGTTATCCATGACTTGCTCACTTGCTGTCTAATTGCCAGATAAGAGATACATTGTGCAGTGCTTTTGTGCTGGGGTTCATAGATAATTTTTGCTTTGATTTTCAGCATCAGTCAAACATTCTCACTGTGACAAATTACAGGTGTGGCTACACTCCCTCTGTTTCTGCACCAGGAAGTTGTTACTCTGTCACACTGGCCAGCCTCCCACTACGTGTCTTTGCTTATACATCATTTAAAGTAATAGATTCAGGTTGAAAAGATCCTGAAGGGTTTTTCTATTCATGTTGCTCTTTTTTTAAGGAAATACTCTATCATCTGTGAAGGACTAATTTTACAAGGAATATATGGAGTACCTGAATACTGTCGCAGCGTCAAGTAGCTTTGCTCCCAAACCTCTTCAGTTCCTGTTTCCCTGGCAGTCCACACTGTGTGTGCATTGCAGATTTTCTTTTGAATTGCACTAACTAGGTCTTTTAGAGATAAAACCTGTGTTTTCCTTTGGGAGGCAGTTATTCCAGGAATCACTGTGGCATTGTTTAGGTTTAGAACTGTAACAAACTTAGAGGTAAAGAAAAGACAGACCATCTCAAAGATCAGTCTAACCAATCAGAAAATCAGTTTGGGATACAGGAAATTAAATGCCCCTTAGAAGTCTAGTGTAGGGTATAGTTGCTAATTTGTAACTCCTAACTTGTGCCTTAAGTAACCACATTAGGGCTTTACCTGACTAATAGATTTGTACCATAGCTGGTGGCCTTCAGAGTTGGTCCCTCTCTCCATTGAACAGACACCCGCCTGTACTACAGTTGTGTAAGTGCAGGCAGAGGTGCACTGTTTCCCGGTGTACCACTTCCTGTTTTTTTTTTCTCTTGAGTCAACTAAAATTCAGGTATAGTTAACTCGCTCTTATCACCTTTAAGGAAGGTGCCTCCACTGATTCACTGTTGAAATTCATGTGTGTAGCAGAGCTTTTGCATATTACAAACAGCAGAGAGAAGAGACATTCATTGAGCTATCCCATATGGACATCAGTTAGCAGGACAGGACATAGATGGGAGCTAAAAAAGGCCGTACAAGGGCAGCAGTGCTGAATGCCCTCTGACTCTAATGCTGAATGTCACCTACAGCTTTTGCATACACAGCTATTTGTACAGTGCTTTGCTTACATGCTGGCTTATACTATGTAACACAAGCTTATATCTTGCTGAGAAATGTTACCATAATGTGTATACTCAGGTGTCTCAGAGGATGAGGGGACAAATGAGGACACAGGGAATATTACTAAAGTAATAAAAAGATGGAAATAGATTAAGGTAAACATTCTGTGAGAAATGAGAAAAGAAGTAAAGACTAGAGTGTTTAGAAAGAGTAGTTCTGAGCTTTTCTTTATATGATATGGAAATTAATTCTGACAGTGGAGTTTCTATTTACTTAATTTTTGGGGAAATCTGGGCCATGCACATTTTTCTGGCTGTGTTACTTATTAAGCCCAGGTACAACCAGTAGTTAAAGAGGAAGCAGCAAAATAAATCCAGATCAACAGTACTAGAAAGCATAAAATACTCGGATGTGAGAAGATTTCTCAAATCCTTTGATATGAAAGGGACATTGCCTAATGCCATAAAGTCCTAACGACCTTTGAAAATGCAAACAGGGAATTGTAATCTCATTTAAATGTTAATTAAAAGAATTGAACTTAAGTGGTTCAGAGAGACAAAAAATTGAAAATTCTGAAGATTAAATTATTCCTTTGATGGGTCAGGCTACACGGCATTGCACAGTACTTATGCCTCTGTTGATGTGGGCTGCAGGAACAGTTCCTTGAGGGACAAAACCTCTCTTTTCACCTCTCCCGCCTCTCTCCAAGTTACACTGGAATAATCATATGTGTATTTTTATCTCAGAAGCTGTATGATTCCTGGAGAGCTTTCTTCTTTATCCACAAAAGTAACTATTTTACCATTGGTAATCTTATTATCCCATGTTTCTTTCCCTTCATACTCTATACATGGATTATTACAGCAGTTAGTCCCAGTCTGCAGCCCAGCAACCTCAGGAGTTCCTCTAAGGCTGTTTCTTTCCATTTGCATAGACCATAAAGTGGTTTTGCAGCTGCATTTGTAGTCTCGTGGTTGGAGCAAGAAAGATACCTAGGTAATGGTAACACTAGCCTAACTGGAATAAGATTCAACTTCCCAGCACAGTCATATTACTTTTTTGACCCTTGGTGAATCATATAATCACCACTGGCCAGCTGTTTTAATACCCTGTGTTGAAATGAGTAGAATTGCCAATACAGAATTGCATGTCTAAGCTCTCCATACCCTGAGCACCAAAACTATGATTCATAATAGTCAACCTGTTGAGCAAGGTGACACTTAAGCTTACTATTAAGAAGCACTGAAGGAGGAAGACAGTGCAACTCTGCCTTTAGTCTTAGCCACCAGCCTCGGGAAGAGCTAGGCACATCTGGAGCTCTGGGTCATCATCAGTTGATGAACTGAGTAAATTGCATGTTTGGAGGTGGGTGACTTGTTCAAGCATTGTCCCTGGTGTGTGGAGACTTCTGGACTCAAAAGTCCCCTCAGCTCAAGGGGATTTGGTTCTTCTTAGGAATTAGATGGCTTTCAAAAACTCGGCCTTCTTTCTTCTCTGTCTAAAAAAGGAAAATTTAGATATTTAATCTCCAGAGAGATTTTGTCATTCATTTCCTTAACCCAGAGAGGGAAGAAGAATTTTAAGTACTTTATTTCCTCAGTATTTCTCAGTATTGTTTTCTTCCTCAGTATTCATTTAGGAAATATTATGGCAACTGCTGTGAATCGGATTCTAAACTGCTTGTCCAGTCAACACAGAAGGAATTTAGCCACTGGGGTAGATATGAAAGCAGACTCCTTGCAGTGGATGTCTTAAGCTGGGTCACCGATATATTCTATGAGTGTTCTGTGTTTCTTCATACTCTTAAGGTTTCATTTGTGAGAGCAAGTTCCTTCTGAGTGGTACAAGTTGGCTGATCTTCTTCCCAGGGACCTCTTGGTGGCTTACAGGGATTTAGTCATTGTGTCTTCTGTCAGTGCCCAGGTGCTGGTAGTGGGGTGCTACAGAGGGGCCTCTGTGAGGAAAGGTTGGGGCTGCTCCATGCTGGACACAGCCAGTTCCAGCTGGTTCCAGCCAGCTCCAGTGGACCCATTGCAGGACACAGCTGAGCCTGTCAACTAAGCGGTGCCTTTGGGAAAATTTATTTAAGAAAGGGTGAAAACACTGCACAGGCAGTGAGGAGTGAGGAAAAAAGTGAGAAACATCCCTGTGAACACCAGGGTCAGTGAAGAAGGAAAGGGAGGAGGTGCTTCAGGCACTGAAGCAGAGATTCCCCTGCAGCCTGTGGAAGAGACCATGGTAGAGCAGATATGCACCCTGTAGCCTGTGGAGGTCCTTGTGCTGGAGCAGGTTCATCCTGAAGGACTGCAGCCTGTGGAGAGGCCCCACAGGGGAAAAGTGTGAGGAGGAAGAAGCTGCAGAGAGGAACTGTTATGGACTGACCAAAACTCCCATTCCCCCCACCCCCCAATTAGGGAGGAGAGACGTAGAAGAGTCAGGAATGAAAGAGTGAAATTGAGCCCTGGAAAAAAGGAGGGGTGAGGGGAAGGTGGTTTAATTTGTCTTTGTTTCTCACTATCCAAACCTATTTTACTTGGTAATAAATTAATTTCCCACAACCTGAGTCTGTTAGACCCATGACAGTGATTGTTAAGTTATCGCCCTGCCTTTATCTCAGCCTACATGTTTTTCCATCCTATTTTCTGCCCTGGTCCTGTTGAGGAGGGGGAGAGAGTGAGCAGCTGGGTGGGTGTCTGTCTGCTAGCCAAGGTAAACACTACCCCCCCCCCCCATTCTTTAAGATTTTTTTACTTTATTTGATGGTATACCTGCACAGTTTTCCTGGCACAAACTTCTGTGGAGATGCAAAATTCTATATCTGTGTTAAGAGTAGAAGAACATGGAGAGGTAGCATTATCTTCCTGGATGTGATTACCACAGCATCATTTCAAGCTGAAATGTCAGTATGAGATGTTAAAGAATAGTTGACAGAATGATACGTATCACACTTCTGCTGGAACTAAATTAAGGGTTCTGAAGGAACTGAAAAGAGAAATAACTGATTTATGAATTGTGCGGTATTATGTTTTCCTAAAACTGCCTCATGACTGGAAGGTGAGTAAAGTGGCAGTGATTTTTCAGAAAGCTTTGTGCAAAACCTGAAAAACTATAGCCAGGTAAACTGTCATCTCTAGGGAGCAAACTGGCCTTAGGAGAGGGACTTGTAAATATATGGATAAATCTGATATATGAGAGTTGAATCAGAATTACTTTAGTAACAGAATCATCTATCAATCAGAGTTCTTGAAACACGTAAATAATGCTAATCAAGTTGATATACTTTTCTGGATTTCCAAAAGGCATTTAGCAAGATCCTTCTCCAAACATTCTTAAAGAAATTTAGCTATGATAGCAAAGGAGGTAAGGTCCTCACATGGATAAGCAAGCTATTAAAGTACAGGAAACAAAAGAAAACATTGTTACCTGGTTTCCACAACAGAGAGACATCAGAAATAAAACTCATAGGAGTCTCTGCCAGAGACTGTTATTCACTATATTCATAAATGATCTGGAAAGAGTTATATGATAAAGTTTGCTGATGATTTAACAGTAATAAAGACAAGCAATTAGTGTTAATAATTGTAAAACGAAAAGCTGCACAATACTAAGGGACTCGGAAATGAATGGCATATAAATGAAATTGTGTACAAGTGAAGCACATAAGAAAAAAATAAAATTCATATATATAATGATGTTTTCTGAGCCAAGTATTAGTGTTTGAGAAAAGCTCTTAGGAATATGAGAGAGAAATCTATGAAAATGTTAGTTCAATACACGATAGCAGTGAAGCAAATAAGATGTTAGAAGTTGTTAGAAATGGAATAGAGAACAAAACAAAATCATAATAATAAAGAAATCATTATGCTGTTGTATAAGTCCATTATATACCTGCATCCTGAATTCTATCTGAAGTTCTGCCTTCTTTTCTCCACTTGTACATCAAAATTCGTAGAGTACCAAAGTAATAATATTGTATAATGTAGCCATATATGGATAAAAGCTACAAGGATGAGCAAAGTTATCAAAGATATATCTATTTTATAAGAAATGGCTACATATAGGAGGACTCTTTAAAAAAGATAGCTGAGAGGAAACACAAAAACAGTCTAAAAACCTGAGTTACATGAATAAGCATATAGGAAGTTACTTTTCACTGTCTTACCCTGCAAGTCAGTCACATGAAACTAACAGGTGGCAGGCTTAAAGCTAGCCCAAGTAGATACTTTATACAACACACAGGTAAGATGCTCATCTATTTGTTACAAATTATCATAGACACTAAAAGTTGACATGTACTCAAAAAGTGAATTGACAAATGTAAAGAAGCAAAATCTCTTTAGAGCTATTCAATACAAATGACCACCGTGGGCACAGGGAGTCCTCTGGCAGGACCTGACACACCAAGATACAGGACTGTGGAAAAGAATAAGAATAATGCAAATTTAAAACAGTGTCTCGGGGGGAGTGGCTGAAGATACTAGACTAGATTCCATACTGTCATTTATATGTTTCTATAGAGAGTTGGTAAAGAAGCAACATTTGTGATAATTTACTTGACTCAGTGACGAGTAAACTACCAAGCTTCCCACTGTTTTGGGTAACTGAGACTTCAAATGTAAATGTGAAAGATCTTCATTTACTGAACGTTGTATTTCATATTAAACCGTACATCAGTAGATATATTTAATATCAATATTTAAATGGGATAAGTGCATGTAATTCTTTTCTGCCTCTTCACTGAAACGAGACACAATGATAATCAACCACTTGTGAGATGATAAGTTTTGGGATAATGATCCTGAAAATATGTCTTTGAGAGCAATCATAACAGTCATGCTCACCATTAGTAATTGAATCTTTGCACAGATGAAGGCCTAATCTGAGAAAAGGATTCCTGTGTATCATACTATGACAGTCTCCCCAGCACAGATCTTTACATCATCAAGATTTCTATTGAACATGCCTTCTGTGTGTTGGTAGTCAGTGTGACTCACAAAAAGACTGACTTGACACACTGAGGCCAGCTAAGTACTTCTATATTAAAAATTAAATATTAATCCTTGGAATAGTTTTCATATATCTTTTGCCTCCCTATCCTGGTAAGTTAATCAGTATAATTCTATGTGCTCAGCCTATCCCCTGCTCCGTAAAAAAATTCAGTATGTGTATATATATTTATATATATGCAAACAGGAAGGTTAAGTAAAACCTATGTACCTGATGTTCAGTTTGCAATGAATGAGTGATTTGTCATAGTTTCTAAAGAGAAGGACAGACTTTTCCCTAAGGTGTAAGAAAATAACTCAAGATACGTGATGTAGAAGTGTCTGACTATGGAAGATTTTCTCTGATGGCTTCCTCAGAGATCATGACTTTATATGTAAGTTTAAAAGCAAGATTCCTTTGCTTTTAATGGATTTAATACACCTTAATGGATTTAATAATGGTCATAAGCATATCACCATAAGCCAGCATATAATATCTTGCTGGCCCTTGGGAGCAAGCAAGGTAACACAGGCAAATTTAGCCTCATAACTTTGCACTGGGGTTTCTGCATTAGTTGCCTCCATAGTTATAACAGCTGTTCAATTCTTCCACAATTTTTCATAAACAAATGGAGAAGAAAATGTCAAGATGGATCTGGGATAAGAATGACATTTTTAATCCTAAAGAATTAACTTTGACAATGAAATTGAAAGTCTTCCCTTCAGTGAAAACCAAAGAGTTTGTTCTGATGCTTCATATATTTGCCAGTGTTTTGAATGAGGCCAAGGAAAAGTGATTTTGTCAGCAGCCTACATACTACTTACATAGAAACAAAATAGAACAACAATAAAAAAAAAATCAAAACAGAATGAGAAAAAAACAACTGACAAAAGAAATACCACTAACATCATTTCCCTTCCATCACCATTTCTTCCCCTTTCAGTACCCTGGGAAGAAAAAAAGAAATAGGTTCTTTATCAATAACACTTGGTTATGAATTTTTGATACATAACAGGAAACGTATTCCACTGCATTTGTACAGTACTAAATTGATTCCATGGTTTAGATTTTCCTCTGGGTACTTCTGTGGACAAGAAAGTTTTTTTTTCCCTTTGTAGTTGGACAATTGTGTATCAGAACTGCATTTCATCTTCTTTAAGAGATTCAGAGGATGACTGTGCTAGGTACAGAACATGGGAAAAAATGCATTTGTGCTTTTAGTAGTGTCAATGAGTCTGTCAGGTGTCTGTTTAATGTGCCCCAGATCCAACCAGCTGCCAGGTTAGAGGTCAAGGAAGAATTGTGTCTGCTTCCAGATCAAATTCACAGGAACCAATAACTTTTTGGGAGACTACTCCATAGCAAGTGATATTGTTCCTTTGGAAGAGTTTTCACCTAATTAGCTTTCCATTACTGTACAAAATGGGGCATTGGCACCCTGATTTTACATTCTGGTGGTTATCGTCTGCCTTTCTGCATCATACTAATTGTTTTTGGTATTCTCCACACAAATTTTGTGCTTGGATTTGGGTTTCTGTAGATATGTGGAGGCTCTGGTTGCAGCTGGGGGATCCTGGAAGGAGAAGTCAGGGTAAAGCTGCTTATGAGTCCGGTGTATGCAGCTCCCTCCCTCTGCATGCAAGGTGGGATTCAGAAGGGTCCTCTAGGACTATGAGCTAAAGGGATGCCAAATACAGCAAACTTCAGGACCCGAGGGAATTATCATTTCCAGCCCACCAGAGCCAAAAACTCAGAGGAATTCTCCTGGTCCAGTCTCCAAAAGCCAGCCCAGGTTTGGACCCTCGTGAGCCCAAGTAGACATCCCTGACACACACACACACACGCACTCACTTACATACATTCACACACAACCAATTGATAGCAAAGTAACACAAGCAGGAGAAAGCAGTGTACCATGCACCCACAAACAACACTCCCACAGATATGAATCACACCAATGCCCTGATCCTGTTCTCACTTGCAGGCTAATCAGTTTCAAAAAGCTTACTGACAGAGCTCACGCCCATACACTCACAAATGGGACTTTCTGGTGGCTGGCCCTGTCCTAGGATCCTCCAATAGCTGCCTCCAGTCTCCTCGGTATCCAGCTCCATACCTATGGCCTCTCCAATAACTGGCTCCCAGACCTATGGTGTGACTCACTGGCTAGTCCAGTTTGCAATTTGCTAGCATCATGCATCTTCACCCAGACCCCTACCCAGTACCTGGCCCCAGGCCCTAGTCTCTCCAGCTGGCAGACCCCCCTCCTATAAGCCCCTTTGATCTCTACTTTCCATAGCAGCCACTTAGACCGCTCTTCCTACTTGCTGGCTAGTCCAGCTTCATGCTCACTAGCAGGTCTCAGACATACATGCACAGACACACAGAGCACACTCATATAGGAAAACACTTAGGAGAAGGGTTTAATAAGAAGACTCCACAGACTGTGATGATCATGTGCAGGACTTAGTCAGTCAAGTGTGCCAGACCAACAACTTGTTTACACACTACTTTCTTTGGCCCTTCTAAACATCCCATCCTAAACTTCACAATCTCACAAGCCCCTTCAAATATCCCATAATAAGTTTCCTCTGTCTCATGAGACTCACTATAATATTGTTTCCCTCTTCTTATTAGTCACAAAACATCTGGTTTTGAGTGGTTCCATCCATGGCCTGTCTCAATCAGGCACCTGAGAGCTCTGGTCTTTGATATTGTCTCTGTTATCTATGGCTCATGAGGGTATGTGCATCTGGGTGTTTAATTTATTCTTTTGTCTCTTTTCCTAGTCTTTTGTGTTGAGTACCCACTAACAAGATACCCTCACGAACTACACGTCCTTACTTCCACATATTCAACTACATCTGTGCACTGCACTTTTAATTTATTTGATTGTTCAGTTTAATTAGAGGCTATTTCCTAGGTATACACATCTTCGCGACAACTTAGCAAAGACATTTTAGCAACAGATACCTTTGCAAAACTTCCTGCATTTCAAAGCTTTGTTGCTGAACTGAAGTCCCTGTAATGATTCCAGCAAAGGTGCCAAGGTACGGTGAGGGCCATGCTTCCTGCTCCATGCCACCCCCAGGGACCTGCAGAGAAGACATGCAAGCCGTAGGAGGCAGCTGCTGGGGAAGTCTACCGTGGACATGCTTGCCTGGGACTTTTGAAAGATGAGACCTTGGCAAGAGTCTGTATGATGGAGCTCTCTCCGTGATTGTTCTTTGGGTCCTCCAAGAACCCGAATCGGCAGGAGCCCAGGGCCATGGGGTCTCTCCTTTCTGGGGAAGAGGAGCTGTGAGGCTGCTACTGCACCCACCGGAGCCAAGCCCCACCAAATGGCAGCTGCTACTGCTCTGCTGTGCCCTTCAACTTTTAACTTAATAAAATCTTCCCTTTTTGCTGAGAAAAATGTGTTTGTTGAAGGGAACATGTCTCTAACCCAGTGTGGCAGTACAAGGGGTTGTCATTTCTCCAGGTTCCTGTGTGATTTTGGGGTATCCTGACCTGTCGCTTCCCTCCTTCTGGATTATGTCTAAATGTTTTAAATGTCTGAATCAGTTAAAATATCTAACTGGAAGAAGGGTATGGTTCAACGTACTTTAATAGCTATGCAATAAGTAGCAGCTGATTTTAAATGGGTAATTAGAGCTGTTCACATGTACTTATGAAGCAAGATGTGTTTCAAACATGTACACTTATACTGAGCAGTTATAGCCCCAACTGTGTGAGGCATTTAAGCAGGTGGATTAAATCCTGTTCAGCAGGGAAATTAAGTTTACATGTCTGTGTATGTTTAAATACTTTCCTAGAGGGAAATGGGCTCCTGAGCTTAGGCTGACTTGCCTGAAGTATGTGGTTGTAGTAGAAAGGGATGGATCAACAATAAAAAGTCATGATGTGTGATGTACTGAAAGTAATGATCATCTCATAGTCACCTAGAATCTTTTAGCAAACATTTTTTATGAATTAAAATAGGATTCATAAAATTGAAATAAGGCAAATATCTCTTCTGAGATTATTGTGTACCAAGCAAAAGTTATTATGATGTTGTTTCTTCAAGTCAATTATTTTAGCAACTCTAATTCTTTCAGAATGTTTTCTTTTTCCTCACTATATCTACCAGCTACTAATTTTAAATCACTAAATATATTGTAAACATCACTAAATGATAGCATCAAATGGCTTAGGAATTTCTCTGGCTTGGGAGGTAGGCAAAGTAGAACAATTATCAGCAGGAAGATTTCTATTTGTCAACTTCTCTCTCATCTGCATTTCAGGGGTGTGCTACATACTATATTACATGAACAAATATATTGTTAACTAGAGGCAGAGTGGAGAGCTGCCTTCATATACTTTTTCTTACTACTATTATGACTGGAAGGATTGATGTAGAAGATTCAATCTTGTTTTCTGTACAGGACAGCCTGCCTAACCCTGGGAGTGAAAACTATGAAGGACATGGCTATCTATGAGAGACAGACAAGGTGAAGGTAGCCGTGGACTCCAGGTTTCAGAATGTTGAACTTTTTTTCACTGCTGGGGGTGCCTGTGGGGGGCCATGCTGCCAAGTCCATGCAGAGCCCCCAGTACCACAGAGTTATATCTGGCAGGGTCATGCCAGCCTTGCTGCTGATCTTTCCTCTCCAAAGTCTCTCTTCTCACCAATAAAATGTTCATATTTCTTATATTTCTTTTTGAGCTGACCTTTCCTGTGCTTCAAAAGTCCCTTGACAATTCCCTGGTTACTGTTTAACCTGGCTGGTTGTCACCATCCTTGCTACCATGTTCAAACTGGGGTGAAATGGTCTCTCAGGAAGTTTTGGGAGTCCCATTCAATTCCAATGCCAACGTCACCTGACATTTTGGCAAGGCGAGCACCCTTGTGAGCACCCCCAGCACTGAAATGTCTTACAGCTGGTATGAAACCAAATTCAAACCCACTTTTTTTCTCAAACATTCACACCACTAAGTTTTAAATGAAACATATAAGAAGAAGAAAGTTGGGAGAAAGCTCTTATTTACATTGATATTTAGAATAATAATAGGCAACTAATATGTATTCCTAGGACCTTCTAGCGTAACTGAATATTTTCCATATTTTTTTCTGATCTCTTGCAAGCTATACCATGGAAATATTTTGTGTTCCTAGTAAGCAAAGTTTAAGCTTCAAATTTAAACATTTTATTCAAACAGAATTATGCAGTCAGTGAATCTGCTTTTGTGAAGTACATGCAAAAATAATTTTCCTTCATATTCTGCATTACTTTGAGATTTCTTGGAACCTAAAAGTGTCTGGACCCCTGGAACTCATCATAAATTTAACAGTGACACATTTAGTCTAACTTCCCCCGTTGGAGCCTCCTCAGTTAACAAACATCTTCTAAGTGTTCCTACAGCATACACCTTTGAGTTTCAAAATGTGTGTTTTCAGTCCCACTAGAACACAGAACAAAGATCTCCTTTCACTTGGATGCTATTGAAAGACGTTTCAGTTCTTCCATCAACACTAGGAGTAGCCAACACATGTAGCCAAAGAATTTTTCCTGTGCCTGTTGGCAGCAAGATAGAGATCCTAACAAACCCATTATCAGTAAACATAGTTTTTATTTTCATTTTTTTTCAGGTTGTGGATCATTATGTGAGAAGTCAGTTGTGCATGTGAATGCACTACTGTTCTTGCTCTGAAAAGCATAATTTTGTCATAAAAAATGGATATTTCTCAGTCTGTATTCAGAGCCTAATTTATAAATTGAAGCTTCCATGACAGAAGTAAAACTAAAAGCATTAAAATGACATTTTTCTGTAATTTGTCATTTTAAGGCAACCCTATACAGAAAAGATTCCGTGCAGTAAATGTGGAATCCAGTTCCCACCTAAATGGCTGGAAATTGTAATTTTCACACATCCTGGTACCTACTCTGGAATCCTTTCCCCATCCTCTGGATTCCCCATTTCTAGAGGGACACTTCAGCTCAAGGGTGTATGACTTTATTATAAACCTGCAGATGGATCTGTGCAAATCTGAATCTGTTAAAATAACTTGAGGTGTTTCAGACAGTTGTAGATACCCTGCAACTGGTTTGGGGAGATAGTACAATAAAGCTCTTAGGATCATATGCCCTAGCTGGTTTTTTTTTGTTTTGTTTTGTTTTGTTTTGTTTTTTTAATGTAGGATTTCTACAGTCTCAGTTCTTTCACTTCTGAAAAGGTATACATGCTTTTAAAATAATCAGTCATAGTAATATAAAATCCTTTTCCTGCTATATAAGCTCAATGTTGGAAGATTTAATTGAAAGAATAGGCCTAAAAAATACTACAGCAAGGTTGCTGATATTTTTAGTTTAGAAAAACAGTCATACAACTGCTGAACTCTACTTCCAGTGAAGAAATAATTCAGTAAAGGTTTTGTTTCCTAAAGAGATGATACTTCATATACTGCCAACTGAGAAGTCGCTCAAAGAAAAACAGTCTTCCACTTCTTTTAAGTGGCCTTTACTTGTAAACTAAATATGTCTATAAAAGCCTGTCAGTGAGTATTGTTTCACCTCAGATGCAATGATAAATGACACTGAAAGTGAGTTTCAGGATATATGGGAATTCTAAAGCTGTGGAGGTTTTTTTCACAATTGTACAACAGTTAAGTAAAAATACTTAAGATGTTGACATTGCGTCTGAGGTTAAGTCTGAACAGGTTCTATTTTCCTGAATTATATAAATAGGTCCAATTGGTTTGAATGCTAGCAATATGTATTGTGCCCTGACATAATGAGGTCTGAGGTCTGGGGGATAGAAAATTATTAGCAATTTACATTGATCTAAAATAACTTATGAATCATCTTTAATCTCCCATTTTTTTGTCTCTCCTAGTAACTACATTTTAATTTTTAAAATTGTTCTGCAGAACAAAGACTCCTTGACAGAGAGAAGGCAACATGAGAGTAGCTGGTTGAAATCTGAGCTTAGTACATACACGACTGATTTAAGTAAACAACTTTATTATAGTGATTTTACATAATCCAAAACAATAGATTAATACAAGTTACTGGGACAATTCTTGGTTGCTTAGATAACTTTACCTCATAATATCAGGTGAAACATTCACCCTACTTAGCTGTTAGTAATGGTAGATATTGCTTTGTCATTCTAACAAATGTAATCTAAATGCCATCCTTTTCATTTGCTTTCACCATACTGATCTGGTTTTGTGATTGGCTAAACTAAACTCTCAAATTGCATAGGCCCTATAATAAACTGCCCATTATCAAACTTCCATTCATGTTGTGCAAAACCACTTTATTTAGAAAAGTGTAGAACTAGAATATAACTCCAAGATTTACGTTTTATTTTTACTTAAATGTAAAACTGTCATAGCAGAACCTCATTCAAAGTTATTTTTTTTTTCTCCTAGCTCAAATAAAATCTTGCTGTGATGGGGGTATAAGAACATCTGCCATCAGCTTTAAGCCACTTGCTGTCATCTTTCTGCAGATTAACTTCTTTTTTTTTTTGTTTGTTTGTTTGTTAAACAAACTTCAGGAAATCCAACAACCATGACAATTTGCTTCGAGTCCAAGAAGAACAGGACAACTCATTTTAATGGGTTCTTAGCTGCCTGTTAAAACTTAAGCTCCTCTGATTCTGGAAAGAGTGGATATATATCAGTGGTGTTTGCTTTCTTCTCACTGGAGAAAGCCAGGCAAACCAAAGAGAGTATAAAATAAAAGGAAGTGAATCACTGTGGTGGGTATCACCAGACTCCTACACAACATAAAAAGGCTGATTTACCAGAATTACAGGCAATGCATCTGGGGAACCTGTTCAGTTCCTGTTTATTTTGTGTTTCTGAAAATTCAGTCGCTTCAAAACTCCTGCTTTTTTAGAGTTAGCTTTTAGCAGTATTTGAACACATGGTAGAAGCTCCTGTGAGAATGAATACATTGCCATGGGTAATTAAATGACAGGTGACAGTGTAAAGACCTGTTAGAGGGAAATAGAAATTATATTTAAATTCTGTGCAAATACTGAGGGTTCAGTTTATTCCTTCATCAGTATGCTGAGTATTCACACCAAGTAAATTCACAGATTACATTATACATAAATAATTGAAGAATTATTATAATTGAAGAATGTGAGGTTTGTAGGACAGCTAGGGATAATGATACCTTGCAGAAGACACTGCCCTGAGGTGGGAGAGGAAACAAGCAATAACCAGCCAGTACTTGAGAAGAATATTTTGGTTGGCATCTGTCATAGAATCAGAGACTCATAGAATCATAGAACAGATTGGGTTGGAAGGGACCTTTAAAGGTCATCTAGTCCAACTCCCCTGCAATGAGCAGGGACATCTTCAACTAGATCAGGTTGCTCAGAGCCCCATCTAACCTGACCCTGACGGGTCATCTACTACCATTCTGGGCAACCTCTTTCAGTATTTCACCACCCTTATCATAAAAAATGTCTTCCCTATATCTAGTCTGAATCTACCCTCTTTTAGTTTAAAACTATTAACCCTTGTTCTATCGCTACAGCCCTTGGTAAAAAGTCTGTCCCCATCTTTCTTATAAGCCCCCTTTAAGTACTGAAGGGCTGCAAAATGGTCTCCCCAGAGCCTTCTCTTCTTCAGGCTGAACAACCCCAATTCTCTCAGCCTTTCCTCTAAACTAGTTATCATCCATATAATGGAACCCACAAAAAAGGTTATTTATTTAATGTCTATACATCTTTCCACTAATGTGTACAAAAGGAAGAACATATTAAATGCACAAAACCAAGCAAAAAAACAAGGGATAGCATATGAAAGGGAAAATGTTCAAAGGACTGAAAGGCTGATATCCATGTTAGAGCCTGAATTCCTCCCACCTTCTCTCCTTCCAGTGGGCAACTAACTGGAAAATCCCAAGCCAAAATAGGTAGAGAGAGACCACCCCCAAAGGGGTGAATCAGAGGAGCTGAATCCCCCTCTAGAAGTGTCTTTCTCTCCTTGACAGCAAGGGGAACTAGGAATATCTTTCCAGCTTAGGTGCCTTAGATGGGGTGAATCCTTCCACCTCATTAGGTCCCACATTTAGATACCACAGAAGTATTTTAAAGCTTCACCCAGCTGCTAATTATAAATCCTTGATCAGCCCACAGTAATGATTCTGTCAATTAAGTCTTGTCTTGTCTGCAGACCCTGCTTTAGCAAGTGATATTAGAGCATACCTATTCGAATGAATATACAGGAAGAAATAGAGGCTTCCTGCACCGCATAATCTAGAGCTTCAGATTCTTCCTTGGGTTTAGGAACTATTTATAGGGCTTCTGTCTGGAACTAGGTGTGATGTTCATAGTGTTAAGAGGAGGCAAAGCAAAAGCAAAAAATAATTGTACCTTTCCATTGTGAACGGAACTTAGTCAGTGATGCTCATGTCTTAGGACTTATTTTTATTGAATTGATTAGCAAAAATTTTTATATTTGTTTGTTTGGATTATCCTTTTGATTATGCTTTGGAGCTGGATTCATTTAATGTATTTTGGGTGTCAGGTTTAAAGTGGCTATTTAGATTCTATGCAGAGTTACTGTTTTAATGTAGACATATCCAGAAAGGAGAAAGGATTAATTTAGATTGGATATTAGGAAAAATTTCTTTGCTGAAAGAGTGGTCAAGCATTGGAACAGGTTGCCCAGAGAGGTAGTGGAGTCACCATCCCTGGAGGAGTTCAAAAAACGCATAGATGTGGCACTTCAGGGCATGGTTTAGGGGACATGGTAGTGTTGGGTTGATTTGATGATCCTAGAGGTCTTTTCCAACCTAAATGATTCTATGATTTATGATAAAGGCGTCCTCTATATGGACAGACTTCCTATAGCACCGAAGAATGCTATTTATTTTAGGTGCTTATTTTGTGATGGAATGGATGTTCCTAAGTCTTTCTATTGACTTTACAGGGAGCCTGATCCTCTACAGAGCATTCCTGACCTGTTTATTCTAGATGGATATTAATGTCAGTTAACATGGTATTGTCCCCATATTCCATTTTGCTAAATAGAAAGAAAAGGGAAGATATGTATATTGAATCTGTATCTTACAAGAACTTCTTAACCAAATTATAGAGTGATTGGGACTTGAAAATAGCCTACGTTTTCCCCTTTATTCCAATGTTGAGAAAAATAATAATCTCATATGCCATTATATGTCTATGCTCATATATTACTTTAGAAACTAGATATTTTGGAGGGTGGAGGGAACAATTTATGCAAAAAAAATTCTAATGTTGAATATAAAATTAAACAAAAATGTTTTTGTCTATCTTGTTTATGTGTTGTGTCTATTGGCTGGGGCATGTGAGTGATTGTGTGTTTGATTGTCAATGATTACTCCTTTTAAGACTAGAGGAGCTGCTGGCCATTCATGACAAACAAAGAAATCTGTCAAACTTTCTGTAGTGTACCATAAAGGACTGAAAAAAAGAAGGTGCCCAGAATGAACTTTAAATTATATTTTTTTTCCCCAGGAAGTTAATGTATGTAAAATGTTCTTTTGGCTTGATTTTTTCATTTTGTTTTGTTTTCAGGTGTTCTCTTTGTCTGTGTAATGTAATAAAAGCAGAGCACTATAAGATAGTCTGAATTGAAGAATTACTGCCTAAAGTTGTTTAAATGAGAAAGTCATATTGCATGAACTTGTCTTTCAAACTATTCTGAGAATAGGAGCCAACGTCTGTTTCAAACGAATCAGAATGCCAAAGAGAGACAGAATACACCACTTGCTGTTCTTTGTAATGACAGTTTTACTTTTAAATCAGAAAAAGTAATCTAGTGATCAGAAAGATAGATATAAAAGAAAGCAGTTCAAACGTACTGCAACTGTGTATTATCCAAGAGAAGACATCAGCAATCACTGCCTTATAGCTGGCACAGTTAAACTTCCAGTGGATAGGGGATAATTGAGAGAATTGTTACACTGTGCATGTGGAAAGGGTAGACTGATCCCATCAAGTGAAACAGCAAGTGCTAAATCAGAATATTTAAGATACATCAAGGAAACTTCTTAGATGTCAACTGCAATCCTCTGGCAGCTAAACAGGGAGGGACAGAGCCAGAAAGGAAGGAAAATCATGACAAGGCCAAGGCCATGAAATGTCAAATAAATTCAAACATCTGGGCAATAATCATATAAACATATATATTTCCAATCTTACAAAACAGAAGAAGTACCTTTACCAGATCATATCTCTGGGTTGAAAGCTGGCATCTCTCTTTACAGCAAAGTAATCTAGAAGTCTAAAGAAAAGCACAGGGCTGTGTGGTGTTATGAATTGTTGAGGAAGTTATTTATACTTGTCTTGCCTAAGTAGCCTCATTTGTAAGTCATTTAGTCTCCTATTAAAAAAGACACAGCATACTTGCACACCCCAAAGCTGCCCAGGTATGTTACAGTGAGGGACATTCTGGTGATGAGACTGTGTCAGCATCTTTGTTCTAAACAGAATTTTTCAGGTGACAGAGAATAACCTGTATCTGCATATGTGATTTCTTTTTCATATAAACAGGACTTTTTCAAAATCCTTGCATATCTCTGTTCTTCCTTTATAGTTAAGAAAATGAAAACTTGAACATCTAATGACTGATTGAGTGAAACATGTCTGTACATTCAACACAATGGCAGGTGTCCGCTTAGAAAAGGTGAGAGAAAAGAAACAGAAATGAAGGTCCAAGATGACCATTATTACAAACATTTGAGGAAAGAGGTCCCGACACTCTGTGGAAAACAGTCACACAGGCACCTATCTGCAAAAGAGGTCTCAGCCTCTGGGACCCATGTGGTGAGAGACGTCTCCTGGTGCCTTGCATCTAGCTGAGGGCCAAATGTAAGGCTTTATTTGTGATCATACAACCTGAATAGAACAAGGGCTGTGAAGAGGAGCTTTGGACTCCCTCTTGAACTTAAGTGGATAAATGGGTCTTGTTGCTCTACGTATTGGGTTGTTGGGTAAAAGAGACACCTGCCCATATGGGAGGTCAGAACCATTAACCAAGCTCTGGAAATGCTACTAAAACAAGCAAGAGATGAGCTAAACATGGAAACACATAATTTGTGAATATTCCTGACATATACAAGGAACAATTCACTTCTGTTATGCCACTGATGGCTTTGCATGGGGTCAGCAGTACATGTTCAGTACCCAGGCAAAAGCTTTTACTGGTAAAAGCTTAGACATCTAAGGAAATTAGGTTCCTTCAGAGTTAGCTGCCAGCACATAAAGTGACCAGTTAATCAGGTTCTCATCCTGGAGTAGCACCAATTAGTGACTAAGGCACTGCTATTAAAGGAGGGTCATTTAAATAACAACATCACCAGATGCTTATGATTAAAGATTTTATCAAATTAATATGATGAAAGAAAAAAATCACAAATTTTATTAATAAAGGTGAAAGCTCTAGACTTGCACTTTACCTTTACTGGATTTTAAATCAGAAGCCAGAATGATACAAAACCAACATGGCATATTTAAAATGGATTTAAAACTCCGTGTCTCAGAATGTCATTCTGAATGGAGAACCATCTACTCTTCCGATTTTACTGGAGCCCTATGGGGATCTATTCTTGGTTGTAAAGTATTTAAAGTTTGCCAGTGACATGGAAGACATAAAATCATTACTGATAAAATTTGCTGTTGACAAAGGTTGAGGGAATGGTAAATATAATGAAGAATACAGGTCACTAATGTAGACAGCTGGATCATCTTGTAAATTGGGCACAATCTGTATGTTTCTGTCTCACTAAGTGTAAGGTAATACATCTGGGAGCAAAGAATGTAGGCTGGGTTTCCAATATGAAACCCAAGAAAAAATGAGTCTGAGATCGATCGTAATGGAAAGTCAGATGAATGCGAGCTTCCAGAGTAACAGTCTGGTTTACAGTGATTACATACAGACAGCTGAACACTGAGTAGTAGTAGGAAGCATCTGATACCACTACCAGTGAGTATGACTTCTGCTGCTGAGATGGGATGTGTGCCCAGCTCCGGTGCATGCCTTTTATAAAAAGAATATTGGTAAATGTGATGTGTTCCAGAGAATCAAGAAAAAAATTAAAAACAAAAATTTAAAAAATATTGAAGCATAGGATAATCAAGGATGAGGCCAATCATAGGTCAGTGTTTCTCACACTCTCTTCCTCAGGTAACTTTCTTCTTACAGTAATCTACTTTGAATTATAGCAACTTCCTTTAAATCTTTCTCTAGACTCGTCAGAAACTTTTCCCCCTAGCTTTATTTCAGTAGCCCTGTAGTTGTTTTCCTAGATTGCTAACTATTCAAACAAAGCCTTTCTGGTGTCCAGGTAAGAAAAGTCCTTTCCCAGTAGTGAGACCTCAGTTCTAGTCCTTAGTCCGTGTCAGCTTCCACAGTCAGACGGTACATTTTGCCAACATACTTACATGTACCAAGAATAGTGTGGCCAGCAGGAGTAGGGAAGAAATTGTGCCCCTGTACTTGGCACTGGTGAGGCCACACCTTGAATATTGTGTTCAGTTTTGGACCCCTCACTACAAGAAGGACATTGAGGTGCTGGAGAATGTCCAGAGAAGGGCAACAAAGCTGGTGAAGGGTCTGGAGAGCAGGTCTTATGAGGATCAGCTGAGGGAACTGGGGTTGTTTAGCCTGGAGAAGAGGAGGCTGAGGGGAGACCTCATTGCTCTCTACAACCACCTGAAAGGAGGTTGTAGCGAGGTGGGTGTTGGTCTCTTCGCCCAAGTTACGAGCAATAGGATGAGAGGAAATGGCCTCAGGCTGTGTCAGAGGAGGTTTAGATTGGATAGTAGGAAAAATTTCTTTACTGAAAGATTGGTCAGGCACTGGAACAGGCTGCCCAGAGAGGTGGTGGAGTCACCACCCCTGGAGGAGTTAAAAAAAAGTGTAGATGTGGCACTTTGGGACATGGTTTAGGGGACATGGTAGTGTTGGGTTGATGGTTGGACCTGATGATCCTAGAGGTCTTTTCCAACCTTAATGATTCTATGATTCTACGTCTTTTACCTAAAGGTAGAGTAACCTGCAAGATTATCACTTGGGATCTAGTATGAAAAGTAGATATAAAATTAAGATTGTTTAGCCTGGAGAAGGCTGAGGGGGGATCTTATCAATGCTTATATATATCTAAAGGGTGAGTGTCAAGTGGAAGGGGCCAGACTCTTTTCAGTGGTGCCCAATGACAGGACAAGGGACAATGGGCACAAATTGGAACACAGGAAGTTCCACCTGAATATGAGGAAAACCTTCTTTACTGTGAGGGTGACAGAGCACTGGAACAGACTGCCCAGAGAGGTGGTGGAGTCTCCTCCCCTGGAAACATTCAAACCTGCCTGCACGCAGTCCTGTGCCTCCTGCTCTAGGTGTACCTGCTCAAGCAGGGGGGTTGGACAAGATGGTCTCCAGGGCTCCCTTCCAGCCCCAACCATTCTGTGATTCTGTTATTATGCCCTAAAAGATCAGAAGACATGTTTCAGAGCACTGGATTAGCCTAGTGTTCTTTTCTTATGGATCATCAGTATAGTTATTTTTGCTGGAATTTTTTAAGTTCCTATTTTTTTCAAAAAAGTGTGCCAGAATAGCTTTCCCTTGGGAAGTAAAATAGATAAGATCTCGATTGACTTCAGAGGGAACATGTATCTTCTTTCACTTGTGTATATTGAAGCTACAGCACAGGACCCCTAAAAGCACACTGTAACATGGTGGATCTGGCCAATGGGGGCGGGGGGGAGTTACAAATAATTAATGGATTAAAAAATACTGACTTTTTATTGAATACATTTGTCACAGATATTCAATTATCTGAATACTGGCTGAAATGTGGTCACACGTGGTCAGATAAAAGGTAGGAAATTCTTGAGAGAGTATCTGCAGCAAATTTTTCTGCTTGGCCTGAGTTTCATCTGTTAACCTGAGAGTGTACCTCTGGAACAAAAAAAAAAATATGCTGAGGCTACTATAACCTTAAATAAATAACAATGATAATTCCTGTTTAACATGACTAAGTAACATTTTTCCCAGCCAGATTTGGTCTTTTTCTTCCTTTTCAGTCCATCCTGAACCCTGTATCAAACCCCCTCTCTAATACCCAAACAAGAAAACAGAAAATAATAATATGAAGATAGTAACACCTGTGGTGGTATATTATACTGCATCTGGGGACTTGAAGTAAAAGCATCCACCTGAGATAAGACAGAGAACAGAAGCTGAGGATGTGCTCCGCTCTCACACAAGGTAAGGCTTCAGGTGTAAGAAGCAGACTGGGAGCTCTGCATGCAACAGTTTGCTTACCCTATACCTGATGCTAGTCCTTTCATTTTTCAGCTTTAGATTAGAGTTTCTTGCTGGCTTACTATGCTTGGATCTTCACTTTCTGTATATTAATCTGTCACTGTAATTTTATTCAATTTTAACCCGACTTCATCTAGTTATCCTTTATACACCTGTTGATTTTATTGTAACAGTTGCAGAATAGCTCTGATAGATAAGAAAAATCAGTCTACCATAACTTTTTCTAGAACAGTCTCACTATTTCCTAACAGGACAATTTTCTTTTTCCCAGATCCCATGCATGTTTTCTGATTCCATCTTCCTGAACATCTTCTCAAGTTTGTTTGTTTATCTTCTGTTAGAGCAGCAGCTGGTAAAATTTGGAAAAGAGATCTGTAATTAAGGAGAGAGTCAGAGAAAAAGATTTTAAATAGAAAATGACCACATCCCTCCTTCAGCAGTTTTGTGATGAGAAAATTAGGACATTGAAAAAGAAAACAACCTGGATTAGTCCCAATTTTGGTACACAAACCTACCTACCAAGATATTTAAGCAGTGAATAGAGCATCTTGTTACATTTGGTTTTGTCAAATGCTCAAGTAAGGCCATTGTGTCTGAAAAACAAATCTTGTTCTGCTTAGTCATCCAGGATGCCACCTTTTGAATTTTCAAAACAAACCCATGGTAACAGAATGTTTCCTCCAGATGGCAAAAATGTCTTTAATTCTGTCACACAAATAAATTATAGTACTTTAACCATGTTTGCTGCTAAAAGAGGTTGTTCCGCTTCTGGAACTGTAGGCTGGAAAGAGCTTTATTTTCTGTAACTGTGGATGAAATTCTGGACTTAAACTCAGTAGACTCTTATCATTGATTTGAGTGGAGTGAGAACTTGACAAGTCATATCATAAAAGAAGGAGTATATATGTGTATATGCTGAATATGAGTATATAAGATTATACTGAAAAGAACTCTGAGCTTCCTTTTACAGAGGAAATAAAATGTACAATAAAATCAATTAACCTGAAACAAGAGAGTTGCTGTGACTCATAGTTGGAAATACAGATACTGTTTGGCTTTGGCTCAAAGGTAACAGGCATGCACAAACATTTCTTCAAGTCTATTAAAATGTAAACATGGAAAAAACATAATCTTTGTGATGGCTGAAAAACTAAGTCTGCATGTATAGGAGGAACTGGCTCTGCTACACAATCTGCAGTTGTGAAAACGTGCAAGTAGGAATGAATTGCTTATTTTTCCCATAAGAAATTGTCTTCTTGAAAGTGGAGACTGAGGGAATGAGCATTTATCAGAAGGAGGGAGAGGCAAGCTTGTTTTGGAAAAGATCAGAGCAAATTGCATTTTCATAGCTGTATACACTGTACAGAGTGGGATTTGCAGCACCAAGCATGTTGAGCAGGGAGATGACAAATATATGCAGTAGGAAATGGGGTGGGGGGCAGGGGAAGGTTCTCTCTCACTTTCCCCAAACTTGAGTATCTATCTTTCCTAGTGTTAGGGCAGTAGATGTGGAAGTAGCTGACCTAAGGCTCGAGCTTTTATTAGCATGTCTATGTCTACCCCAGACTTTTCACTTCCAAGAAGAGTGCCCTAAACACTAGACCTTCACACACTTTACAACTTCTCTGCAGAAAGTATGCCATTCATTAGAAAGTAATGTGTAGAGCTAGTGAGGGGTTCCAAGAGATACAGTATTATTCTAACAATGAGGAAAACATTTTTACAGGATAGGCAGAAGGAAATATAAAATTTTACAGTGCATTGCAAGGTATGTTGTGTATTTAAATTCCTACCTTTAACATGCTCTACCATTCATGTCTCAATATGCGTCTGGTACTAAAGCAGATACAGCCCTTGGGCTCTTTCAGTGCTTCATCCTTATAAGTTTAGCAGTCACCTGTATACTGCACTTCTTGCCTAGTTCCTTACAATGTTTTTAGCTGTTTTTATTACAGCTGTACATTATACTCCAACCCTGCATATCAAAATAAGCAAGAAAAGGAAAAGGAAAATTGCAATTATTTGTAGTGGAGAGAAATATTTTCTGTTAGGGAAACAGAATGTACCACTTGGTGTATGAACGGTGGTTACAAATAGCAATATGTACACATACTCAAACCTTCCCCCACACACAGTCTCACTGCACCCACACACTCTGGCTGCTCTATAATTGTATTTCATTAAATTCAGCTTCAACCACTTGACTAAATCCTGATGTTGCTCCTCAGACCAAACTCCTCTTTATTTGATATTAATTTAGCTTTTCTAAGACTGTGAGAATCTGTGCTTGTTTATTCATCATTTAACAGTACAGTGGAAATAACACAACTTGTGTGAATATAGAAAAAGACAGCAACTGGATGGATGGGGAATTTTCAAAGCTTGTAGTATAAGTATTATTGTGTAAATTTAGAATTTGCTGTGAGATTATTTAGGAAGTTTGTGAGCCCTTTAGCAGTCAAATACAATAGTGATGATTGTTTACTAAGTGTGCCAACAAATTCTATTTTGAACATCAGGCAATGTTACCAGAACAGATCTTTCCCAATGAATGAATTGTGAGCTAAACACATCCAGATCCACAAGCAGATTTAAGTGTGATAGCATGATATGTTACCACACAAAACATTTACCTATCAAGCACCTAATGAAATTCATTAACTGAAGCTAAGCATCTAAGTTCTTGTGATAATTTCTAGTGTACCTATTAATGCAGGTTCACAGCAGCCAACGGGCTAAGCAGGATGAATGTCAACCAGCCTGTAAGAAATAATGTTGCAACACTGGAGCAACAGAAATGTAGCAAATCTCAGCCTGAAGGCCTTACAGGAAAAGGTGATTTAATTTTAAAACAAAACCTATTTCATTCATTCACACTTATGCTGTCTTGCCCACATACTCAAAACCACTAAAACCTATGTGTCCAAGTAGTCCATCTAGCATCCAAGGCATTTGTATTCAGATGGTCTGAGCAGGATTCCTTGCAATGACGTGGAAGGCAAAGGATCCTGGCCTCCTCATGTCTCATGGCATTGTCTTGTGCTGGTTTTGGATAGACTTTTGTCCTCTAGGAGCTGACACTCTTTCCATTCTTTCACATCTGGGTGTGAAATTACTTACTTCAGTAATAATATGTTTTTACATAATATGTGTTTATCATGTAAAATATACTCTATTTTTATTATATTATATATAATATTATACATTTTATTCTATATACATATATTATAAAATACATTTTACATAATAATACATAATAACACTGAAAATAATGTGTATAATTAATACACATTACTGGGAGTAATGAGAATTTACTCACCATCTTTTGTCTTTCCATCTGGTTGTTCTAAACAGTTGCAGGTAAATATACTGGGATCCTTTTAATCTGGGTGAAACCAGCATACGACATTCTTGCAGCCATTTTTCTGACTGTTGTTTGTTCCTCCTAGTGCCTCATACCTTCATGTTCAGAGAGACTGGAGTGTGTGCATGGTGTGTGAACATGTATATTAGTGCGCATGAATATCAAGCTGAACTAGTCAATAAGTAAGGTATTGAAATGTCCAGAACCAGAGGCTGGACACTGGAGAGAGCAACGAATCTGCCTGTTGGTTATTAGAGGGACAAGGAGGACCAAGCCAGCTACTGGGCTGACCATAGGGTCTAGGGTTTGACCGAGGGACTCATTTGCACATGCGTGTGTCAGTGCATGAGGCAACAGGAGATGAGAGGGTCTCAAGGCAAGTTACTGCGTCGACTGAGTGTCTAACATCAGTTACTGGGTACATCCGCAGTGTGAGTGTGTGCATGTGTAGGTCTGTACCACCAGCTGGAGTGGGGCTGTAGATCTTGGGGCTCTTATGTCCAGCTGCTAACAACTGGGTAGAATGGGATCCAGGGGCCAGTTCCAGTGCAGACTCAGTGTCTAGGCCACTTACTGGAGGGATTTATATCATACATATGTGCACATTTCCTCTAAGAGGCTTTTATCTTGAGGGACTGGAGAAGGGAACTGAAGGAGGCCACTGGTGCTGCCTGTGTTTGCCTGAGTGCTGTGTTTTCTGCCTGTGCTGGTTGGTGTGGCTGGCCATTGGAACATGCATATTGTATACGTGTGTTTTTCTGTGTACCTGTTGGTACCACATGCTCAGCCTCATTACTGGATGGAGTAATGAGCTGGGTGGAGCTGCAGCCACTGAACCTCTATCAGGCTGCTGGATTGGGCAGCCCCTAACAGAGTTCTGTTCCTTTCCTGCTGCTTTTCTCCTCTGCTCTTCCTGGCAGTGATGCCAGTGAGATTTCCATGTGCAAAAGGCATAAGATTGATGTTACTATTAGCTCAAATTTTCTAGCATGATTAATTACCTCAGTTACCCAATATATGGCATTCTAAAGGAACACCATTTTAGGAAGTGCATAGTACCTGCCATATAAAATTCATAACCCTTTAAGCACTCTTTAGCTGGACAGATGAACATTGTGGCATACAAAATGATTAATTGTGTTTAAAAATGTGCACCAATATTTATATAGTGCAATAGGATAGCATAACAGTTTCTAGGAAAGTGAAAAATGGTTTCTTCCTTGAGGAGTTTATAGTCTAAACTTAGATATGACAAGGTAAGTGATTGCAAACGAGAGCATGAGATTTACAATAACAGGAAAGTTGCATTTGCTATTTTCTCCCTTTCTTGATTATACCTGTTCCTGTCTCTGGGAGCAGATCATAATTACTTAATTAGTGTGAACTTAAAGTTGCTCTGTAGTGAAGCAGTCACATAGCATAAGTGTGTGGAAATGAGAGGATACAATAAAGAAATAGATAGGGAGAGGCACAGGACAAGAGAAAGGCAGAGATAATAAAATAACTGGGTGGGTACAGAAACAGTCATGAATAGCAACATGGAAAGGAAGGAGAAATAAAAATAAGGTAAGGAAAGACAGAAGACCTGCTATAGAGCATCTGTAAGACTAGATGAACAATGACAAAACTTCTGTTAACACATCCAAGAGCAAGATGCTGAAAATTTCAATATGGTATATATTTGGAGGCCTCTGGGACAAAATCCCTTGGAAGGCAGTAGGATAAGCCAGAGTGGGGTGTCAGCAGCCCATTTGGTTCTTCTAGAGAGACCTATAGAGGAAGATAGAGCTTGCTGTTTGCCTGGCTTGTAGATTTTGTGCAGTTCTGTAATTACACAGGGACCCTCTAGGGGAGTGGTCTCCAAACATTTTTGATTGTACACCTGTATCAGTAAAAAATTTTTGAGCACACACTCCACACTTCAGTGGGCTCCATTTCCTGGAGAAACTTCCTCATGAATTGGAATGTGTGTTTACAGCAAAAAGTGAGGGATCTGACATAAGAAAGGCATTCAAAACTGGTGAGTAAAATGGGAAAAGTTTTTTACCAAACCTGTGTTGGAGCTAAATATTGACAACATTCAATCTCTACAAATGGTTAGATTCCTAACAAAAACTAGCCTTTCTTGTAAGTAATATATGACTCTGCTCTAGCTTCCTGTGATTTATGGTCAAGAAGAATCCACCAACTGTGGAAAGAATAGTATATATTTTGTAATGTAATTTTTAGAAGTCAGAAATATGCCACAAACTTAGTTAACTCAGAGATATATCTAGTTCTTTATCAGTGTTTGAACTGATCTATGATAATAGGGAAATGTATTTGTATAAACATTTCTGTGTCCTGGCTTTAGGTTAAGAAAGTTTGTTTTTAAACAGTCTAGACAGAAATGTGAAAAACCATAATGACAGTGATATTAACACGGCAAAAAAAGTCTGCAAAGTCTCACTGTATATACATCACCTTGTAAATGAAGTCTGACATATATTGTCTGTATGGACAGTATCCAAAAATAGAGTTAATGAATAAAACCACTGTCAATCAAAATTTAAAATCAGGCATGCACAGTTTTCTTTTGTTTAGATTAATAAGTAATTTTGAACTCTATACATAATTCAGCATGTTGTGAGAAATACTTTCTATATTCATAGGACAACATCCAAGCTGTCACCGATCAAAGAGAGAGTGTAGCCTTTACTATAAGACATAGAAGATTAACATTTATTTCTTTCTGCAAAGTATATCCTGGCTGACACTATGTTCCCCTTAAAAAGAAAATACAAATGAAGCTCACTGGACCAGTGGAAAAAATACTACTTCAATAGTAGATCTGCTTGTATGAGTACAGGTTGATTAGAATGTATCATAAATCAAATCTAACGTATATTCAGATTATTTTGAAAAGCTAAACTATTTCAGTTAAACTTGCAGTTTAAAACATCAAATTACCATGTGACAATGAATGGTTTGGAAACAGTTATAATGGAAAAGCTAAACAGTGATGACTATGATTCAAGGTTATGAAAAAACATTTCCTTGATTTTAATCACTGGCATAGGAATAATATCTAGAATTTAATAGCTGGTTTGCTACCAAAAAAAAAAAAAAAAAAAAAAAAAAGAGCATTTTTTAAAGCAGGAGTGAAATTTTAGTCCTGTTACAATAAATGCCAGATACAACATCCCACAGATCTCAGTAAGAACAAGATCAATCCAAAATACTTTTCCAATTCTGTTCTTATAAACTGTTATGTACTACTTCAGAGCCATATAATCTGGAATAGATGTGGTTTTGCTACTTTGCCTTTTAATACTTTCTCTAGCAAATTATATGTGACACTAGGAAAATACATTTAGTTGTAATTTTTATTACATTTTTAAAATTGGACAGTGTATGACTATTTTTATATGTGCTTGTGTGTATTGATAGATCTTTTGGTGTTCTCTAAAAATTGGTTGTCAAAAGGAAAACAATATTTAATGTCATTATATTTGGGAGTGATGTCTTATATTACTGTACCTCCTTAACAAATTTTGCAGATTAGTCTATCGTACAACAGGATATGAACATTTCCTGCTTTCCTCTTTCATTAATGACGGATAATTACTACAGGAAAAAAACCACAATAATCATGCTAATCAGCAAGATGGATTTTCATACACTGGACTACAAACTTTACTATCCTTCATGATGCCAGCATGTAATGAAAATTCCTAGGCTTCTCTATGAAAAAGAACAACAATATGTCTCGCACAGGTATTTTTCTGGTTGTTCTTGTAAGAACAAAAGAACAGCTGTACAGGTACAGAACAGTCCCACTAGCCATTGCACATGATTCAGAAAAAGTACAAGAAGGTAATGATATAACAATATTTCTTTGGTAAATCCTCCAAACCCTTAGCAATCAACAACACAGGGAATTCTTGAGCCAAGCCTGTATCTTCTTGTTTAATATCTCTTGATGGACTTCTTTTTCTGTAACTTTTGTTTTTCATTCTAAGACAACTTCCTTGGAATTCCTAAAGTGTCCTAATGATGCACAGAAGAACAGATTTATTGAAACAAATTCGGAAAAAAAAAAGAGTCAAAGGAGTAGAGGAAGAGGGCAAGTAGTTCTAGACAATCAAATGGGATCTCTGTATGGAACAAGATTAGTAAAAGGCTTGTGACTGATCTCTGGCATTGAAGTCAACTGGCATAACAGAGTCCATAGTTTATTATTACATAGCATTAAACTCTCTTATCATTCAATACAAGCTGTATGAAATTACTTATAAGGAATGGATTCTGGCCTATGAAAATCCACAATTCAAATCTAAATATTGTTTGGGAGAGTTTTGGCTCAGGCCAAGCTCATGCTAAGGACCATACTAGAAATTTAAAAACTATACTAACAGTTTAACAGTTGATGAAGCTTCAGTGCCCAGAAATCTTCCCTGGCGATATCTATGAAAGGTGAAACCTGTGTGTTTCTGCTGGTGTTTTAAGTTCTGCAGGATTGTGTCAGACTAGAATTAAATGATCTTTTTAGCATGTCAATTGCCATTAATAAAAAAAATTGTAATCTTGAGGGGGGAATCTCAGATTAGAGTAGGAAATTTCTGTCTTTTAGGAAAAGCTTTGCTGTCTCTGTTAGAAGTCACTTGTGCATACTGAAGAGATGATAGAATAGAACTGAGCCTTAAGGAAAAAATAATTGCCTATTAAGATACATAGAATGACATGGAAGAAAACTGTTCAGCCATTCAAACATGGTTACACCTATTCTCATCAGGATCTGCAGAGATGTCAGAGAGGTTGTGTTACCAATGGTACTGAAGGAGGTTGATCCAGCCTTGTGAAAGAGTCAGTCTCATCTTTCTCTCTTGTCCAAAGGAGATCATTAACTACAATAATAATCCCAATTGTTTAGGTTAGCTTTTCTTCTCCATTTGCTCTTCTTATGTAGAAGACAAGAATTTAGATCCTAATGTCTGATGAACAGACATCTTAACTTGGTATTAATGAAATATTTAGGAAACATAATGCAATCAAGACACATTCATTGTTCTGAAACAGGCGATGAGTCCTTCCAGATGATGAGCTTAGTGTAAACTTCCTGACTAATTAGGTCATATAGATTAAAAATTGAAATCTTACTTTTGTGTCTTCAGACTGCAGCCCATTACAAAATTACATCTGATAAAGGAAATAATATTAATGAACTAGTAGCTGGAAGTTTTCCATGCTACAAAACTGGGTTTTTTTCTAACAGCCAGTTAAAATTACTAAGTTGTTATATTCAGGGTTGCCAGGACACTGCAGCTGATAATGATGTTTCTTTATACTACAGCACTGCTAACTTTGAAATCTAGTAGATGGTATATAAATGGAAAGGACAGATAATCTTACCTCCAGTTTCTTAGGAAGTTCATTGAATTCTGTATTCACAGACCGCTGTACCTGGGTGGATCCCAATGCTGCTCCTTGCAAGATCAAGCCTGTATCAAGCCTATTACTGAAGTTATTGAAGCTCCAAATAAATATATGGATTTTCTGAGGTGAATCCTCTTGAATGATCAGTACATAATATTGTGCATAAGTTTGAATGTACAGTTGCAAATAACCTTTTACTGAAAATTACCTTTCAGTGGCTTGCTAACTGATCACATTTCATCAGGATCCTAATACATTTAAATTGGTATAAGAATGAGAAATCAGTGGAAAGCTTTTGGTATATTCTAGTTTCATTAAGGTATGTCAATAAGCAGAAAAATAATGTATAACATTTTGAATCAGTAACTCTCATTATTCATTGCCTATTTCTAGTCCCTATATGACTTCTCTTTTTCCTTAAAAATATCCTAATTGATAAAAGTCTAAACCACTTCAATATTAGAAGAACTTGCTGCTGATGTAAGAGTAAATGTATTCTTTGAGCACTAGTATCTATCAGCTTCTGCAGACAATTTAATCAATGTCATGCATTTCATAACAAATCTAACTTTTTGCATCTGGCATCTGCAGTAGTTGCAACTGACTGCAAGAGAGTTGCAAGTAGTGTTGATTTTTCGTTTGCACTCATATTGCACTTAAAAGCATTGTAAATTTTGTTAAGGTTAGTCTCTGGTCTAAGGTTAGGCTAACCAAAAAGAGGATGAGAAACTACTGGGCATGACATGGCTTGCTGGACAAACATGAGAAATAACAGCACAGCAAGGCCATTTATTTGCTGATGCTAGCCAAGGTGACCAAGCCAGGTTCTCCTCCTTGAATAACCATTGCTAAGTCATGGCCTCAGGGAAGTAGTATAATGACCTACTAAGGAGCCTGTAAAGGATGGAGGATCCTGAGCTGCCAAGAGGTAAATTGTTTCCAGTCTCTGCAACATTTAACTTGTGCAAAAGTAGCAGAATGGTAGAATCTGTCCCAGGAAGAGGCTTTAGTTCCAGATGAAGCCCTATAACCACATCTGTCAGAGTTAGGTCCTGCTTACTCTTTTGCTTTATTTTACTATTATCTTCAAAGAGCCTGTTACATGCCAAAGTCTTTTCTCTGCTAAAATGGAGGATGTTTCATGCTGTTCATAAACTCATGTTGTAACAGCAATTATAGCTGAAGAGATAACACCTAAGGTGTTTGACCTTATCTAGACTTATTTTATTGACTAATACATTAATACTTCATGATGATCCTACTTAGTGATTACATAAGGAAGATTATACCTGACACTTCAATTCTGTAGCCCATTCCTAAGGCACTATTTCTGCATGATTGTCATGCTATAGAAGAGTTCATCTATTGATTCTTGTCTCAGAGTCTTTTACAATAATTTTCTGTAAGAGCTCAGTAATTCATACTGCGTGGACACATGGTTTCTGTGTTCAAGGAAATAATAAAAAATAATTATAATTACATTTTGTTTGACTTACTGATTGTTTCTACAAAATTACAGTTTCCTCTTTTTTTATTTACAGGATCATAGAGAAGGCATTTTGCCTGCATCTGAAAGCCATCTACCTTATAAAACATGCTATCGCTATTTTATAAGGGCTATGTCCTGTAAAATGCTAAATCCTTTGGCTCTGATCCTGCAGAGCACTTACATGCATGAGACATCACACTGAAATCAAAGAGATGTCTCAAACATACAGAGATAAGGACACATTTATGTGGCCAGTCTATGAAACTTGTGGAATTAAAATATACAGGAGTACTATCAATACTGGAGATGGGCTTAACCCAAACTGCCCAGATCCAGAACAAAATATTATTTTGTAGTTCAAAATATTATTTTACTTCTATAAAAATCAAGACCTTGAGGACTCCATCCATGGCTTTAAAGCTTGGTCTACCACAATGATAAAATCCAACCAGAAATCTTAAGTACTTAGACAAATTTCCTCAAGGTCTGTGGTATCTCTGTTGAAGAGTTTGGCCTAAGCTTGTCTTTAATTACTCTAAGTAAGAACTGGATCATGCAGCAGAGTGTAATCCTATCATCTCAAAGAGGCTCAGACAATTAACACTTAATACCAACAGTTTGGAGTGTTTTTTTATGTTCTGTACTGCTCAGTGATCTAGGTATCTCTGCCTATGCTTGCTACACATTATGCAATACCAGTCTGTTTGCTCCCTTGACAGCTGTAGCATGATCCTTTTCACAACAAAACCACCTCTTTTCCCTCTTCCCAGTATTTATCTTGAAAATATTTTATTTTATTATTTTTTATTTATTTATTTTTATTCTTTTATTTATTTTATTCTGTTTACAGTGTTTTCCATCAGCAGATATTAACTCAGGTAGGAACACCAGCTGCAGTGGATTTACTCATGTGAGGAAATACCAGTGTAAGGACATCAATACCTTCTCCAAAATTTACCTGTAGCTAAAGCAGTGCAACTGTTACCACTGCAAAAGAAACTACTAACTAAAAAATTCTCAAGTTCAATTTAGCTGTATTATATTTTAGTCTTGAATCCCAAGAGACTAGCAGTTATATGGGAAGTTCTGTGTAAAAAAGTATGTATGATTGAGAATATGTTGATATAGCTTTGGGTGCTGTGCAAGATTTTGCAGTTCACCTCTTTAACAGCATTATCTTTCAAAGTTTGGATCACTATCAAGTTCACGCTATTAAAGATGAGAGATGAGCACCATGTGAGATGAATGACCTTGGCACATGTCAAGTCCCAAATTTATCCAGTTTATCTTCTAAAACAGTGTGTAAAATTGTGTCTAGCATTCTTCAGTTCTTCCTTAAGAGAAAAGATAGAATGCATATGTTTTTTAACAAGCAAGGTCTACTGCTGCTAATTCAAACCTGTGGTGTTTTATTAGTTTCATGTACAGTCCTTTCTACATGGTCTAAATGCTGTCAACCATCCCCAATGTGTTTATATGAACATGAGGTTCATATAAAGCTTATTTCTCTCAATCTATGTGTGTTCAGGCAAGCAAATCTGTAAACTATGCACTCAAGGGTCAGTGCATCCAAAGGTAGTGCTCGCTGAAGTTTGCACACCAGTGGGGAGCCAGGTGAGGCACCTGAAAAAGCTGGCTAAGACTGGAAACTTTTATTCCATGTCTTGAAAAGTGATAACAATGTGTACGTGGGAGGTATAATGAAAACTGAAGCACAGTTAGAAATGCACCAAGCAAAACACATTTGATCAGTTTAGCTTATTTTGAGAAATTGTTATTACGTATTAGTTATGAATAACATAAAATTTAACTGCTAATAAGAATTGTGGAAAATGTAGGGCTACTTTATTATTAGTGCCTCTCTAACTTCTTCCTTCAGAGGAATGCAATAAAAAGGCTGAAGGGGCTAGAGAGACTGATTTATTAGAGAAGAAGAGATGACTTATGTGTGCATAGCTTGGCTAAATAATGATTGAGGGAATGACACTAACACTAAAAAATGCTGCTTAGCAAACAATCCGGTAGTAGCAGAGAGTGGGACTAGAGGTATTATTATTTATTAATTTTGTTGCAGTTGTGCCTAGTGAGTCCTGTTATGTTAGCTACTACACAGTAGGAGACAGTGCCTAAAGAGCTCGCAGTGGGAACAAGGAGGAGGAAATACCTTGCACCAGGATCACGCAGCATGGGAGTAACAGAGCTAGCAGTAGAAGTCCAGAGCCCTGTTCAAGACTGCTGAATTTAGCAGTTTCACTGGTAATTTCTCTGAAACATACCTCTGCTTCTGATCTGATGGGCATAACAAGCATTTCAGAAATGTGGTCTGGTTTTCAGTGTGTTGAGATCAGTCCATTTGTAACTGTCAAGAATCCTGTAATACTCCTATTCAAAAGGTAAAACTAACCATCCAAGTAAGAGGATACAGACAGTATTAGATGATGAACGTGCTCATTATCCATGCTAATCAACTCCAGAAAGAACAGCAAACTACAGCAAGTGGAGATCCAGTTTTGCAGTGTTATAGGTTTTCATGGCAAAATATTTTAGATGTGAAAATAATGTATTTATTTGCAGCACTCCAGCCCTTTCCACAAGGAGACTGAACTCTGTTTTCTCTCCTCATGTAATGAAATGTAAGCTTTTTTGCAGACCATTTTCTGATTGTTCTGATTCACATAAAACTAAGCTTGTTGTGATCATCACAGATTCTCCTGTTGAAGCCAGCCCCATCCAGACTCCAAGCTGGCTCATCGCCATGATGAAACTTGACTTCCAGTGCAGCCAACAAACCTCTCTTCCAGCCCCTGTGCTGGTCAGGAGCCATCAGCTGCGGAAGAGAGGTCAAGTCTGGAGCACCATCAAAACAGACACAAAACCACTCACTGGACTCACTGTGCAAAGAGGGGGAGCAGCCCTTACCACCCACTGTTGCAGGCACGGCTCATCTCCACAGTACAATGCCTCGGGTGTCCCAGAACATCAGAATCAAAAGTGAACCATTGAGACAATTAGATATTTGCCTGTAGGTTAATAGGAATGACACAGCAACAAACACATTATCTAAAACAAGACTTTTCATGCATGTTATCTCTTTGCAGACCAATCCAACACAGACAGGCTTAGAGTTTAAGCTTTTTATCCTTACAATTAGGTTTTATTGTCCCACAAGATCTGTGTCATAACCTTCCTAAAGAAGTAATGGATGGCTTGCCTGCTGCTAATCTGAAAATAATGTTTTTATAGTACAGAAAATTCGGAAGTAATTTCTGTTCAGAGCAGAAAGAATACTTTAATTCCTCTGCAAGACAGATGTTTAGAGAGCCTTAGAGTAAACACCAATACCATCTGGATGACATGTCACTCTACCCATATGGAAAATTGCTACTTAATACTGGCTATGGGCAGAGTTGTGTAAAAATACCAAAAAAAAAAAATCAAATTAAACAATGTTGGAAAATCTATTTAAACTACCAGTAACTACTTTATCATTTCCAGGAGTTCGAAGAAATAATATCTGTATGCAAATTAGCAGAGCTTCTTATAATAACAGAACATGACTCTATATTTGCAAGTTATCAGATTCATGAGGAATATTTTCTTTCAGCTAAGAGATTTTTAACTGTGCTAAGTGAAAATATTGCTGAAGAAGTCTGTAGCTTGTATTTTTTCTTCTGGCAGGTGCCCTGATTGCTGCCTCTCATTTTTCTAATAAGAATAGGAACAATATTACATAAGAATGATACGTAGATAAGAAAATCTATTATTTCTTGGAAGGTAAGATTTTGAGATTAGCTCTGATCTAGATTTAAGACTCTATTGAGAGAGCTGTGTGTGTTACTTAACAGGAGCGTTGGAAGAGAGGACATGTAGGTTCCTCTATCCACTGGTTTTTTTATGCTCAATTAAATCTCTAACCTATCATATAGCAAAGTTTGAAATAAACAGAAACCATTTAAAAGAGTTTAGAAACTGTTCAAAGGCCCATACAGGAAGAATAAATATTTTGCTACTGACCCTGTTGACACAGCCAACACCTACAGTGGGTACTGAAGCATTTTTCTAGCCGTTCCCAAAAGTAACACACAGAGAAAGAGAGTTTCAAGGAATGACAGTCCAGATTTGCTCTGATTCAGTTTTTCTGAATACAAGAGGACCCTCTCATAGTGGCAGTGAATGAAGTGAAGGTCTTGTAATGCCGAGAATGAAAGTCCCCAGGTGCTGCTTGGCTTCAAGGCACATTTCTGTTTACAGCAGCTTCTCATTTCCAAGGACTGAATTTTGTATAAATACGTCACCAGTGCAGTGGGGCTCCAGCGTGCGGCTAAGGACAGCGTCCCCTTCCTTCCCTTTCCCCATGCTCTGCAGTCCAGCTGTCATCACAGCCTACACCTGCTCTGCCCTGAACCTCTACAGAGAACCTCTTTAGACCTCCACCTCCAGCTTCTGTGCAGCCATTCAGGCACCTCCTGTGCTGTCTGCTGCTCCGTCTACCGCCCTCCACCGGAGTGGGGAGATCTTCCTCCAAATATATCTAGGGCAGCCTGATTTGTAAACCTAGGGACCCTTTTTCCTTTTCCAGTACAGAAGAGTGCCCCTAAATAATTCTTCCTATACTCTAAAAGGGAACAGTGCTGAAGACGACACCACTAGTTACTCAATTATACCTTGGCAAGTCTATCACTTCTGGAGAGGGAAACATTCACTGACAACCCAGACTGTCCAGCTGGCTAGTTTTGAACTACTGATGGAAATGTTACTGTCTGGGTTCACCAGCAAGATGACTGTAACTCCTGGTGCGAGCCCCATATGCTACATATAGAAATAAAATTTGCATTGGCTTTTCTTTTATGAAAACATGAAGGGATATATTACATTAAAACCAGTAGATTTAAAGGCTTTTGCTGCTAAACAATAGTTATATCATAAAAGAAAAAGCTATTAGAATCAGAATACATCACAAAATTTAAGTGGATCCCATGCTGAAAGCTGACTAGTAGGGCATAATGAATGATAATATTCCTGCTAACTTCTTCTGCAGATTTACTGAGTTTAAAAGCATAACAACTGTTATAATAAGTCATGCAATATTTCCTAACTGCTCACGAGGCATACTCAGATCATGACTAAAAAGCTCTTTATTTTGCTTATTCTCATACAGATTATACAAGGTAAATTTCCTTTTGCTATATCTATATACTCATTGCCATCAGGTAGATACTCTGGTGTATATGTAGTTGCCTCTTGCTCTGCACAGTGATTGGTAAAAGAGCTGGTAAATAGTTTGCTACACTGGTTTTTCTAAGAGTTACAGAAGCATTTCAACGTTTACCTATGGGTACTTTTATTGTTCATACTGATGACTGATCTACAATTTGGTCCATTGTTTCTATAACATATATGAATTTGGATAGTAAGTTGCTTTTGTTAGAATTACTGCCTTTAAGTCAATGACTAACAGTAGCTGAAACAACGGCTAAAATTCTGGCTCCTTTGGTTTGCCTTTCAGAATACCATGGCACTGACCATGTTCATCAAAAATGTCCTGAATTCGATGTGGAAGTATCTGGATGAAGGAGAATTGAGCCACATGCAGGCTCAAATGCAGCAGTGTGTTATAGAGCTTACACCATGGTGTCAGTCCCCCCCAGTGAAACACATCCTTATCCTCCTCCTCCTCCTCCTCTTTGCCACAGCCTAAAACAGGTGAGCTACCTGAGGCCAGCACTGTTATATCCCTTTTACTGCACAAGCAGGCTTGTCATATGCTTAAAATGCTTCAAACTGCTCTGAACACAGATGTAGGCATGTTCAATTTATTGACAGATTCATGTTGCTTCTTGTGTGGTTAGCTGGCTTATCTCCAGGGCGTATAGACTCCACTTGTCCTCTAAGAGGATTCCTGCCCTGAAGGGTAAATTCCCTTAAACAGTACTTATTTCCTGGTAGAAAGACAGTTCCTTCTGCCAGGGGTATTTTAATTTTCCCAACTCCACTGGAGATTATGACATAAGTCACATAATCAACATCGCCTGAATTTGCTAGCATGTGGCTAGAGCATACTCAGTGTTAGCCTTCAGATTTGGACCGATATTTAGATCATACATGGGTTTTTGAATAATGTTACTAAGGTATTCTGGACCTTCCACTTGATCTCTTATTTTTTCCAAAAGTAAAATTCATCTCACTTTTCTTTCATTCTCAGATGACCATTCAACATTATGATCATTTATTGTGTAATGGTTATCTGCTAATTCCTGGAAATTCAAGTAGACAGTCAAGAAAACCCCAAATGCTTCCTTGAACAGCTTAAAGCCCGACAGGAGACAGAATTAGAAAAGTCTTAGAAACAAGAACTTTTAAAAACAGGCATAAAGTACCGTGGTAGAATTGTCTTGCTAAGGGGAAGATTTAAATGTTAACAGCTTCTGTATAAATTAGAGGTGATTACATTATGCCAGATATAAACTTTTCCACTAAAATAACAGAAATCTGCATAAACAGAAGTCATTTATAAAATAGCTGATGATTTAACTTGTTAAATGTTTGCCTAAGATTTAGAACTAAAGATTTAGATGCAGAAATATGTTTACAAAAGACAGAGTGTCCTGTAATTTCTGCATCAATGTAACTTCTCTGTGGGTTAACCTTTACTACTATGTGAATCTATACCCTGCTTTCCTAGAAAACTGAAATGAGAAGTCTCTTAGGAAAATTATGTTCAAAGCCATGGATGCACACATTTCGCTTGAACAAACAGATGAATGCTTTGGTATGGGGATCTTCCTGTCATGTTTTCCACTAAATATCTCCATACATTTGGTGAGTCAAAGTAATCCAGACTACAGCTTGGTGTCCAAGTTACTGACCTTAGAGATAGAAACCCAAGACTTGCATGCACAAAGAAGCACAACGGAAAAAGTTTTGTCTTTCAAGACAAGACCTTCTGGAAACACAGATATTTGAGGACATGGTGTTTGACTCAACTGCTGAGCCCTCAGCAGTGAGCAGACAAGTACAGCCCTGTGCTCTTGCAGTAATTGCAGCATCACTGTTGATCGTTCCTTCAGAGCAGAGAAAAGATGCCCAATCCATTTCTTGCAATTGTCTCTATCTTCTGTTGCACTTCATACAAAAGACTTTCCCAAATTATTTTGCAATTATCACTCTCACTGTAAGCTTTCTGTAGCCTTCTAGTCTTACCTATCAGACATGTCAACGGTGGTTAAGTGTCATTATGAAGCTGTAACTATCCTTTCTTAGATATGGTTTATAATTTGACTATGAATTTAATATAAAAAAGTCTACTTTCAAAATGCTCTTGGCAATGAATTCTTATATCCTGGGGAACAAATAATAACTACAAGAGAAGTGGAGAACTGATTGTACTTGTTTCTAAATCTTTCTTTTAGTTCTTGTTTTCATAAATGCAAACAGTGAGGAAAACACTGCGAAGTGGGGCCTAGTGGGGGAGAGGGGTAGAATCAAGGCTATTCAGACTTGAGGGAAGAGGTTAATTTTCAAGAAAAGTGAAATTCATTCTTTATATAGCATTTATATCCCATGAGCCAGGTTTTGTCCTGAATCCAAATTAAACCAAAACCTCCATGTACACTATATATATTCTAACTTCTGAATTTCACTATTCCTGGTTTCAAAACTAGAATCAGTTTCCCAAAATTTCTTTAAACGGTTACAGATATTTTGGTTATCTGAATTCACTTTTGAATCCACACTGAAATGCAAAATCTTTAATATGATTCTTACAGGGACTTCTGAAATGTATCTAAATTTTCTGGGTTGTGAGCATTTTATGATACTGTGACTTCAATCGTTCCAGCCATTAAGTGTGAATAATGCTTACGAAGCGGGCATGGAGGCTACTAGGATCAGTTACTTTCTTTAAATGGCTTTGAGATTCCAATCACAAAGTACACAGAAAGTGTATATAATATGTTTTGAAAGAACATGAAAGGGCTTAGCATCTGGTTATTTCTATTGGAGATGCTACACATGTAAACAATGTATTTAACTTCCTTAAATCGCATAACAGAAATACTGGGGATGGAAACCAAACAAATCCATCCCAGGTTGTTAATACTTTTCAAATTTAGCTCATATTTATTTTCAGTGAACACGTAATTCTCAATATGGTTGATCTGAATGCATAAAATATTTCAAACAATCTTCCTGCTGAAGAAGTCTAAGTAAATGCAGATACATTTTTTTACCATATTATATAATATAAAATTAATGGATTATTTAATGAAGCTATATATTGTTCCTTCCAGAAATATTGGGGAAATGAAAGAATCTTAGATATCTTACTTCTTTTTTCTCAAACATATCGAAACTTAATAAAGCTGAATGTTTAATATTTTTAAATTATATGCCTTCACTTTCTACATTTGTTAGAAGAAATTTTATAGAGTACATTACCCAATAGAACATAAGTAGGATAGAAAACTGTACACTAAATAAGTAGAGAAAAACTGCCCAGCTGTTATATCAACTACTAGGACCGTAAACCTTCTTAGGTTAAAAAAAAAATAATGAAGTTTCAACTGAATTGTGAAGTGAGAACTGAAAAATAATATTAAGTTTAGAAGCTGGGTGAATGGAGTCTGCATGATGGAGAAATATGCAAAATGTCATGATAATGTAGAAAGATTTGAAAAACATTTTGCTGAGTATGTTGTTAGCAAAATATTTCAGAAATCTTTGTTTCTCATCATTTTCCCAGCGTTCTATGCCAGCAATGAATATGATTCACTTCTTTGGAAGAATGGTGTTGACAAGAAAGTCCTTTAATAGAAAATACTGCTCAAATAATCATATTCATTAATCAGAACATGCATCTTAAAATGTCTGAGCTAGACAGAAGTAACAGTACTGTGGGCATTTTCCTGCCTCAATTCAAATTGAATTGAAAGCTCTAAATATTTTGGAAGTGACTGCCACAGCATTTGGGTACAGTGATTGCCACAGTACTTGAGTGTGTGCCTGATAGCCTCTTTTTTATTTTTTTTCTTTCTTATACTGATCTGGCTAGTAAAGTGGAATTATATTCAGATGAGCAATCTTAAAAGTTAGCATTAGAAATATCAGATCTGTTTTTACCTCAATTTACTGAAAGACAGAGTATGTGATAAAAGTATTTCCTTTGTACTTCACTGGAGGAAGGAGTTACCTCTGAAACAAAGACACTTTTTCACTAAAGCTCTTCTGGAGCATTTGAATTAACAAAATGTTAAAAAATATTCACCAAGAAAGTAAAGCATTTTAAATAGTCCTAGTGAATTAAATTAATTAAGTTTGGGTTGAAGGTTTGAATTGTTTACTGTTCTTCAAATTAGTTTAGATTTAAGGTTTATTTTTTTACTGCTCTTCAAATTTTCTCATTCTAGAAAATAAGACATGAACATCTGAGTTAATAATGTAAAAAAGTAGCAGAAAACTAGAAATAAATAATATTTTTATTTTCTGTTTACTTTTTTTTTTTTTAAATAAAAAGCTTGGAAATCCAGGAACTTGTTATATGTTACTCTACAGAAAAAAGCACTCTAAACTCAGATTTTGCTGAATGCCAATTATAACACTTTCAAATATAAATGATGCAAGAGGTTAATCCCTATGTTCTACTATCAGAGGATCCAGAAATCATTTCCTTTTGTAACCCAATGGATTTCTGGGTTTTAAGATAGAGGAATGAGCAGGTTCAGAAATGTGCATAAGCCCTGATGGGACAGGAAGGCTTTTGCAGCATTGAACTTTATCCTCTATTATTAAATTAACATCACTTTGGAGATTAAAAAGAAAAAGCCATTTGCCAGAAAAAATAAACAATGTGCATACTAGTGTTAATACCTGACCTGGAAAATATTTTCATGTTCTGCAAAGGTCTGTCATTTTTAATTTTAAAGCATACAGAAATATAATTAGGCTGGATTTCTCATTAATAATACAATATTTGAAATGAGAAAAAATTAGGCCACCTTCAAGTCACTATAATACAGCATGCTTAATTTGAAAATTGAGGTATTTCTCTCCACAAAAATGTAGTAGAAATTTACAGAAAGAGACAGAAAGAGATCCAAGAGTGAGGTAAGACTTTCATTTGAGTTAAACTGATTCCAACTGTTCGGGAAATTGGTTGAACTCTGAGAAAGCTCAATTTGTATTAATACTTTTAAACTGAATTTGTATAATATATTTTGCACTTCTGTAGAATCTTCATTTCTTCTTTAATATCCAGAAACATCACTGAAAGTAGGATCACAGTAGATACTCAAGAACTGTAACAAAAGGGCCAGTAGTCCCTAAAGAAGTTACATCAAAGGAAGGAAGGCACACAAATTTGGGAAGAGAAGAGGAGGTTAAAAGGAGGTGATTTCCTCAGTTGTTTACAGCTCCCTTTCACATGAGCAAGCCATCCTGGCCTAGTTCCTACTCGTCTTGTTCTTTCTCACTGGACTGACTGTCTGCTGCTCAAAAAGGTCAGGGTGCGAAATTCTGCAGACAAAGAAGTTTTCCCAAATTGTTCTGCAAGACTGGAGTCACTGCTACTGGCAAACAATGGTGCAGAGGGTTTTGTTAGACCCTCTGTGCATGGTCAATGTTATTGATTAATGAATTAATCTGGAGAGATCCTACTGTGCCAAGTAAAAATAACTGCAATACATGAAATTTTGTAATAGTATGAATTCAGGACAGAAATGAATAATCACCCATAGCTCTAAAAGTCTGAACACCAAGTTGTAGAGCTGATTTGCTGCTGTTTCTTAGGAGGCAGAATTGAAGATCTGCAAATACCCATGGAAATTATAAGCAGTGTTTGTCTCATATTTAGTTTTTCTCTTACAAATAAACAGTTCCTTGTTCTGCCTATTACCTCTAAGTATTGAAAAACTTCTTTTTCTGCTATATATTCTTTTCTTGTCAGCCTCACCTTTCGATATTGATGAATATGAGTCACTTACAATTCACCCCAAAACCTGCATTTTTTGCTCAAAATTTCTACTTAATATCAGTTACATTCCAGTCTTCTCCGAACCACATTCTTTTCTGATATTCTCCATTCATGACAATTTAAAATGCTTGATGGATTTGCAGTTTTTTATGTGAGATTAGATTTTTATGTTCAACAATTATGATTTAAGAGCAACCCTCATGCACATGTATTGGTTTTGATTATCTAGCAAGAACAAGCTTTCCATCTACCACCTGTAAGAAGAAACTATTTTCCTCTTCTTCTGAAACAAAATTCAGAAATGTATTTACAATACAGGAGGATTTCAGCCTCCTTATTTGTCCTAACTGAAGGAAGACCAGTTCTATAAGTAAAAATGCAGAGCTAGTTCTGATGTATTTTGTGTGAAATACTAGAGTTGGGATTGAAGTCTAAAATTCATTCCCCTACTGCTGTAATTTAGCCAGCAGTCCAGGTTCAATCTCCTCTTTAACAGGCTTATCTAAAAGGGTAATGTTTAACAGAGTTTGGTAAAGTTCCACTAAAATGTTTTTTGATGGATTTTTTTTTTTTTTTTTCATTTAAGACATTCTTCAATTTCTAGCACAAATGATTTGTAAGGAGTTCACCTGTAACTTAGTTTCCTAAGGTAATGAGGCTTATTTAACAAGCTTCTGTGTATGAGTGTCTAAATACGTAAACCCTCTTATTAGGTTTTAGAGCCTCTGTCCAATCTTAATCATATTAAATGGAAGAGTTGAAGACCTTGTTTCTATGAATCATAAAACCAGATTCTTGGATAAAACAGATAAACTGTATTAGGGAAAGGTTATAGTGTGAGACCCTTACATTTCAGAGAGAATACAATCCAGCAGCTCACACTCAATATATAAATCAGTAGGAAACTGAGCTTGGTTGCTTCTGCTGTTCACAATGTATCACATTTATGGTATTTTACTGTGCAGTAGTCATTTTGAGAAAGAGAACCTTTGACTTTTGTGTTCATTAGTAATGATGGTATTCACTTCAGTCAAGAAGTCCACAAACCACTTCATACCCTTGGCTTTGTTAATGAAGAGCTGAGGGGGGCTTATAAATAGCATCTTCCACCATGCTCTAAAGTTCTGTCATTCTTTTTTCCCATTCTTGTCTCATTGTCAAAAAAATAATTTCTCTAAACAAGTCAAATTAAAAAAGAATAAAAAAACCAGCACTATAGGTTATGAAACAAAACCTGAGAAAAGATGTTGAACAAGGAGCATGACTGTTGGTTTTAATCTACAAAGGAAAAACAGTTAAAACCATGTAGTTTATAAGATCTAGGAGTGACCAGTCTTTTATAATTTTACATAACTGGAATGTAGGGTCCTATTTGATTACATAATCTCTTTCCATCCTTTTATGCAAAGATAGGATTATTTTTCCTTTAAGTTTACCAATGTTTTCTAGTCTTTTATATAAATCTTTTACTTTTTAATGTGTTTTCTCTCTCTCCACCAGCTGTCTAGAAACCTGGTTCAAATGCTTTATAAGCATTTTTCATTACTGTTTTGTAGATGAGAGAGTAAACCCAGCATATAGCCTAGACTCTTTTGACATCTCTCCTCATACTGGAACCAGTGAATGCCACTGATGCCATCAGAACAAAGTTTCTGAAAAGGAGAGAGTCTAAGGATTATAGTGTGCAGTTTTCAAGATCTGATTTCAACTCTGTGCTGTACCACAAATATATTATGTGACACTGAGGCCATACCTACAGCAGGATTTAAGTTCACAGGGTAAGATTTGCATAACATTTAGAAACCTAACCATTCATTAGAGCAATCTGCATAACCCAATAGTTCTGTTTGCTCCAGTAGATTTCCCACAATACTTGAAATGCTGCATCAGAATATTTTGCACAGAAATAGAAACTCCATGAACAGAAAATCTATCAAACAGAAAAAAAAGCGCTAAAACTTTATTCTCTGAAGTGCTGGGAAGAATAAAGTTTTTAAATCGATGTCCTTTAAAAGAGAACTCTTAAAGAAGAGTTTACTGTATCTGACATTTTGACATTTTTAGAACAATAGGCATTCTGATCACTTAATAAACATCTTTTTTCCTTTTACAGCAAGATACACCTCCAGTGTCAAGTAATTTTCCAACAAAGATTTCCAATGTGAGCATCTTAACTGTACTATTTATCTTGAACTAATCATACATTTGAATAATAGTCTGTGTAGCTGGCAGATGATTACACATCAGGTCTGAGAAACAGAGGAACTAGAAACCACAGGAGGTATAACCAAAAGGAAAAAAAGAAAGAAAAGTTCAACAAATTAACCAAAGTAAAACATGTCACATAATTCACTGTGCAGCCCTTTTAGAGACTGGTGCTTGTGGTTCCTTCTCGGAAAACTTATGTATCTGTTTGGTCTGTGTGGGAACATGCACTGTGTATTTTTCTAAGGGAAAATCAAAAAAGGATTTAAGGGGTACCTTTTAATCATCATTCAGACTAATTCCAGATTTAAGCCTCTTTTATTTTTTTTTACCTTATCTGAAGAAAATACAGATCTAACAGGATTTGTAACTTATGTATAAATGGTCAAAAGTTTCAGGCCTGCTTCAATGTTAAAAATTAATTTCTTGTGATTCTCAGGCGTAAACAGTTGTAGCCTCAATATTTAAAAGTTCCTGACACTTTCTTCTCATGGAGGCTCTATATTAAGTGAACTGAAATATTAAAGTTGCTTATAAGGTACAGGAGTTAGTATATGAAAAATCATTTCCACCTTAAATGAACTACTTGGAAATCAGAGCAAAGTTGAATAGCAATAAGGTGTCCCTTCATTTACTTCCAAACATAGAGTATACTGAAAAATTGACATAACTTATATTAGTCTGCAGCTGAGTTAGACGCTTTGGAACAAAAGATCTTTTGGAGGATAGTTGCCATGGAAACAGGATACAAAGAATTGTCCAATTCATTTTGTCTGGATATCCTCCAAGCTTTGTATAAAGAGGGGGAAAAAAGGAATTAAAATTAAAAAAAAAAAAAAAAAAAAAGAAAACTTTAACCAGCTTCAAAAGAATACTAGCCATCATATTGAGCAAAAACTATTATCAAGACTCTTTGGGCCATCAGACAGGAGAACATCTATATCTTTAAGGTTGCTAGTTATATTTTCAGACACTAACTCTTAGTCATTTTCAGATTTCACTGTAACATAGTGCATAACAAGAGTCTTCTAACTAAACAATTATGTTTTAAGCAACATGAAAAATAGCTTTTCTCTTCAACAATTTTTTCTGTGTTCTGGGCTACTTTTCTTAAAGAATAAATATATTTATTTACTGTTCTCCTAGAAACTTGTGCTTAGACAGCTTGCTTTTTAATAGCGGTTCTTGGATGATTTATAAGGGAAAAAATGTTGTCCAAAGTGACTTAATGAAATCATTTAAGTATCCCATAAAACTATATGTCATTGTATTGTTGTGATATTGTAGTGGGAATCTTATGATAATATTCAATGGAGATAAAAGTACGTTAAGATTAAATATTAGTTAAATATTCTGAGAGAGCAGAACCACAAAGCCAGACTGACCGTTAACATCAGAATGAAGTAATGACCTTCTCTGAATTTTCTTGCAGTTTATATCAGTTTAAGAAGAGAAAACAAAACCAAGTCCAAAATATTTTCGGCTTTAGAACTCTGGAGTTTGTGTAAGATAAATGTGTGGAGTTTGAAGGTTTCAACCCTTTTTTATTTTCAAACTTTCACAAAAAAAGAAGTCAAAAAGTTCTACTGAAAACAAAGTCGATAAGATTTCTAGTTTTAACTGGTCAAGTCCCACATGCTCATTCTTTCTTGACTCAGGAATGGTTTCTGGTATGCAGAGGGGATTACCCTGCATTCAAAGGCTAAACCTGTTTTACACTGTACAGATTGTTTCTTAGAAAGGTGTACTGCATAGCTAGATTGAGTATACAGCACATACATTGTTTGCCCATGTCTCTGCATTATTTTCAAAAGTGTGTCTTGAAATAATATTCTGCTCTATATTCTTTTTGTTAAAGAAACAGTTAATTAGAAAAAAATCTTTCCAAATCACAACTTGTGACCTCAATGCTAGGGAATAAATGGTCACAGCTTTTTACTGCAGTCTGATGATCCTTGTGATGTTTCAATACATAACACTGCTTTCACTCACATAAAACTTACTACATTGGCAGTCAGTCCTGCACACTCCATACTCCTGCATAGGAATCTTTAATCCCTTTTGATGTTTGCAGCAATTAATTCCATTATACCCCAAAATGCTTGAACAACAGACCTTTTAATCAGATGAGCCATTTTTTTTTAAATATGTAACACAGAATTGCAGAATGGTAGGGGCTGGAAGGGACCTCTGAAAATGATCTCATCCAACCCCCCTGCTTGAGCAGGTACACCTAGAGCAGGGGGCACAGGACTGCATCCAGGCAGGTTTTGAATGTTTCCAGGGAAGGAAATTCCACAACTTCTTTGGGCAGCCTGTTCCAGTGCTCTGTCACCCTCACAGTAAAGAAGGTTTTTATCATGTTTAGGTGGAACTTCCTGTGTTCCAACTTGTGCCCATTGCTCCTTGTCCTGTTGTTGGACACCACTGGCCTTCTTGGCCACAAGGGCACAGTGCTGGCTCATGATCAACCTGCTGTCCACCAGCACTCCCAGGTCCTTCTCAGCAGAGCTGCTTTCCAGCAGGTCAACCCCCAACCTGTACTGGTGCATAGGGTTGTTCCTCCCCAAGTGCAGGACTTTACATTTGCTTTTGTTGAATATCATTAGGTTCCCCTTGGCCCAGCTCTCCAGCCTGTCCAGGCCCTGCTGAAAGGCAGCACAGCCTTCTGGTGTATCAGCCACTCCTCCCAGTTTTGTATCATCAGCAAACTTGCTGAGGGTACACTCTGTCCCTTCGTCCAGGTCATTGATGAATACGTTGAACAGGACTGGACCCAGCACAGACCCCTGGGGAACACCGCTAGTTACAGGTCCCCAGCCAGACTCTGCACTGTTGATCATGACCCTCTGAGCTCTGCCATTCAGCCAGTTCTCAATCCACCTCACTGTCCTCTCATCTAAGCCACACTTCCTAAGCTTACCTATGAGGATGTTATGCGAGACAGTGTCAAAAGCCTTGCTGAAGTCAAGGTGAACAACATCCACTTCTCACCCTTCATCTACCCAGCCAGCCATGCCATCATAGAAGGCTATCAGGTTGGTCAGACTTGATGTCCCCTTGGTGAATCCACGTTGACTCCTTCTGATAACCTTCTTTTCCTTTACATGCCTGGAGGTGATCTCCAGGTTCTATCACCTTTCCAGGGGTGGAGGAAAGGCTGACTGACCTATAGTTTCCTGGGTCCTCCTTCTTGCCCTTTTTGAAGACTGGAGTGACACTGGCTACCCTCCAGTCCTTGGGCACCTCTCCTGTCCTCCATGACCTTTCAAAGATGATGGAGAGTGGCTTAGCAACAGCATCTGCCAGCTCCCTCAGCACTCGCAGGTGCATTCCATCGTGGCCCATGGATTTGTGAGGAGCCAGTTTGCCTAAATGATCTCTAACCCAATCCTCCTCAGCCAAGGGGAAGTCTTCCTTTCTCCAGATTTTCTCTCTCACGTGTGGGGGCTGAGATGCCTGAGGGTCAGCCTCAGCAGTAAAGACTGAAGCAAAGAAGGCATTCAGTAATTCTGTCTTCTCTCCATCCTGTGTCACCAGAGCACCAACTTAGTTCAGCAGCAGGCCCACAGTTTTGCCAGTCTTACTTTTAATGCTGATGTTCTTGAAACAGCCCTTCTTGTTATTCTTGACATCCCTTGCCAGGCTGAGTTCCAAGTGGGCCTTGGCCTTCCTCTGCATACCCTGAAAATGTTCCTATATTCCTCCCACATGGTCAGTCCCTTTTTCCCACATACTGTAAACCTCCTTCTTCCATCTGAGTTTTCCTAGAAGATCTTTGCTCATCCATGCGGGTCTCCTGGCTATATTGCTTGATTTCTTCCTCAGAGGGATGCACTGATCTTGAGCTTGGAGGAAGTGGTACTTGAATACTGACCAGCTCTCTTGGACACCCCTACCTTCTAGAGCCCTAACCCATGGGATTCCTCCAAGCAGATCTTTGAAGAGGCCAAAGTTAGCTCTACTGAAGTCCAGGATTGTAATCCTACTTGTTGCCCTGCTTCTACTACGTAAGATCCTGAACTCCACCATTTCATGGTCGCTGCAGCCAAGGCTACCCCCAACCCTCACAACCTCAACCAGACCTTCTTTGTTTATTAGTATAAGGTCCAGCAGCACATCTCGCCTTGTTGGCTCTTCCACCACCTGTGTCAAAAGTTATCCTCGATGCTTTGCAGGAACTTCCTGGGTTGCACGCACCTCACCATGTTGCTTTTCCAGCAAATATCAGGGTGGTTGAAGTTCCCCATAAGAACCAGGGCCTGTGATTGTGAGGCTACTTCTAGCTGTCTGTAGATGGCCTCATTGACTTCCTCTTCCTGATCAGGTGGCCTGTAGCAAATGCCCACAATAATGTTGCCCATATTTGCCTGCCCTTTAATTTTTACCCATAAGCTCTCAACTAATTCTTCCTCCACCCCCAGGCAGAGCTCAATATATTCCAGTTGCTCCCTCACATAAAGAGCAACCCCCCCACCTCACCTTGTTGGCCTGTCTTTCCTAAAAAGTATGTAGCCATCCAAGACAGCATTCCAGTCATGCGAGCTATCCCACCATGTCTCTGTAATTGCAATGAGATCATGGCCTTGTGACCACACACAGATCTCTAGTTCCTCCTGTTTATTCCCCATGCTGTGTGACATAAATAATTTCTGTATAGAACCACAGGTATTTTGAGGTATTAATCCAGTTAAGCTGAGGCTTGCTTTTGTCTCTTGGTTGTTGTGGATGAGAAAAAAACCCCATACAGTACTTAAGAAGCCCTAGGTGTTCAGTCAGGCCTGTGGGTGCAAGCATAAATGAAATTTAAATAAAAAAGGCTGTGCCTCCAGGCAGCACAGGTTGAGACTGAGGGCAAGAGCCTTCCACTGAATGCATAGCATTTATGAAATCAAAACTTCTACCTAACTCTCTGGCAGTTGCTGGACCACTCACCTCATGTCGAGTCAGCAGGTCTGGAAGAAATGCTTCTACTCAACAGATGGTGCTGGGTAAGACAAGGCTGACTTAGCACTGGGGCTACAAATATTTCAGAAGAGTTTGGAAGATTTTGTTAGTTTTGACTTTCTCAGCTCAGATGCTTTTTGACAAAAAACATGGAAGAGAATGACTTCTGTTTCCTGAATTGAACCGAAAACCATTTATATGGCATCCTTGAAAGAGATTCATTCCTCACCTTGTCAATGATTGTCATTTCCTTTCTCACACACTAATGTTTGCATCATTGCCCAATCATATTCTACAAATAAGAATGACCATGTCCTGTGCAAGAGTCAATTATTTATATTTATTACATAATCAATCCTGATAGCTACTCATGACAACCACGTATAGCAGAGCCACAAAACTGGACTGGCACATTATCATGCTCTACACCCATGAAAGAGATAGTCACCACCTAAGAGAACTTCAGTCAATAAAGAACAGAAACAGAATGGGGATTAAAGAAGGGTTATACTTTCAAAACAGCACAAGAAGCATCATATTCCACGGGATATTTTCTTAAATTCTAATCCTGTCCTCTCCTCTGCTGCTGACTTACTTGCAGGCAAGGCAAATTACCTCTGTTTCATTCTCTGTTTTTAGAGAGAAAATTCTGTGGGTCTGAGATTGTATCTCACAGTGAATACACAGTGGAGACCTAATCTGTGTCAGAGATTCTTATATGTTTCTGTAATAAAAATTAATATTAATGAATGGTGAAATTGAGAACTGACAAATATTCCTTAAATTATCTTTTATTATATTTTTTATTTTAACAGCTGGCTTGATAAAGTGCAAGATACACATTCATTGTAATGCTGGCTCACCCTCAAGATCATTTTTCCTCATTCCTACTCTTGCAATGTGTCTTACAGAAATCCCATGCTACAAATCTCTTCTGTGCTTGCAAACTCCTCCACTTTCAGGCAGATAATACAAGCATGCCTTCTTGTCACATTAACACATTGGTTAAGTTTTCAGTTTATTAGAGTGGAACACAAATAATTTTGGCCTTGGGGACAATGTTAGGAAACTTGATGAGACTTTTTTTCCTGTGTTCTCCCTTGTCTGTATTTGTTTATCTGCTGTCTTTTGCTTGTAAATTCTGGGTTACATGATCTCATCTTCTTATCCCATATTTATACGGCATAACAAGCACCTTGCCCAAACTGCTGTTCCCCTAATTTCACTCTCAAAAAGGCATTCATTTTAGGGTGAATCCTAAATAATTGAAAAGAGAAAAAAACAGTATATTATCTTTCTAGGTCTAAGAATATTCTCACAATGTAGAAGCAAAACACATGTAAACCATATTACAGAGAGAGAACCATTCCTTACAAAAATGGAAAGTTGTGGTCACATGGTTAAGACGGCCTCAACTGATGTAAGGGTGTATATTACTCTAACTACTAGTGATAGGTGTGCACCTAAATACTCCTCATGTCACTTCACTAGCCCCCATCTACCCTATCAAAAATTTAATTTCTTATGAGAGATGTCAAATGAGGAAGATAATGTTGAAATTGCCTATGTTTGCTATCAGATAAAATCATTTAACCTTCATAGTTGTAAAGTTATACACTTATTTCTCAAGTCCTTCCTATACAAAACAATAACATTCCATCCAATGTTTTTGTTTAGGTTTCAATTCCTTGGCCAGCTTGTAATCAGTAAGATTTCAGATAATGCCCATTCCCAGTAAATTAATTTAACGTAGACTAAATGTCAATTATGTGAATCTAAATACTTGTTTGAAGCAAGTAGAGTTGACCACTACTGGAGTGTGGATTGCTCATTTATTTCTTCTTCTGCTGTTGTAAAACTTTTCAAAGGTATAAAATGCAATTCATATCTCAGCATGTAACAATCTTTACATCAGAATTTAGATAGAGTAAAAAGAAGCTCAGTGATGCCATTTTCATTTTAGACATTCTTTTAAATCCATTTCTAGAGATGGCCCAGGATGAAAGTCAAAACAGAATTTTAATTTTCAGTGATCATCTTTTAAAGACTTGCTAATTGCAAAAAATATCTTTCTTCAAGTAATGTCAGAATTTTAGTCATTTTATTTGGTATAATGTATCACAGTACACAATAACATAAAATTCTGTAGCTTCCACAACAGTTATGTCCATGGAAAAGTTGTACGTGGAAAGTTATTCATATGTTTAAGGTATTAATATCTAAGTAATATTTCTAAAACAGGGGCAAACCCTGGAGCATGTGGATCTATCTTAAAGGCAATGAGTGTCCATGAATAGTCATGGGGACTCAGTTGCACATTCCCCCACAGGTGGTCTTTCTAGAAGAGGCTGAAGCCAATGAATAAGCTTGTACTTAGCAATCAGCATCAAATGTCTGTTTACTAGAGTGCATCATTGTTGAGATTTTCAAAAGTGGCTAGGAGGCCGGAGATGTGTTTTGGGGAAAATGAACAAATTACTGTTTTGAGAGTTTGGTTGCTCTATACCGTATGATATTAGAAAAAGTGTAATATTAGGTTCCAAGGAAAAATACACATATAACCAGCTAGTCACTTTTGACCACATTGGCCTGATAATTTAAAGCTATAGTCTGATCAGTAGGCTTGCATTTCTTTACCTCCTTTTTTCCTTGTTCATACAGGTGCTTATCTGACAGTGCACTGCTGCAAACACATTCTACTTTCAGTAGATGAATAAATGGGAATAATGATAGCAAAAGAAAAGAAAAAGTGGATGGAGGTTGGCTTAGACGAAAATTCAGAGGGCACACATACAAGAACAACAAATGGATACATTTTCTAATGGTGCAATCAGATGCTATGGATGAACTGACCTAATGGCTCACTATTGCCAATGTGGGGAATCTTACTCCCCCCACTCCCCTTCTTGCTCTCTCTTTTATGACTTTGGTTACATGTTCTTGCCCTGGTCTTCATCTAGCTGCATAATGAGGCAATTCATTTGACTCATTTGTCAGAAATGTATTTAGTTTGGTTTTGGTTTTTGCTGAGTTACTGAGGTGAATTGATCCGGGCAGGACAGACAGTGGCCAGATGCAGCACAAGGAAAAGATGTGCATCACTCAGCTGGAAGTGAGGCTAGGGGAATGCACATTGAGGGAAGGATGACTGGGAAGGAAAAGAAGAGAGTGAGAGAGACTCTCTTGATATTAGTGAGACAGTAGGAAGGAGCAATAGTGTGGTCACACAATAAGACACCTTTCTAGAATAAAAAATAAATAAAATGCTGGCATCGTAATTTTATGTTTTGTCTACTATACCAGTTGGAAACAGATGTTGAATAAATACATATACAGGAGCTTACAGAGCCTTCTAAAAATGAAGAGAAGATTAAAAAAGATAAACTAACACTTGCCATTTTAATTCTCTTGCTAAAATTTAAAAATAAATGTTTTTTAAAAAGGAGAAAAAGCAATTTTTAGAAAATTTCAAAGGTTTTTCTACAGATTTGCCATGTGGCCTGAGACAAAGTTCTTAGGTCCTGATTCCAGAATGTACTTATCAACAACATGTAACAGATATAAAATTTTTCTGAAATACAATCTGTATTCCACAGCATGGATCAACCAAGAATAACTCACTCTTTCTCAATTTTCTCTACATGTTGGATACATACTCTAGCAGGGACTGATCATGGATTTTGTCATGTGTCACCATAGTATTACCTTTTATCCATAGATATATATGCTGTACTGTTTTTCAGCAGTTATACTTCTGACTTATATAAGGAATGGTAAATAAGGCTGGACCAAGTATCAAGGCCTGAAGAATTTTTGACAGTTTACTCAGAATATGATTATTCAATAACGTTCTACTGAAAACTATTTAAGATAGTCCTCCATCTACTTATCTTGTACTTTACAGAATAAGAAGCAACAGTCAACCAAAGGCCCATACAAAATTCATTTGTATTATATCTAGACAATTATGTTTAAGAATCAAACGTATTCTCAGAAATGAATAAAACCAGCTTTTTTTTTTTGACAAATTCTATTTTTCCTAAGCCAGCTGCTTAGAACTTATGATAATTTTGATGCCTAATTAAATCACTTCTCTGTTATATCAATTTTCTTCCACCCTTCCCCCCCGCCAATGTTTATACTGATAATCTAACTGGACTATAGCTAAGCTGCAGTTGCTTTTTCTGCCCTTTCTAATACTGGCACATGACACGTACTTCTAGTTTTGTAAAATTCCCTTGGTATCCCCTGGTTTGTGAAAATTCAAAGCATCAGCAGGGCAGATTCAGCCAGGTCTTCCAGGACTTTTTGGTTCCTGTTATTCAGATAATCAGATTAAATATGTCTATGTATAGTAGAAGATTTTTGCTGTTCTGTGGGGCTAGTAATGGCCTGAAAAAACATTTGATTGTCCTCATCTGATACATATACAGCATTCTGCTTCTTCCTAATTACAGAACATTAACATTTCTTGAACATTCATGCCTCTTCTTCATTATTGTTAACATCTTACCATCTGTGGCTAGTTAAGAGCTTTTATCATCAACAGAATTATATTTTCTCCCCTAACATGTTTTATTGCCTTTACTCTATAGCTATGTGCTTTTCCCTGTCTGCACATATGTGCTGTGTTCAAAAAGTATACACTACATGCAACAATATCTACAGAAGTTATCCAGCACTGGACCATCAAGTCCTAAGTGTATGATTGCTGTTGTTATTACTGCAACTGCTAAGAAAGATATTACTATCACACTGTAGTTTCATATTATTTAGTTTAGTTTTACTTGTAGTGACTAGAGTGGTTTCAGAAACTAGTAAATGTGTCTAGGAATATTTTATAGTCCATGTTTAGATCTTCAGTCTGACATTTATATTATACGTATACCAGAATGTGTCCCTAAGTGTTTTGTCAATGACACTACTAAGATCTGTTTCCAAGTTTCACCTATCTTTGAATTCACAAGCTCATAGACTCTTCAGACCTCACTTCCAAATATACTGTTATGAATTTAAATAGTTAAATTAATTTCAGAAATATGCAGCTCTTTTGCTTATTTTCAAGTTTGTTCACTTATCAGCTTTTCAAATCTTAGGTAAAAAGGCAATGCCTCTAGCCTAAGAATGCACAGCAGCTTTGCTCCTGTAAATCAATTACTGACCTTTCTGCTTGAGACAGACTCTATCTTCTTATCTCCTGTAACTGAACTCTTTCAAATGCTATCAAGTTTTCAATGGCATGGCTCCAAACTTTGGGTCACACCTCTCTTAATTCTTCACAGGACAGCCTTCTATTCATAACTCCAAACAGATCATTAAAGAGCTACAACAAATGGGAAGGGAACCCACTTGGTGTTAGCGCTAAGTGAAGACCAGCTGCTTACTGAGGGACAGGGAGCCAGGAGCTAGGGGTGGACCACTGACAAGGCACTGTACCCCAGGGGTTGAGCAAGGGTTCAGAGCTTGGGGCTGGTAACAGGGTCAGTCCATCAACAGGGCAAAGTGCTGAACCAGAGCCAGGGGCCAAATGGGGGTCCTATCAGGATCACAAGGAGACAGGGCCAAAGACAGGACTGGAGACAAGCTACAAGTTGCATGGGGGACTCATCCAAAAGATGGGTCTGATGTCCATCTGGGAAACGGCTGCAGACAGATAATCCTACAGCTAAACTCAAACAGCGATTGAGGGCAACCGCCTTAGACAGAGCCCTGGGCCCGAGGGTGTGGGTAGGGGACCCAGAGGAGGCTGGTCAAGGCTATTAGAGAATACCAGTGCCCTCAGGGTCCTGACACTAGGAAGGGAGAAGAGGAAAAATGTGTACATAAGTGTGACATAGGGGACTCTTTCATGGATGATGATGAAGGCAGTGGCAAACGACCAATGGAAATAGCTACTTCTGATATAGTCATCAGCACTGGCCCCTATCCTGTCTGAAGGAACTGAAGCTTTCTACTGAAACATGCAATGTTTCCTGTCCACTGGCCCTAGTGAAAATGGTAAGCACCTTCCAGGACCATGGTGTATGAAACAATGATGACAATACTTTGGTTCTGTATAAAACTCACAGTTGCATAAGCTAAAAATGCTAACTTACTTAGGATTTTATTTTCTTTATCAGTTCTTTCCTGAAAGGAGAGCATTGATACCAGCCATTTCAGCTGCAGACTGCCTCCAAATGCCTAGTCCTAATTATTCTGCTATTTGATTTCACTTACATATGAAAAAACAGATGTTTCTAATATCTGCCATTTTACAATTGTCTCTTTTATTATTTCAGTCTGAAACAATCAAATTATGCCAGTATTATTCATGCACTGCCAGACCACTTGTTTCTCCCAAAATTGCTTGTTTCAGTCCACAGTTGATAAAGAGGTGCACAGTCACCACAGATTATGCTGAATTTGCTGCTGTTGTCAGAAAACATATCTACCTATCAAAGCTCTGACTGCTAACAGCAGATCCAAAGTTGATTGTGGCCTTCAAGCATTTAAACAAAAGGACTAATGAATCCCCTGCCCCACAAACTGGCACCATTTTGCAGCCTTAAGACAAGAAGAGAGAAGATACAGGCTGCCACTGCTCAGCCACAACTGCAAGGACAGCCCTCCATCACCATGGTGCCTAGCAAGGTCACAGACCCGGATCTGAGGGAACTGGGAAATGGTAGGAAGGTTGGGTGAGGTGGAAGATGAGGCTGAATAGGCACTACTGTCTGTGTGTCATCTTACACAATCACCCTTATAAATTTAGGAATGAAACTGATAGATCATGTTAATATATTCTAAAATAGAATTAAGCTTTACTTATCTGTGATGCCTGAAATTTTTACAAGGGTAGCAAAGTGGTTTTTGTTTTTTTTTTTCTTAAGGTACACTTAATTTAGGATATTGGTTCAGACCAATTTCTTATTTCTGTTTTATTGTAGTTGGCAGAAAATATTGTTGGCCTTATACCTTGTCTTCTTTTCAACTATATCAGATGTTTTAGTAAAAGATATAAAATCTCTCAACAAACTGCCTCCATTTTGTTCTTTGACAGTCAGAGCTACAACAATACTATTAGATGTGCTTGTGAGTATTACTGATATTTTTAATATATTTTTTTAATAAATGCAGCAGGTGTTAACAAGAGAGCTTTCCAGAGAGAGAGAGAGTATGCATTGATTCTGCTCCAAGCAAGTTAAAATCTAGGGTTTGTGGTAGGGTCTGTCTTTCAGTTTAATATCCTGCTTATACAATATAATCAGATCACTGGCAAGATTAACATGGGAAAAGATAAATTTCTCAAGCCAACCCCCACAGACAAAGTGTGATTGCATTCCATATAACACATACCAAGTTCAGGACAGCTAAGAAAGCCAATGTTTGTGTTCCAACTGTATGAGAAAGTTGTTTTTGGATGTGGTAGCTAAGTGCGTGAAATCCCTCATTATTTAACTAGATTAAGCACCAAGCAAAACAACATTTACTGTCTGAGTGAAATAGCAAGTTCCAGAAAACTTGTGAAGGATTTCAGCTTCAGTAGGCTCAGGGGCCTTGGCATGCATAAAGACACGCTACATAAATTTGATTTATACAGGCTTCTTGGTAAGCAATCCCGAACTTTAAAAAAAAAAAGACTCACAGCCTTTTCCACAAATGCATTCCTGTTCCTTAGAGGAAAGGTCTCCTGACAGTTTTATCACTGTTCTTCCTACTGGTATGCAGAAGGAACAGCTTTCTTAAAAAGTGATTGTTTTCAGAGTATAAACGTAAGAACCTAGAATAAGCAGTAACATTTCACCACATGAATCTGTGAGATAATTCAAAGTCCACAAACCTAGTGAAACCTGAGTGCATCTTCTGTTGATTCAATAAATTATAAAACATTTCTGACCAAATAAATATAGCAGGTTGCTAGAAGAAAAATGCAGGTAGTTAATTTATATTTTTTATTTGTCCTGGGTTTTTTGGGGTTTTGTTTTTTTTCCTCCTATGGAGCTTTGTGCTTTTGTGTGCCTGAGTGAATATTTCTTGATTTTAGATGCATATGTAGTTGTATATGGATATATGTATGTTGGTATCCAGAAACCTCTCCTCTAGTCCCCTTCCATATAAGTAGAAAAAGTCAGACAGGGTATTTCATTTCAGGATGTAGAAGTATGCAGGCTATGATATTTGGGCTTTCTTTTTTTTGCTGTTGTTGTTGGAGAATTTCTTCAAGGAATGTTGTCAAAGCAGACTTAGATTTAACGGAAGGACATTATTTTTACAAAATATTACTGCATCAGTATAGATCTGAATAAAAATTAACAATCAGACACAAGATTACAGGATGTGATTAAAATTTATCTCTCAGTCACTCAAATATCATACCATTGATCTTTCCAATATCTGTATTTCACTAGTTCTTTAGACAACAAAAAGTGCCTAAGTTCAGAATAACTGAGGCAAAAAAAATTTCCTTTCCAATTGTTTCATCTTTGCTAAGACCATAGTCCTTTAAAACAAATCTCATAAAATCCCAAAGCAAATGAAAAACCTTTTATTTCTTTCTTTTAAGGCAACCTATTTTTTTTTTCCTGTTCAAGTTCTGATACTAGGCAAATGATGTTGCTGGGAAACATTTAACTTATCACAGCAAGCAATCTCTTTTAAACTTTTTTTGAAAAGTTCAGCTCATGACTGCAAAATAATTATGCTTTGCAACTGTGTTCTGATTAGATTTATCCTACAACATTTGTAATAGTTTCGGATGAAAGAGGAATAAAATTTTCTTTAATTAACTACTGTGTATTATAAGAGATGGGATAGAAACTCTGTAGGCTGGTTTATGATGTTTTTATTCATTTTGAACACCGCTTGACTTTAATGGGAATAGCTAAAGAACAGGGCTGAAAGGCAATGGGACTCCTCATGTGCTGGAACAGGGCCAGAGGCCGTAACATTTGGTAGCATGTAACTCTAAGTTACTCTTCATAGTATCCATAGAACTGCTCATTTCAAATGAAGTATTCAGTTAATATATCTCCACCTATGGCTGTGGTGAACACTAATTACATTTCTGTCTAAGAAATAGAAAGTCTGTCTGTGGTTCAACTGATAAACACACTTAGAAAAGGTAATTTTTTTCTAAACAATGGCATACTAAAAGTTTGGTAAAGTAAATGCTCAACTGAAATATCCTTGTCACCCTTTTCTTCAAAACAGGCCTTCAAATGGTGGCTTCTATCCCAGTTCAAACTGATCATAGATAATCTAAAGGCCTACAGTGAATCACTGCAAAGTCTAGATATCCTAGAGTAAAGATGAATATACAACTCTTCCATGACCATGTACAGTCTTTAACCATGCAGAGACTTTTTTTTTTTTTTTCCCAAGGGCAATGCCATATAATTTTCATAACCTGTAAAAAAAGATCTGTATTCATCATGCCATGTAGTTAATATTTCCTAGTCTATATCCCAACTAAGACACTGGCTAAAATAAGAGAAAATAACCCCTTCAAATACATAGAAATACTAATACTCTTATATATTAACTAATTGGATGAAAGCTGTTAAAACTGAATTAACTAAAATTTAGAAGGGCAAACTGAAATATAGATTGCAATAGTAGTAAGACAATGAAAAAAATCAGCCACAATGTGGTGGCAATGATACTTTTTTTAAGAAATGTCTTTCAACTGTTAGTGGAATATATTAACAAGAGGGAAAGAATTGAGCCTGATGCATTCAGTGTGCACCTAAATCATTTAGAGGAAGATAAAACTCCGTTGCTTTCACTTCTGTGTCTCCAAGTAACACTAAACCATTTGAACCAGCAAACAGTATAGAATAAAAGGATAAAAGCTGGAGAGATTTCAATGGAACAAATATATAATGAGTTTACACTTCTGCAAGTTCTAAAATAAAGAGAATATATTTAATAATGGTATTTTATGGAAGACACAACAGAAAATGAGCCAAAACATTACCAGCACAAAGTATGTATCTCATAGAAAAGCAAAATATTAGGGTGTGCTAAGATGACAAAAAAGTAATTTTTACTTTCAGCAAAGGAGCCAAAAGTTGAAGAAAATTTTTCACAAGGCCTGAAGGTGACTATGAAAATACTTCATAAACACCTTAAATGGAATATAAGAAACTCAGATCAGAAGAGCTATCCAAAAACTCCCCCTCACCCCGCTTCTAACCTGCTTAAAAGCCCTAGCTGTTTATGTTTCCTGGCAAGAATTCTTTCAAATCCCTACAGCTGAAATTCTGTACATGATCAGGAGTGATGCAATTGGATTGGCACCCCATCTCTGTCTCTCACCTGTGGTTGTGTTTGATACAGAAGCTTGGCAGTGCCTCCAGTCATTAATCACCCTCTTGAGACACTGTGTCTAAAATTGCACTGTGTCCAATTCAAAGCACAGAGGTCATGTAATACCAGCCTGATTCAGTAGATACCTACCTAGAAAATGCAAAACTTCTTCTCTACCATAAGTCAGAAGAAAGTGCTAGGAACTAAAAACCTTCACGTTCAAGGAGAATGCCTATAAGTACCAGGTTCAGAGCTTTTCCGAGTGCTGAAAAGCAAGTGTTACCCTTCCTGAGTTCTGAAGGAGAGAGACCTGTGCACCCCATAGGATGCAAAATGCATGAAGAGAAAATGGTGAAGGAAATCCCTTTCCTTAGTTAATGGTGAGGTTAAAGCTTGCATTGTTTGTCTTGAGTGTTTAAGTGTCTCAGAGCCCTTAAAATGCCCAACAGCAGGTCACTGGATGTCAAACTTAGTCTAACCCTTCAGGTGCCTAAAGTCAATGGTTATCTTATTGTTTAACCTATAGCTTCTGAAAGAACTTAATTTTAGATACATAACCAGATTCAGAAGTGCCTTTTCTGGAGAGATAAGTACTGTTCTCTACTTATAGCTCTTCTGCGCTCCAGATTTAAGCTGACAACCATCTAAATCCTAAAGACACCAAACATTTAGACTTACTGAGGTCTACAGTTAATATGGAAGGCATAAAACTGATATAAGGGCAATCTCCACAATTAGCTAGGAAGTGGAAAACTTAGTGTTAAGTGCCCTATGCCTTAGCTGTTGCAGATTTGAACTTGCACGTCTTATGGCCCAGGAAACTGTGTGCTCCACTGGGCAAATGAAGATGATTTTCTGTTGAGATGGGAGTTCAAGAGTCTCATGGGGACAGAAAAATAACAAGCAAAAGTGAATTGGAAAGGAACAGAGCCATTTCTTTGTCTCCTACACTTGGCACTCTGAAGCTTCCCTTGGCTGCTCTTCAATCTCAATAACTCGTGCATTCCTGGTATATAGGGGCTTCTTTTATAGGACTGAAGCAGTTCCCAATTCTCTTCTTTCATCTGGTTCCCAGGTTAGGCTACCTAGTTAGGCTAAGACTGTTGAGGAAAAGTAGAAGGGAAAGTCAAGTTTTCAACTGGAAAAAGGAGTCTCTGGGTTTTGGTCCTACCTTCCTTAACTGTTTGTCTGTAACTATCTGATGTTCATAACTACAGTCCAAAGAGCAGCATTGAAGAACTTTTACCACTTAATCAAATGCCATGACACCTAACATATGCAGACATGTTCAGACAGACCTACTATTGTTCTGCTCAGACTCTGAGCTGGTCAGAACTAGAAACTGATTAGCCACACTGGGCTGGCACTGTGCCAAAACTAACAAGCCATGGGCTTACCAGGTCAGGCATAGTGCCACAGCAAATCCTCTATGTGGCTTACGGGTCAGAATAGCTTCATGAAGCCAGCCTCAGAGCTAACACAGAGAAACTTCAGTCGGTTTCTTTACATACATGGAGCTGTGTTCAGGAACATAGCTCCTTGCTGGACCCTTTCTTTTTGTCTAGGCCCAAGAATTTTTTTGCCACAAGACACACAATGGCCCAACACCCAAAAAAGGATGGTGGATACTTTTTTCCAAGATACTATAGGGGCATGTTTAGGAGACATGGTTTAGGAGACATGGTAGTGTTGGTTGACGGTTGGACTTGATGATCCTAGAGGTCTTTTCCAACCTTAATGATTCTATGATTCTATGTTACACCTCAATATCCCGCAGCTGCTAAGGGCCTGGACTTCACTCATTTCTCCCACTCCCTGGTGGGGCCCCATTGCCACCTCTTATGTAGGGGACTGGCATCTTTAGCCTGGAAGCATAGCTGCCTGAGTTAGCATTGTGAATCTATTCAGGAAAACAGGTGTGTTATGGATTTATTCTGCATCTTTGAGCTTGACTGTATTACATTGTTCTTCTGGATTTTATTTTGACTTCTTGGTGCTGTTTCAAAACAATTTATAAGCCAATCTAAATCACTTCTGATTTAGACTGGAGTCCCACACTCCTTCCCATTTCATTCTATTTATCTGTATTGACAATTGCTCCACAGCTTAAGTGAGACAGCTGATGGAGTTAAAATAACAGACGGTTTTTCACAAAGCTAATTTTACATGATGCTAGCACCCTGAAATGATTTGTCAATTTCAGTTATGCTCCAATGTCAGGGAAGCTGAGGAAAGACATCACAAGTGACTATGCTCAGGGTGCAAGGTGGTGTCACAACAGCAGGTTAGATTGTCTTCAACTGTCTTGGAACACTAAAAAAAGATGTACTCCCATACTTAATTTCAGACTCCTAAATTAAAGGGCTAAATTATGAAATCAGTCACTTCAGACTACAACATATACAGGGCAGAGAAACAGGCACTTCCACACGGCTATTCAGAACAGCAGCCAGATGCATAGGCCTTGAAATGTCTTTTGGTAAAACCCCTCTCCTCATGAAGTCTAGGAAATCAAGACTCCTGATGTAACTACCTAGGTGGGGAGCTTAGAATTGGAGACAGTGAGCATTCGCATGGTTGCACTGAATGTCAGCTGTTAGTGACTAAAAGTGCATTATACTTAAGGTTTCTGTCCATGGAGAAGACATGAATGACAGGTGACTAAGGAGGAAGAGGAAATGAGAAAGCGGATATTTGAAATAATTTGTCATACCAGTAGGTCAGAATCCCCATGCCATTCATCCATCTTTCTTATTTTCTTTCAAAAACATTGGTCTTGAAGGAAAAAAAGTCTGAAAACAAAATACTTCCCCTGGTGAGAAGGAAATCTGAATAGTGATTCATGCTACTGAGCATACCTATCAACTGGTTGAAGTATGTAATAATGACTGTCTGTGCAGCCATCAAAGAGCATTTATGCACCTGCATTTTGAATTTGACACTGATGGGCAATGCAAGGGGGAATATGTATGTATGAGATCGCTGCATGGCCAATCTTCCCTATTTTCTTGATTGACTGATTGGCTGACTCACTACTGAGATTTGCCTCTTACCACTTAAAAGATTCTCTGCAGTATGGTTGTCAGTGAGAGGTTTTTTTAGCAAAAGAAGTCATTTGCAGTAATCAGGAAAAGAAAAGCAGCCATAGTAAACAGAACTAGGAGATATGACCTTAAATATCTTGTTAGTACTCACAAAGTCCTGGAACAGAATATCTGCAGCACAGTGCAGAGGGCAGGGCCAGGTTTTCCAGGTTTTTTAATGGCAGCTGAAAGGAAACCTTTTTGTCTTTATTTTATGTGATTTTGTGTTCATCCCAGGTTTAGCTGAAAAAATAAATATTTCTTACAAGAGCCTTTACATAGGTGAATAATTGCAAATACATTATCTAGCCACAAATAAAACATTTTAGCTAGAGCCTTTGTTTAATATGAGAAGTTTGCATAACCCTGTAACCACTATGACTGCTATGGTTACCTCTATAGAAGAGTAAATAATACAAGGCAGGGACTCATCTCTGGCTCAGCACAGTTCATGTCCCCACAGTTAAACTCTTCTACTGCCCAAACCAGAAATATGCCCAAATGGACACATCCACATATTCGCTTCACTTTTTGTCTATAGCTTAGTGATAGTTTCTTATTTTGTTTAGTCAAGGGAGAATATCTGCTGACAAAGAAAGGTGAAGCAGATTCAGCCTTGTCCATATGCTGTAAACCATAAGAGTCTGGATTTACACTATGGCATTTATCAGCTTAACTTCCATCCACTGCACTTTGAGAGTATGAGAGAATCAGCCTAAATTTGGAGTTGAAAGTGGGTTCACATGTGCATTTAATGATGTTAGAGATAATCCTCAGACTATTCAGCTTGAGAAAACTAGAAGCCTGTATGGGCACTGATTTCTCTTCTTTCACTAGCTGCGTTGGGAAGAAAGAGGAAAAATGTCTTCTTTAGCTTTTGGCTGCAGGTTTCATGGTAACAGAGGTGAGGTGTCCTGTGGGAACCTGTAGCGTGTTAAGACCAGTCGGGATTTGAGTCCATCCTCCTTAGGGATAACATTGTTATGTGAACCAACAACTTTCATTATCTGCAGGAAGTTGTTAAGATGCCACGTGTCTTTGTCGCTAGGGAATTTTCTGAGCAAAACTTCTACAAATGCTTATGGAATCTATTCTGAACTGCAGATTGCCAAACATCAAATACATCTAGCATGAGACAGTTCCACCCTCAGCAAGTTTGCAGATGGCAACACCAAGCTGAGTGGTGCAGTTGACATGCCTGAGGAATTGGATGCCATCCAGAGGGACCTGGACAAGCCTGAGAAGTGGCTCCGTATGAACCTCATGAGGTGCAACAAAGCCAAGTGCAAGGTCCTGCACCTGGGTCAGGGCAACCCCCAATATCAATACTGGCTGGGGGATGAAGGGATTGAGAGCAGCCCTGCAGAGAAACTTGGGGGTACTGATGGATGAAAAGCTGGACATGAGCCAACGATGTGCGCTTGCAGCCCAGGCGGCCAACCGTATCCTGGGCTGAATCAAAAGAAGCATGGCCAGCAGGTCGAGGGACATGATTCTGCCCCTCTACTCCACTCTGGTGAGTCCCCACCTGGAGTACTGCATCCAGCTCTGGAGCCCTCAGCACAGGAAAGTCATGGACCTGTTGGAGTGGGTCTAGAGGAGGGTCACAGAAATGATCAGAGGGCTGGAACACCTCTTCTATAAAGAAAGGCTGAGCGAATTGACTTTGTTCAGCCTGGAGAAGAGAAGGCTGCAGGGAGACCTTATTGTGGCCTTTCAATACTTAAAGGGGGCTTAGAAAAAAGATGGGGACAAAACTTTAATAGGGCCTGTTGCGATAGGACAAGGGGTAATTTTTTAAACTAAAAAAGGGTAGATTTTACTAGATATAAGGAAGAAATATTTTACAATGAGGGTGGTGAGACACAGGAACAAGTTGCCCAGAGAGGTGGTAGATGCACCATCCCTGGAAACATTCAAGGTCAAGTTGGACAGGGCTCTGAGGAACCTGTTCTAGTTGAAGGTGTCCCTGCTCATTGCAGGGGGATTGGACTAGATGACCTTTAAAGGTCCCTTCCAACCCAGACTATTCCATGATTCTATGATTCTATATTTATCTGGACTGGGAATGTCTGTCTAAGAACTCTTGAAAACTCTCATCTATAAAGGGATAAGAAAGCAAGTTTTGTTATTCTGGTGTTTTAGATTTAACCATTTCTACTAGTGAATGCAGCTTTTCACACAATAAGAGTTGATGACATTTTGTCTTGAATTCTCCCTTTTCTCCCTGCAATATACATAAAAACTCTATTTTTGCAAGGCAACGGTAGACCAGGGCCCATAGAAAATTTTTCCTGACATGTTTTTTTTGGAAGGTGGCAAGTGGGATTTTGGTGTCAAATGGATTAATTGAGTTAAGTCATTGTATTTTGTTTTATTTATATACATGAAGTATGTAATTTTTTAAGTCTATATGATGTGGATACTTAACCACTAGTGCAAAAGACAAAACTTTGACAGTATTTCTTTTCAGGAGACATTTAATCTTTTTTATACTCCTTCAGGTAGAAGAAGTCCATAAGAGATGATGACAAGATGGGTATATATATAATTTGCAAAGACTTGTGGTGGAATATCAAATCACAGAGATTAGTTAAAAAGAATCCTGCAGGAAGGGTTTAGTTCAGTCAACATGTTTCTTTGTGAAAGTGATTCAGATCTGCTTTGTGCTGTGACTTAAAAATATCTTTAAGATTTGAGTATAATAAGATGTGCAGTTGGAGACTAAGCCTAGAACCTCTGAGTCTCAAAATTAGGAGCTGCTGTTGCTACTGTTTCAGCAAAATACAGATCTCCCAGTCATGCATGTGGCAAATTACTGGTAACCGTTAAGTTTGTTTCTAAAAAACATGCTCCTACAGTAAGTAGGCACCAAGTAGGCTTTCATCGGGGCTCATTAGCTCTGAGTCAGTCTCCTGCTATGACTTAAGATATGAATTAGAACTTAGAATTTAGGCAAAGTAAACTCATATAATCTCAAAGTCTGTGTAAAGCATGCTTGCATCTGCCTACAGCAGACACACTGTAGTCCTATGCTCAGGGCTCAGGGCGTTAAAAGTGAATAGAGAGTCCCTAAGAATAAATGGGGACTGGAAAAGGAAAAATACAGGAATGAAATGTACCTGCATGAAAAACTAGAGGAAAGGACACCCAGATGAAATATTTGTTTTTCAGGGAAAGTGAAGACAGAAGACGTTGTTCATTCTTTATCATAAATCCTACTTGTATATTCAGAGAATATTTTTGAGCCATCTTTCAGACAATATCTTATTTCTCACATTGAACTGAGAAAGCTCAAAAAGTATGATCCTGTCTTACTGATATTTTGCCATACCTATTTATTGATGCAAAATTTGGATCTAAACTAATAAAGTTTAGACCACTACCGTGATAGTCCCAGGACCACCTAAAGGAGGCTGTTCAGGACTAGGGAAGCTGTGGAATAGTTTGAGTCGAGTGATGGTAATAGCAACATAATTCCTAAGTGTGCTGAGACAGAACTGGACTGACGAGAAGGAAATCTTACAAATACTTTGAAAATATTTTATAGATTAAAAACACACTAAGAGGACAATAAAAATGATAATGCAGCAAAAACAATAGCAAAAATACACTCGGATCAACGGAACTCCTTGAAGTTAAAAGAACTCAATAAAAGGAAGGAAAACTATGAATTTCAAAAAAAGCAACAGAATATTTTTGTACTAATGGACTCAGGACAAGATGCAATTCAGGAACAAGTGACCCAATTCCAGTTTCAATACTAATATTTCCCATGTGATTTGCCCAGCTTTTACCTAAAAACAGACGCGTAAATAAAGAATGAGAAGTGGAAGCCAAATCTTGCAGTCTTGCTGGTTTAGGTTACCTAGAGCTATACTGCCATTGATTTCAGTGAAAGTTTTCCCTGGGTTAGAGGTGTAGAGGAAGGGGTGAAACAATAACAAAAAGCAAAGGATTGATTTATTCTGCTTTGGCATTCCGTGAACTAAAGAGACAGACCCCTGCTCTCTAGTCCCTCTGCTTTCCTTCATTTCTATGCTCATAATTTTACTATCCTGACAAGTCCTCTGTAAACAGCCTGTTTTAACCCACTTGGCAGCAAAGGGCTCTTATCCCTGTTGTCCTAAAATCCATAAGTCTCTTTTTCAGTCAGGCTTTCTCTGATGCAGGAAATTAGTCATTCAGATCTGCATTAAATCTTAGGAGAGCTAGGACTGACCCCTGCAGCTCTTCTCATATAATAGTGGGCTCAGGCAAGGTAGCAGCACTGGAACATCTCAGAGCCCCAGTCTCTTCAGGTGTCTTGAGCTGCCAGTGGGTGACCCTTTGCCAGGGCTAGTTTTCAAGCTGCGACAAGCTGTAGCCTCTCACTTTAGGATTCCCACCCTCAGTGACACAACTGTGTCCAGGTTGTCTGCAGAGGGCTAGCAAGTGATATCAGTAAGCTGGTCTCAAGCTTTAAGTGCTGCAGAGAACCTGTGGGGGTTTCACAGACCCATTATTTTGTTTATTCATTTGGGTTGAGGTTTTATGCTTAGACACAGCAGGGCACAGCAGAGGCAATCAGGAGAAGTGGCTGCACCTTCCCTGTTCTGCTCTGCTCCAGAGGCCATTACAGTCCTTCACTGACACATTAAGGAACCAGGAACACCTGCAGATTCTGAAGTCAACTTCTCTGAAGCTGCTGAACTGCTTCAGTTCAAAATTCCCTGTAGCAAGAGAGGCATAAGGATTCTCTTCCCAATCCTAAAGTTTCTCCTGCCATGGCAAACTACTTCAGCCAGGGCCTCTTTGAAGACCTACCAGCAGACCCAAGAGCTATCACATGCTGTGTGTCCCCTGGGGGACTTCTTACCCTGCTCCTCGTGTAGACTGACGAGGTCCTGCACACTGAGTGAAATGCTCAGACCATCAGCTCCTGCCTCACATCCAGCCATTTGCACTGCACTGCACTCTCCAGCCCCCTCTAGAAGCTTGGTCCCCAGATGCAGACATCTGGCCTGATCTCTGAGATCCTGACCAGTAGCTTAGCACTAAGGGAGCTATGTGGAAGGAAAAGCAGACACTCTTGAAAAGATGCCTGTTAAAACCACTTTCCTCTACAAGCAAGTTCTGAAAGCTGCTTCTTCCTCACATTGTTCAATGCACACATCTCGCATCAGCATTTTAGGACTCCTAGGCTGAGGAAGAATAGAGTTGAGAAGTGCATCAGTATAGTTCCTCAGCAATGTGCACTGGCCATGGCAAGAGGTAGGATCCTTTCATAAGTTTTTAATCTTAAATCAGAGCTATTTCTTCAAAACTTTAACAAAATCCCTTGTCTTACAGTTCTCCAAACATATCTAACTGCTTTCTTAAAAAATATGAACACAGCACTGGCCACCTTCCAGCCTTTCCAGTTGTTTTATTTATTGTTTTCTTTAGCTGCTTTGCTTTTTAATTGCTTCAGTGCTCTGAGTGGATGAATGCCATCGGGCCCTAGTGATTTACTGCTATTTTGTTTTCTGTGCTCAGCTAACTCTTGAGTAGATACTACTCTACTACTCTATCTTTGCTCATGTTTCAACTTGATTGCCCACAAAAAATAACTTCTGAACAAAAATTTCCTTACCTTTAAGAGTGAAGACTGATATAAAGAATTCATCTAATTTCCCTACAGTTTATCTTCTTTAATTTTCCTTTTAGCTATTTGGTGATAAAACAGACCCTCATACTTATATCTGACTTCAGTCTGCAGTATTTACTGTGCATTGGGATATCTTAACATCTTTAGCTCTTTCTTTTTCACAATTCCTCTTTACCCCCACCTCCATCACTAGGTGAAAATTGTGCTGTCATGCCACTTAATATGTGCAATGTCAAAAGAGGATTTCTGAAAACAAAAACTAAACCTTCATTCCACTGAAATCAATAAAAATTTTTTCATCTCCAATGAAAAGTATTTCAGGTAGCAAAAGCTTACCTTTCCAAATTTAACTACTGTTTATGCCTAGAGAGGGAAAGGAAAGGAAGACAGACAGCTAGAAGGTCCAAGAATCAAAAAGCTGTGACTTCTAGAAATGAAAGAAAAGCATAAGTTTCCTAAAATCTGTAGATGTTGCATACACAATACCTAGAAATATTGACCCAGCAGTATTTTGTAGTTACTTTGCTTTAAGAACTATCCCTTCTTGTAGGTAAGGTAGGTGAAATCTATTTAGTACGTATCTGACACAAAAAATATTACTCAGGATTTAATGCCACCAGTTTTAAGCACAAGCCTATTTTTACAAGTCACCTTTAGCAGGGCTGTGATCTGGATGTTGAGATTTTATAGAAAGACAGCTGCTACAAAAAATCACATGGCATACAACATGTGCCAGCACAAATATTCATGAGGTTACACCTGTCTAACTCTTTTCCTTTCCCATCTAACTCCTTCTCTTGCTTTTCTCCAGGAAAACAGGGTCTGGTTTCAATCCAGTTTATCAGGTGTGAGCTTTGATGTGTTTGATAAGTCCAAGCTTTAGGTGCCATGGTAAAAGTCATCTCATTTGGTTCTAAGTTTTTTAATTAACCTTAGTTGACAAAGAGCATTTCACTTAATAATCTCTTTTCTTTCTGAAGAACTAGTTCATTAAATCATGGGGAGTTTTTATTAATAAATGGAAACACTGAATTACATTTGCCTGCTGATGTAAAACACTGAAGTAAGACTTCAGTGGGCACAAATCAAAATCAAACTGGATCCTTCCTGTCTTAAAAGCATTTGTAGGATTTTGAGTGCCTACCGAGGAGAAATTCAGAAATTATTTTATCTTGGACTCTTTGTAAGGCAATTAAATATGAAGGAAGTTAATAGTAAAAATGAACCTTTTAGACACGATTATGAGAAAAGGTACTTAGCTGAATTTTATTGTTGCATAATTGTCTGTGTGCAAAGACAATATCATAGCTGTTTTGTCTGATGTTGTAAGAGGAGATGGTTGAACGATAATGAATAAAGAAGGTAGGTTCAGTCACAAGCACAAGACTTCTGATGGTCTTGTATAGTTTCTAATGTGCTTTTTAGCACTGAAAATATAAATAGTGTTTTTCAACCACACAAACTTCTGTGCCTATAAAATACAAATTACTTTTGTCAGTTTGTTGATATTTTTGCAAAATTTACATTTTCAAAATATAGAACAGTTACCTACTCTTTCAATCCAGCAAATTTTAACATTTGAAGGAATCTATATTGCAAAAATAATTTTTCAATTGTAGAAATTAATCCTGAAAAACAGTAGTCTAATATATGCTCTTGATTATGTGGAACATTAATATCTTCTCTCAGTCATCTTCAGGGTAGTTGGCCCACTGAAAAAACTTGTGTAATCAAGCTACCAACAGCTAGCAAAATTAGTAAGCAGTGGATGAGATTAGGCAAGCCTGTAGTGTGAAGAACAGCTTTTAATATCATGTGATTTCAGGACAGAAAGCATTCAGTCCTGGCAGGCAATATTCTCTTATACAACATGTCTATGGACAAAGCTTGGAGGCCCTCCCACACAGTGGTGCCCTCTTACAGACCTCTTCTCTGTTTTTTCAAAATGTGACATTCATTCTTTCCCCAAGTGTGCTCTCAGCAGCTGCCTTTCTAGGGAGGCTGTGAGATGCCTACCTTTGACACAGGAAGTTCAGCATTCAGAGCTGTGTCCAGGTTAGCATGCAAACTGGACTTCTAAAGATCAAGTTTGTCTAAGTCAACAATATGCGTACAAAGTCTTTTTCACAAGAAATATCTATAGCTCTGGAACAGTAAGACTGCTGATTTTGTAAAAAGAAAGGACTGACAAATTTATGAGGAAGTCTTCCCTGCAAAAAAATCCAGGGATCATGCCTGACCAGTTCTGCTTCATTACTTTAGCAGTTATGTAGTTTCTGCTAATTGCTGTGTGAGTCTAGAAATGAATCCTGGCAACTTGGCTGGTACTGCTTGTAAAAGGGATTGCAACGAAACCTTGACTCTGAATTTTGCATAAATAGCAAACTGTCATATTGCTTGGAGCTTTCTTTACTGCCCTGTTGAATAATTAATGACAAAGTCTGAAAGGGCAAGATTGACTCTGCAAAGCACATTATCTGGAGCACATTTAGAAAAGATTTTCTTTACTTTCGTCCCAAAAAAGCAAATGCCTTTTTGTTGTTCTGATGTTTTTGTTTCATTTGCCCTTTTCAGCCATTCTTAGATCACCAGTGCACAGCATTTTGCTTTGTTTAAAAAAATTGCTAATAAAAATATTGATATTTAGTTGAAGTGTATTGATTTTGCTGCTGAGGCAGGCAGTGTTGTTTGGTAATTAGAGCAGTAGGATTTAAAGCTACAGTTAGCTTTGGGGTTTGGTTTTGGGGTTTGGTTTGTTTTCCGTCTTATAGAAAATATTACAGCCTGGAAAAGAAAACAACATCACAAGCTCTACTCAAGTTTATACAGGTGTATTAAACAGATAAATGTATTATCCTATATTTGTGGAGTAATAATATATAAACTGGTGACAGTTAATCTGCTTCTGTTGATTTGTCTAACTCTTTTTATCACTGGGAGTCCCTGTAAAGAAGTGATCCTGACTTTGAGAAGCTAATCTGCCACAGTAGGACAACTTGTTCTTTGAAGGGAGGATGTGTTGTGTCTATGCCACCAGGGAATGATAGTTTAAATAAGCCTTATTATAACCAGAAATTCACAAGGAATCAAAAAATGGAGAGACCAAACATGAGCTGCATTTGTGTAGTATGAAACCAGAGCATTCCAGCATGGTACTATCATTGCAGGGGTTATAGGAGGTGTGTGAGCCATTCAAGTTCATGAAGTCAGAGGTGAGAAACAGTTCAGTCAGTAGTGAGGGTGTGAGAAGTAAGGGACAGGCTTTCTCTGGCATGCAGGAAAAGAAGGGTTGCTCCTGTCCAGCCTCATGTATACACTGTAAGCAAGCCATGCCCACCCTCAGCACAAGGATGTTTTAAGTGCCTTGGAAGACTAAATTTAATAAAAACAACACAGTTAAATGGTCGCACTGAGTAGATATTTTGATCAATACTGTTCAAATAGTATTATGGTTTATTACTCTTATCCTGGTCATATAGCTGATGTTTGGCATATTTCCATCAGAAGATGGGATTGGTGTCAGATAGAAGTATAGCCTTTGCTTAGTTTATGTTGATGAAGAACATACAGCAGTTCTGTTTACTTGAACACAATCAGGAAAACAACAGCAGGCTTTATCTTAAAACATCCTCACATGCCTTTCCAGTCAGACTAGTTTTCCAAGAGCTTTGTTTCAGATATGGTTATTTCCCTGGCTTTCTCATCTTCTTCCACTTTTGGTTGTTGCAAATTAATATTTTGTTTCTGACACTTTCACATCTTACACTAGTCAGTGCAGTGATATACTGGACATGCCGGACACAGTTTAATTGCTGACTGTCTTTAGATGCAGTATAGGCTGTAATTTTAGTGGCTTGCAAGCCAATCTAATTACTGGTTGCTCTAGCATCATTTCATCTTGCAGTTCCTGGCTATGCATTCCAGTCTCTTCCTTGTGCTGGCTCCAGTGCCTGCCAGGCCCTGCGTTCAGCACAGTAAGTCAGCACAAAACTAACCCTACAGTAAAGGCAAGTGGTTTTTGCTGATTCGGCATTCTGCATTAACTCGGCTGGAGCTGGGCCAAGAAGGGCTGATGGAAGGAGGGGGAGACCCTGGCAGGCAGCACTGAGATCAGTTTAGGCTGCCACTGGGCAAACCCTTTAGTGTCTTCCACAGCTGTTTCTCCACAGTATCTGCACCTAGCGCATAAAATAACCTTTTCTATCTAACATAAATAACAAGTGGCTAGTGTGTCAGTCAGCTTTTGCAGCACCTATCTTTACCCACAAACTGAAGGCACACCTGAAGGCAGTCATTAATACTAGCATTGTAGCACATTTCTGCTAGTTTAACAGTATTGTCAACAACTGGAAATATAATGCTTTACTTTTGCTAGAAGTTGTATTTATCTGCTTAAAACTATCCAAGAAGAATATCAGGATAACAGAGTTCCAATCACAGTATAATAGCAGAACCTACAAAATTACCTAAAGCAAGATGAATAGGTAGTATGAAAACAAGAGCAGCTAGTTTGTAGTGTTACAAGCTTTCTTAAAAATGGATATGGGTTATCTTACATTGCTAACAAAGCCTTCAATATTTCCCTTGGCAGTATCATCTTCTGAAGAAGGATGTCTTTGTCAGGTGAATGGTGAAATGCCTTCACCACTCACAGGAGGAGGGGGGTGACCCCTAAATGTGGGATAACAAAAGTCCCAGATTAATAGTCCTAGGTTGCAGGGCAGATCAGTATGTATCTAGGGAGGTCTGGGGTCACTTGTTAAGTGGTAGAGAACAGCAGGGAGAGGTCTGCAAACTGTGTTGGGGAAAGGTCTATTGAGATGACGTGATATGATATAAAAGGTACTTGATCATTTATGGCTGGATAAGAAACAGCACAGGAAATGGGTGATTTAGTACATCTCCCATCTGTTGTTTTTGGATGATTCTGTATCCTCCCCCTGCCCCTTTGCTGGGGATAAATAGACTGTACTTTTCACATAAAGAAACCTGTTCTGCTCCCACTACTGTCTGTTGTAAGCGCAGTTTAAGAATCCTTTAAATATAGCAATTAGAGTGCTAGTGCTTTTCCTGTCTCTCTTTTTCAACTCTCTGTCAACAGAAATTTATATTTGCTCCTCGTAGATTTTCTTCACTTAAAAGAAAAGAGACAAAGAGAAAAAATATATTTTGCTTTTGCAGAATAGAAAACATAACAGCTGGAAATTCATAACTTATCTAAATAGTCACCTTTAAATTTGCTCTGAATGAAGGATTAATTGAAGCTTCTTTAATATGTATACTTAAGTCTATCCAGATCCCAAGCCTTTCACTGTTTGGTGTTTTTAATGGATGGCTCAAACTCATCTGGCCACAGTGGTGTTTTAAACAATTTAGGTTTTGGAAGAATCAACAACTTTAAATGCTTGGCCCAGCCATCATGAGCTTCTCTGGATTGTGTTTAGTTGCATCAAGTTTCTCTCAAAAATTGCAGCATTCTTTCATTATTTCCTGAAATTTAGTAATTATGGTCACACTGTTGGTATTTTAAGACACACAACAATAACCAGGCTGAAGATATCTGATGAGTCAAGCACTTCTCCAAGCATATTCTTCACCATTGACTTAAAAATAGCATCTTGATTTAGATATAAAAATGTAAGGGTTTCTTTCTGTGTGTGTTGAACAACAATTGTGAATTAGAGCATTTTCTGACCATTTTATTCTGGAAGAGTCTGTAAAGTACCTCTGGGTTCCTGGTTTTAGTTTCTTTTCTAATTTACTTTGTTTTGACGTTTTCTTTCCTCCTGTGATTTGAATACAATATTATATAGCTTTTCAGTATGGTTTTCATAGCTTCTCATAACAACGAGAGAGACATTTCCTCCATTGTGTTTGCTTCCAAACACATTTGAGTTGTTTCTTTTGTATAATGTTCTTGCAGAAGCAGGTTATTAAGCCTCCATTGGGAGAAATACAGAGGATGAGTTTCTAGTCCTTTGTTCATGAATTTAGACATGTGATCTTTCAAGACTGTATTTCCTATATTTCAGTAAAGTGTATTATTTAATAGATATTTGGAGGCAAAACCAGTCCCTTTTCTCTTCCTTTTTTCCCCCAATCAGTTATATCAAAATGATAATAAAAATATTTCTGACTGGTTTTCTTCTCATTTATACCTGTTTTTACCTATAATACTCCCAGTTTACAACAGAGTAAGTGTGGAATGTATTTAATAGTTGTTGATGACTGCCAGGCTCACATTTTAGCTCCAAGAAAAATTACATAAAGACTTCAGTTTTTCACACAACAGTGTGGCTAGAGAACTCCTTCAGCTGGATTATAATATAGTGATGCCTTAGCTGTATTCTGTAGGTTTTTTTGTTCAAATCCTACATTACAGAGTTCTAGCATACAGTGGGACACTTTTATTGGTAATAGAGTTAAACCACATTGTCCAAGGATAAGCAGGGAATAAGCCCAGGTAATAGTACTGCCAGGGCATTATAAAGACCTATCATAGAGGTAGCACAATCATAACATATGTGGAGAACCATTGTTAATCATGCTATAGATTATTTTCTAGGACAACATAGGAAAGTTAGTTGAACCAAACAAAACAAAGGGAAATGTTCCTCTTTTCCTTAGCAGCTGAATACATAACTGGAACGAGCTGTTACTACTAACGCATAGTCAGTTTGGACTAGTCAGATACAGTTAAATGAGGTTTTAAGGGATACATTTTATCAACCATTTGATGACATTTATTGAAACAGGTCCATCAGAGAGGCTATGTTTTCTGATGCTTTCTCCCAGAAGCAGAAAATAAGAGAGGGACAAGAAATCAGAACACTAAACAGCAGGGTCCCTATGATAAAGAAAAAAAAATCCAAAATCCAGAAAAACATCCTTTCTCCATCCCTAACACATGATAGAAGGACAAAAGCAACAGAAGAAGAGGATTGGTACTAATGAGGTACCAACACTGCAGAAACAGATAAGTAAGCAGGATTGCTCCACAGCTGAGCTCTGAATTTGGATGTATACCTAAAGAGCTTCAGATGGTGCACTGAGAATAACCCTGAAATAACTCTGAAAGCCCAGAAGATGCTTCACATTTCCAGGAAATCTTGATTGTGCCAATGTAGGTAATAGCAGGCAAGCACATATTTTTCAGAACAGTCAGTTAGTTCATCAACTGTTGTGGAGAAAATGGACATGCTACTGAAGCTGAATGAGTGCCTGGAGATGAAGAAAGGAGATCTAATGCAGGCCTTACAAAATGGAGAAACATCTAATAAGCCTATGAGAGGCATGCTGCATCATCTAGCAGGCTCAGAATTAACTCTTCTGCTTCCTCCACCAGCAAATATCATCCCTATCAATAGCCCCTGTGAGTTGTAAAAGAGCAGTGAAAAAGCTACTTTATTGCCCCTGCATCACTATAAATTCTGTAAGATGAGAAGTGGAGATTACTGAAAAAAAGAGGCAACATATTATTATCCGTTATCCTCCTGACAATGGTTGTATGAGGAGACAAACTAGGGCCATACTCTTCCTTCTTTTTCCCACTACTGAAGGTGAATTGGGTGTCCATGTCCAGGTGTTGGCCGCAGGGGTCTGTAGGGTGGCTTCTGTGAGGAGAGGTTGGGGCTGCCCTGAGCTGGGCACAGCTGGTTTCTGCTGCTCCAACAGACCCGCTGCAGCACACAGCTGAGCCCATCAGCCAAGTGGATGGCATCTCTGGGAAAACATATTTAAGAGAGGGCAAAACCACAACACAGCAGACTAGTTGCAGGGGGAGGAGGGGGAAAGGTGAGGAACAGCCCTGTGAGCACCAGAATCAGAGAAAAGGAGGTGCTCCAGGCACCAGAACAGCTCCTGCAGCCTGTGGAGTTATCACAGTGGAGCAGATAGATAGTTCCTGGAAGGAACTATAGCCTATGGCGATGACTCACTTTGGAGAGGTTTGTGAAGGACTGCATCCCATGGGAGGGTCCCCACGCTGGAGCAGGGAAAAAGTGTGACAGGGAAGGAACAGCAGAGAGGACCTGTATGGAGTGACCACAACTCATATTCCCCATCTACTTATGAGGCTCGGGGGGAGGAGGTAGAGGAGTTGGAAGTGAAGGAGTGAAGTTGCGCCTGGGAAAAAGGGGGTTGGATGAAGGTGTTGTTTTAGTTTTTGTCTTTGTTTCTCACTACCCAAATCCATCTTAACTGGCAATAAATTAAATGAAAATATTCTTCCCCAAGTCAAACCTGTTTTGCCCATTACAGTAGTTGGTAAGTAGATGATTTCCCTGCCTATATCTCCATCCATGAGATGTTTCATCTGCCTTTTTGAGGAGGGAGAGTGTGTGAGCAGTTGGGTGGGTGTCTGGCTGTTGGCCAAGGTCAACCCACAACACTCTCAATATTTAAAAGTCTGTTTGAAGCAACAAAGTGCTATTCAAAATGTCAGTTTTATTGTAGCAAGTTTATAGAGGGATCAGTGAAGACTTGCTCCTACACCAGCAAAGTCAGTGCCTTTCATTGACCTTCACAGGATCATGGGGGCTAGATCCAGCACTGTGACACCAAAAACACTATGATTTATTCTTAGAGATATATTATGCAAATTCGATGAGAATTGTATGTGCACTTGCCTTAAATTTGGCCTAAGGGGCTCACATTTAGCAAGCCAACGAGCTGGAAAATACAAGCCAACAAGAAATGAGAATGAATGTTCTTTTTCCTTCCTCCCCCAGGAATTTCATGAAAAACTCAGATTGCAAATTGAAAGGTTTTATCAGTGGACTTACCTTTGTTATTTGTATGCATTTATTTTATATGGAACAGAACCATTTCTTCTGTACTTAATAAAAAGTGTTTTGCTTTGTCTATTCCAAAGCCAAGAAAAAAAAAGAGAAACCCCTGCTTCCTTTCACTCTAGCACCTCCTCATATATTTAAAGAGAAATATACAGAAGAATGGCATTTTTGACAGCCTTTCTATACAGAGCTAATAATGAAACAGCAGAGAATGGAAGAAGACCTTTCTTTGTATGGAACAGAAATAGTAGACTTGAGAGAGAAACAGATGGAAGAGTAAAATAATGCTTGGATTGCTGTCAGCAAAAGTGTTGTAGTTGGCTCCTTTCCTGTCCCTGAGGAAGTCCTAATGCTGGGATAGGCTCCTGCTGCCCAGAAGATGACATCAGTGCGATATGTTCCTGTGATGAACTGTGACTTCTGACTGTCACGCCGAGTCTGTCATGGGACAGCAGTACTTTGTACGGACACTGACGAATTTTGGACTTGAAAAGCTGCTTCAGCCAAATTCTGTTTTAACTTTTGAGCACAATAATAACTCTTAACTGAAAAAAAAAAAAAAAAAAGTAATAATTACCCTAATAATTACCTCAAAAATACAACACAGAAATCATTGTTCTTATTTCTCTTAATGTGAATCATAACCTGCCTTCTGTTTCTGCAGTTTTCAGTGTTTATAAGCAGGAGTTATACTTTTCTCAGGATATCTCTCTCTCTGAGATGACTGTGATGAATTGCATTTGAATCTTTTCTAAACTTCTATTAAGTTAACAATTAAGAGGAAACAATAAGCTATGTTTTCTTCCAAAAAATTTCAGAGTGTATATATTTATCTTAACCTAGCCCATTGAATCCCAACATTAAGAATGAATCACATATTGCAATGACAATTAGCAGACTATAAAGATAACACAAAATTTTGAGTTTTGGGGGATGAGCTGGGGAGGTAAAATGTCCTATGCATGTGTTTTAAATTACTCATTGTGGCTGAGAGCTAACAAAACAATTCCATGCCTGAATAGTATGTTTCCATGACACAACTGATCTCTATATAGTTTGCATTTTTAAAATTCTAATTCCTGAAATGATTCAAGAATCTTAGTTTCCTAGTTCTGAATCTTGTGCAGCTTACATATTGAAAAATTAGAAGGCAAATAAAATACATTTCTACTCATATTTTAAATCATATGACTTTCAAGCCATTGGCATGATTTGGATTTACAGATTTTGAACACCCAAGATTAATTATATCATAAGTCGCTAGTTTTAGGAGGGTTCAAAAACTGTTTCTTTTTTAGTTGGTTGGTTGGGGTTTTTTTTCCCAATCCAGTCAACATTGCAGTTGTTAAAGGAAATTGAAAATGCCTTTTACTATGCAAAATCTCCAAACTTTAGAATATGCATGATGTCAAAGCTTGTGTGTTTTATTTGCCACAGTAATACCAATGGTCCAGTATTCACCCAGAAATTATTCATATAATAAAAGAATACACTTCCTGGGTGAGACTCAGGAAAAGGTGATCATCTTCAAGAGTTTTTTTCCCCCTCATATAAAATCAAGTTTATAAAAATAAAGACAAAGAAATAAATGGGAAGAGGAGAGAAAAAGTGAAAGCAAGAAAAAGACAAATGAGGAAAAAAATGCAGTAAACAAAAAGAGAAACAAATTACACATTAAAAAAAATGTTCCCTCTTCTAAATGCCATTAGAAAAAGAACACTTTATTTGGTTGCTGTTTCTTGCCAATATTCAAGAGCTGAAGAGGTGGGTATTTTCACAAGAATATGATAAAGTTGTTTGGGAGGGAGGAAATCCTGGGAAGTCTTCCAGACCACCCCCATACCCCCACAATAAAAACTGTTTATCTGGCCTGATTTTAATACACCATTAATGTTTGTATCTTCCCCTAAGCAGCTTCGTCCAGTGCTTCACCTCACTTGCTGTGATGCTTTGTGCAATATCTAAACTGGATCTTCTTTAATATAGATCTCTCCTCATCGTATTCCCTCGTCACATACTATGGACACAGAGAATAGATTTCCTTTTCTTTGCAGCAGCCTTTTTGCATCCCTGAGAACATGCTCCTCCCCAGTGTTTCTCTAGGCTAAACATTTTTCAAAAAGTTTTCCTCATGTTTTCCAGATATAGAACATTCTTGCTGCTTTATGACTGATATATCTCTTATTTGCAATGTTGTGCCCCAAACTGAAGAAGTAGCCTATCTGAGGACTTAAAAATGCTGAGCAGGGAGAAAAGTATTACTTCATGTTTTTGGCAGCATGAAGGCCTCCTTCTGTTTCCCAGGGACATGTAATGTCTATTATGTAACACTATGGTTTTTATTGTATTTGCATTTTCCACAACATCAAGCCATTGTTGGTTCAAATTCAGACTGGGATAAAATATAAAAGCTCAGACTGTGATCACCTGTTATCCCTTTTTGTTTCTGATACTGTATTTTTCTGATGATTCCTGCCTAAGTGTTGTTACTTTTATTGAACTGTATCCTTTTTTCCAGATCGTACTTCTGCTTGTCAAAATCATTCTGAACTCATTCCTATCCTCCAGTATACTTGCAGTTCTTCCTGTCATCTGCAAATTCAATAAGAATATACTCTGTTCCATCAACGAGATTACTAACAGAAATTTTAACAGCACCAGACCTTGGCTAGATCCCTGCAAAATCCCAGTCAATACATTTCTCCATTTTGTCAGTAGCTACTCTGAGAATGGCTTTTCAGCCAGCAATAGTAGTTTAATGTACACTGTGTGTTCATTTCATTTCATAAACATCATACTTGAAGCTTTCCTTAAATCAAGCTGCATGGCAACTACCACTTCTCTTCAATTCATGATGTCTGTTACCTGTCAGAGAAGGATATTTAATTGTTTTGAAACAATTTATTCCTGACAAATCCATATTGTTTGATTGCTTGTATGCATGTAGGTAGCTCCTGTTAACCTGGTCAGCCTTAAATTTTGCCCTGAGGACAATATGTTAATGAAATACTCATCTGTGCTGGAAACAGAGTTCATCAAGACAAAAGCTTCAGTAGTAATATTTCAAGTTACATTTTTTTTTCCTGTCTAAATGCCATATTGAACTTTTACTTCTATCTCAAGTAATGCAAATGGAATTAATTTCCACTGCAAATGGAATTAATTCAAACACATCTTTCTTGTCCTAGTCTTTTTGGAGAACACAAAACTTTTTCCTTAGTAAATTGGCAAAACAAAGAAATGCAAAAACTGAGTGTCCTGTAATGAATTAAGAAATTTGGACTCATGTAATGTATTTACATTAATGCAGGCCAAATGAAATCTTATATACAGGATGTGCATTTTCATGCAACATTAATATTGGCTCAGTCCAGCTCAGCTGCTTTTTGTAGTTATGATTCACAGCCACTGTGATGATCTTATGTACTTTCACCATAGCTGATTCCATGCTCTTCTATGGTGTGTAATATTATAATCTTAACCAAAAAAAAAAGCTGATATTTTCAAGTTGAGATCACTGCTATAGCACACCTTCACAGCCATGTGAAAAATAATGAAACACTGGGAACTGCTGATGTTAATTCAAATGAGATTATGCTACACTAGATGTTCTTTTCACTTTAGAAACAAGGGCCAAGTAAAACAGATTACACATTCTTTAATGGAGAGGATATGATCTGACACAGATGAGATGGACACAAATTTGTACTCTGGAGGGTTAAATAAGAAACTAAAATGCCTTTATCTATTATAATTCAGGAGAACTAACATTAATTCCTGAGCACATTGAAGGGTTTTTTTTCAGAATGCTTCTAAGAGACTTAAGAACCTGTATTTTGCAGTAGATTTTTGCAAAACATAGATCTATTAAGAAAGACAGAAATCACTTAACCAAATAAGAGATTTATAATAAAGATAATATTTAAATTGATAATATATCAATTGATAATATATCAATTATAATTCATACATATATGTTTAAATAGATTTTATATAATAAAATGTTTATAATTTATAAATTATAAATATTATAATTTAATTATATAAAATTTTATATAATAATGTCTAATTTATCAAGCCATGTTCAGGTGAGATTGTCTACATCTTGACAGTCAAATCTTTTTTTTTCTCTCTATACAGATTTTGAAAAGCAACATGTGCTTAAAAATACAGTGTGCAAGCTAACAAAAGCTTATTTCAAATTACAATAGCAGAAGCTATCTATAGCATGAGACTGCCCAATTAAAATAATCTTGTTTTGTTCTGCTGATGTTTTTATTTTGTTTGGGTTTTTAAAAATAAAATGAGCTAAAGTTATGATAACAGTCTTGTCTCTATATATTTCAAAGGGCAACTTCAATATTTCTTCATTAACTGGTGGAAAAAAAAATAGTTAAGTTCAAGGATCAGAATATACAAGGATGGTGGAAGATCAAGAGGAGTGATAGGACTAGTTAACTTGGGTTTAGGATAATTTAATTAATATGGAGAAAAAAACCAAAACATTATCTTCTACTAATATGAAGTCCATTCTTTCATGTTTCCCTCTGCCTGCCAGTTGACTATTTATTTAATAGGCATTTTGAAAGAGGGATCTGTCCTATTTTATGGTTCTAATGTCCTGTATACTCTCTCCATCTGAGGGTTTTGTATAATATCGATCACCACTACCACCAAGAGCTTATCTCAGGTAAATTAGATCTTTAAAGTCATACATAAAAATCATATTGTAATAAAAAAAAACCCCAAACGCTGCTACTATAATAAACATGACTATGAGTGGTCACTGTGTAATTACTTTTTCGATTGTACAGTGTTTCTTGGCATTTTATTTTGGCTCTAACATCACTTAGGAAGACAGGGCCTCCACTGAAATTCTCCACTAATGATTAAGTAACCCTGAATGAGAAAACACTTACATGAAGCAAGGGAGAAAAGAGAAAGAAGGAAACCGGAGGAAACAGAGAGGGAAAAATGTAATAGCTGAATTGAAAATGTAAGATTTATGACAATGTGAACTTACAAAATATAGGTAGGACCTTGCATAAAGTACCCCAAGAAAAATCCATGGAAAAAGCACTGAGAGGATAGGGATAGGAAAAGAGAAGGCATATTACAGTAGTAAATCATATCATACAAGCATCAATCTGATCATGGTATAGAGGATTAGCTGTATGTCTATCGGGAAACAGTCTTGCTACCTTTATACAAATCAGAGAAGTCAGAGTTGTGTAGGTAGGAAAGAGATGAATGGCTGTGGGTCACTGACTGCACATTTTTCTATCCTCTGAACGGCTGCAACCATTCCTGTGCATCCGTAATGCCTCACAAGCAAGTGACTCTCTGCTGCACTAGAGTTGTCTCAGCCATTCGAACCTGGTTGTCACAAGAGATAGCTCTGTGCTACTATTCCCCAACTTGTGTTTGCTGAGAAATATCACCTCTAGCATTCAAATACCCCTAGCAGAAGAGGACCCAAGGGGCATAAAGCAGATCTGGGGCATTATACCAGCAGTCTAAGAAGGAAAAAGGAGATAATTTCAGAAGAAAATCATGGTGACTTTTTCAGCATTAGAAAATGACCTTTTGATGAAGTTTTTCCTAGATTTAGATTATTTAGAGTGCTCATCTAGCAAATGCCAAGTAAACATTCTAAAAAGGCATATTCAGAACAAAATGATGTTATATTTAGACTGAACTTTATATAAGCAGTTTAGCCATTAATGAAACACAGATAAAGAGGCCTAGCACCATAACTAATTCCATGTACAATGTATTTAAAACTGACTAAATTCAGCTCAGTTAAAAGACTTATTTCAAATTCATAAATGACATCAGAAGCACTTTAATAAGATGGAGAAATATTTTAATTCTGTACTTGGGGTGCAGAAGAGAGACTAAAACTTACTCTAACCTTTTGCAGAAAGTCTGTCACACACCAAAAGACAGTGACCCAGCACACTCAACTCCATCTGCATAAGAAACTCTCCACCTCCAGGCATTCTCTTCCCTTCCATACAGACAGGCCTTCCATACAAACAGGAAAAAAATTGTCACACCTCAGAAAGTAGACTTTTGTCCAGAAAGCAAGGATGCTCCAATCATCAGAAAGATATAAAACAAGGGAAATGTATGAATATTTGCAACTGATGTCCACTAGTAAAATACCTTATTTATTCAAGACCCAGAAATCCAAATGGGCATGCAAGATTTCCACTGTAGTTGTCCAGGGAAAAGGACCTGAGCGAATTGCGGAATATGGGTTTCCCATCTTAAAAGAGAAATGGTTGTGGTTTTCTTTTAAGTAGCCTGGACAGTTTCAGATTTTATGGGTTCCTTTTCCTGATTTTTTAATTCCTTTCTCATTTTACTGTATCCTTCAGTTCATTTTTCCTGCCTCTTTTCCTTTCCCATTTCCTTATTATTTCCCCTTTGTACTTGCTTTCTATATTGGTCATGTACATCTTCTTCACTTTATCTTTCATCCTTACCAAAAAAGTGAATGTTGAAGAAGTGACTTTGAACTAGCAATCACTGCAGAGGAGCTGAAGGATTGTTTTATGGTAAAGAAAGTAAAGGATCTGTCTCAAACCAATATGAAAGGTAAAGTTCACTGTTGTCCTGGTTTCAGCCGGGATAGAGTTAATTTTCTTCCTAGTGGCTGGTACAGTGTTGTATTTTGGATTTAGTATGAGAATCATGTTGATAACACACTGATGTTTTAGTTGTTGCTAAGCAGTCAAGAACTTTTCAGCTTCTTATACTGACCTGCCAATGAGAAGGCTGGAGGTGCAAAAGGTGTACCAGGATGGGGCACAGCCAGGACAGCTGGCCCAAACTGGCCAAAGGGATATTCCATACCATATGATGTCATGCTCAGCATATAAACTGGGGGGAGTTGGCTGGGACATGTCTGCTGCTCAGGGACAGGCTGGGCATAGGTTGGTGGTGAGCAGTTGTTTTGCATTTGCATTACTTGTATTTCTTGGGTTTTATTTCTCTCTCTTTTTGTTGTTTTCCTTTTCATTACATTATTATTATTATTACTACTATTATCATTATCATTATTGATTTTATTTCAATTATTAAACTGTTCTTATCTCAACCCACAAGTGTTCTTTTACCCTTCCAGTTCTCTCCCCCATCCTACCGGGAGCGGGGATGGGGAGTGAGGCAGTGCCTGTGTGATGCTTAGTTGCCAGCTGGGGTTAAACTATGACAACTGTTTATAAATGTAAATGATTCACAAGTGGAAAAATAACCCTCCACAGGGTGACAAAATGATGGCTTTCAGACGAGCTATTATCACTCAAGAGGTATTCTAAGATAGCTTGGATATTTTTGTGGATAAATGTATTAGTCCACAGACTGCAAATACATGAGCTGAATGTTTACAGCTGTCAAAGAGGCAAAATGAATGATAGGAAGTGTACAGAGTGTTAAATAGGAAACATCTCTATAGGGACTATTTAAACCCATGGTGCCCCTTTGCCTTGAATTGGAAGTGCAGCCTCGAATTCCAGCTGAAGAAGAACTGGATGAGGTGGAGGTGATCAGAGGTATGGAATAGCTTCCTTACAAGAAGAGATTAAAAATATGTGAGTCTACATCCTGGAAAAAAAAAAAACAAACCAAACCTGAGAGTAGGTATGGTGCATGGGTATAAATCATGAATTACATGGAGTTGGCCATCAGTAAAAATCTGTTCACTCCTTCTTACAATATAAAATGCAGAAACATAAATGAAGTGATTAAGTTCTGGAAGAAGTACTGTCACAAGCAATATCCAGTACTGGTACTTGCACAATACCAAACATGTTTACTGTGAAATTTAATGCTGCAGAAGTTTGTTAAATTAATAAAAGTAATGTCTGTCAATCTCTGATATGGAAACTCACTGAACTACGTATTACTTCAAACATGAAGCCAGAGAAGGAGAAGGTAGAGGAAAGCGAATGTATTTGGTAAATGATTGATGTTTTTCCTCTTTTTGGCTACTGTCAGAAGTAGGCATTAGTATAGATACTCTTTTTTCCTAGCTCAAAATGCTTCTTATTCATTTTGGTATATTCTTTTTTTTCCTTTCTGCCTCTTTCTTCTTTCTCTTTTTATTTTATTTTTTCCCTTTCAATAAACCAACCTCACAGCTTGCTGAACATGAGCACCACTAGTCTTGCTATGCAATAGTTTTGTTATATTAAAAACATTTTCCATATATCAGGGAAGTAGATAAAATTTTACTCCTATAATTTGATTGCTTTTTAAAATAGAATTACAAAATCACTAGATGAAATAAAGCACTGCATGTGCAATACTTTTGTAAAGCACTTGATGAAGTGAATAATGAAATCTTACCTAGAAAATTAATTCAAATCACTTTTGATACACAGAAACATTTTTATATTGATTAAAACCTGTGCAGAAGATCAAAAACAAAGTGCATTGTTAAAGACGAAAGTATTGAGTTAGGAAGCAATGCCTCACCTTAGATTAAGTCTTTCTTAGTATCTTTGTTAATGATCTGGAAAAAGGGAATAAACAGCATGTTTATGACATTCAAGTCCTAGAAGAGAATTAGAAGTACCTTAAGGACAGAAGAAGGAAACAGAAGTACAACCAAAAACCAATAAGAAAAATCTATTTTAGAAGCAGGTAACAGAATGTCTGTGAAGATCATAGAAGTTAGATTGTAAAGCACTTGTAGACAGCCAAATACTAATCCCCAAAAACTGTCTAAAAATAGTTTGGGGGGATTGGGGAATTGAATTTTGGTCAATATTCCAGAATTTTGGAGAAGATTGTATTTTGATCTGATCAATTATTATCAGCTTGAAAAAACACCCATATTAATTTGAGTGAAAATGAAGAGGGTGAAGAATGCCAGGCAGAGATGTAAACAGTTCCTCTACACTTGCAATACGTGCACTTATAACAAATAAGGCATGCTGGTGAGAATTTCTTGTGCACTGCTGGTGATATAGAGATCGTTCTCCTCTCCACAGAACGTTTCTTTGTTAACCTTACCTTCAAGGGAGAAACAGGTGCTTTGAAGCACATGCAATTCATACACACTTTGGTATAGTTCCTGAAGGGGCAACGTGACAATCAGTAACAAGAATGGAAATGGCCAGAACTAGATAGCTGTCTGATAAAGTCCCATTGAAGCAAAAGGTTCTAGCTACTCGTAGAGACTTGTGTTATGCATAATACCTGACACGATTTGTTTTTTCTAACCTTAATATGAATGGAAAAAGTGCTATTCTGCCATACACGGACTATCCTAGTGGGAACTGTATGTTATGTACACATAATGAACTCTGCAGGCAGGGGAAGTGTTAAGATGAACACCAGGAAGCAAGAACACTATCTCTTATCAGTGTAGAGCTGGTACAGACTTGACAGGTCAGTGATCCTGGAGATACTTTCTTCAGGGTACAGAACATTCTTTTGCCTCAACAAGAAAGTTTTTACTTCAGAGGACCTTGTAGCAAAGCAAGCAAGGAAGCTTATTTTAATAGAATAATGGATTGCGTTATCATTCAAAATGCTGTAACATCCTGCTATCTTTCAGTTACCTCATCTTCAGTTTTGCTTCCTGTCCTTCCCTCCATGTCCCTGTTTTCATATTTTTTTGTTTGTTTGTTTTGCTGTTCCTTTGCCTTTCCTCATCCTTCCACTTTTAGTCCTGCTTTACCTATTTGTTCATTTACCACCTTTCTCCTGTACTTGTCAAAGTAGACAAAGGGGGAAAAAAGGAAAAAAAAGGGGGGAAAAAAATCCCCTGGTATCTGACAGCCAGTGGCTTGTCCTTTTAAGCTGATAAACTTAGGAAACCCTGCCTACAGCATTTGACAACTAGCTTTAACTTCTTGCCTTCCAGGAGATAACTCCTGAATTCCTTCTGCTGAGAATGCCACATAGTTACAGATGCTTTCCCTTCACGATATCATCCTAAACCTTAAACGATATTTCAACTCTTTGGAACAGTCCGTGTAATATTCCCTGAGAAATCCAGTGATTCAAGTGGTCTAATTAAAAGCAGGATGTATTAATAGATTTAATCAGATTCAAATAAGAGACAATTTGCATAATATAGCATGTACAGTACTTAGAGAAATTTAAGCGAGAAAAAAATAGACGTTACATCATCATGTGATTTTAGACTCTTTTTCATCTCTTTGATCCTTTTGTCTAGCCAGTCGGTCAGATAAATATTCTTGTTGCTTTCAAGTAGCTAGCATATTATTTTCCTTTCTTCTCTCTCAAATCTTGTAAAACCTTTGGGTTAGCAAGCTCATTTTTGAACACCAAGAACCTTTCCTGTTCAAACAGAGCATAAATATTACCCAGTATTACCCATTGTGCCTCTCCCATTTCTTATTCTTAGCCTGGTAGACTCTGCTAAATATATATATATATTTATATATAAATATATTTAATTGTCCGTTTTCTTGTTTCACCTTCATATTTTAACACTGCAAGCAAGAATCCCTCTCTCCAATATCATCTGCCCTTGGTGCTGGCCTTAATAACCATGATTTTGCATGTTAATTGTCCTGGCAGGAGGTTACCAAGTTTTGCATGTTAATTGTCCTGGCTTTTAAGGATGTAGAGTTTATATAATTATTATAATTTATTCTTGGCTTTAATTCTTGTCTGTCACATATGGCTCATGAACAGATTAACTCTTCTGTCACATTTCTTCCTTTTCTGTTAGAGAGACATAGAGAAGGAAAGACTTTAAAAGACATGAGCTGGGAGCCAGAGTATATTTGATAAATCCTGACCTCCTGGAAGAAGGAAAGACCCATGAAACTATTTAACTGCCTGGCTTTTACCCTGCAGCATTTTTGCTATTAGACTACCAATTTTATAGTTGTAAAGTTTTGTGCTGATTTGGTAATACTGATAACATTTGATCATGCAAGGACATCTTCCTTTAAAATTCTTAAGCCAAATAAAGAACTTTAATGAAAAATAAGTGCATTCAATATTTTATTTCTAGCACAGAAGTTAACGTCAGAATGCAGTACTTTTCAGTGACCTTGCTGATCAAATAATGTGAGCATTTTTTTCTGTAGTTTTTCCCAAATAATATTAATAATATATTGCAAAAGTAGCATATCTTATACATCCCATTTAGGATGGAAGGGTGGCAGATAAATTTCCACAGTTAATGAAAACTGAGTTTTTATAAGTATCTGAGATTGTTGTGAAGTTAACAGTGCAGAAAGTTAGAAGAAATACAGTGATGAGATCTGCAGTAACTAATTATACATTGTATAAAAGCAATATAGAAAAAATGGTTACAGGACGAAGAGTAGAAAGAAAAATTAGCATACATTTTTTTCTAGAATGTTGTTGACTGGAGGGAAATCCACATTCAGAGGACATTGTCTTCTCTCTCTCATTGTCACCTGAAAGATCGGAAACCCAAGATTTAATGACCACTTCCTTGTCCAGTACCATCACTCTTTAATTTCCAACAAATCTTGAAGAATTTCCACATCCTTGTTGGAAATGGAAACATCCAGGCTTATCTAAAGTCTTTTATGTTGAAATATTCAAGGTATTGTATTGTAGAGAACGTATTTGAAGTGATTCTCATCCAGAATGTTAGGAAAATATATGAATTGTTTTAAAAAATCAATAGCCTTAAGTGAATACATATTGTAAATTGTGCAGTACATATTGTCCTCTGTTAGCACAATTATTACTTTGGTGGAATATTTTTTTATGAGTGGAATATTTATCATAGCTATAGTTCCAATAAATAAATAAAAAAATATAGTAACTCTCAAATGTATGGTAGAAATGTGGGTAGATATATATATTTATACATGTGGCAAAACATAACTTTTACCACACTTCAAAGCTAGCATTTGTTTTTATTCTTTTCAGTTGCATGTACATGGCAATAATTTTGTAATGCACATTCCAAATTTACTATCACAACGATCAAGTGGGACACATGCTTTTCCGTGTATTAGATGCCTTTAAAAAAAGCCCAGTTGAAGAGAATGCATAGGAAAGAGTATCTGTAGATACTGCCAAGGTTAAAAACAGATCAAGACAGGCAGTTTTATTTTTTTAAATTAATTAATTAATTAATTAGATACATAAAATCTATACTCACTGGCATAAAATATGTAGATTTAATAAATATGGCTGTCAGTTGTATATCAAAAGAGAGAAAGTGGATTAATCTGTTTTCTTGAGCATGGCATCTGTTACAAAACAGGTTATGAAAGGTAGTGCATGTTCATCTGCTGAATTCATACTGTTCTTATGTGTTGGAGTTTTTAAATTTATCTAACAGAGATCCCAAAGGAGATTTGATTTCCAGCTTGTTCCTCACAGATAATTGCAGCTACACAGTTGAACTCCTACACTCATACATAGAAATAGAAATGGACTTATTGTAAACCTGGACAAAAAATACACAGATACTGTCTCTGGTCTGATTCTACTCCCACTGATGTTGTAAACAAAACTTCCGTTGATTTTTAAGGAAAGCAGGCTTTTGTCCTCAGTGTATAGTTCCCTTGCAAAAAAAAAAAATATTCACTAAAACTCCTCAAGAGGAATGCTTCTTGGCTGAAATTCGCCAGTGTGAACTGATCCTCTACAAGGTGTAGGTATTATTTAAGCCAAACCATCAAAGATTATTAAGCTTGGCTTTATATAGAAACACATTTCATTCCTTCTGTTTATTATGAAACATGTTCTGATTTTGGTGGTTTGAGTCTACATCCTGATTTATTTACATACATGGTAACTGCACTTACTTCTCCAGATTTTAATCTGTGTAAATATGATCACAGACTAGACCTGTCTGTATTTACCAGCTGGTCTGAGGCAGGTCAGAGACGCTGAGATGAATTCTTTCTACCTTGTGCATGAAGGATTGGATAAAAAAGTTTTAATAATTTGAATGTAGGTAAAAAAATAATAATGAGCACAGTGAGATTTGACTAGATATTACTGAACATGCAGGTTGAAGAGCATGCCATGGGTTCTAACACAAATAAGCATGTTATCTGGCCAAGAGACTGAAGTATTCTCTGCTTAATGTATCTGATGTAACACATAGTACTGAATTACACTGCTGACAAAAACCCATGTTTTTTATTTAAACTGGACTATTATATAATTACACTGTTCAATACTATGTTGCATAGTTAATATGTAATAATTCCCTGTCAGTAATAATAGCTTCAAATATTTATGTAGAGAGAATTTGTCCTTGGTCTGAATTCCACAACTGCCTTCTTTTACAAAAAAGCATTATTCAGTGTTCTAATATTCCAAAGAAATAAAGGAATTATGACTGCTTTTGTTTTTCTCCTTCTGTTTAAAGATAGAAATCTCTTTCTCTCTGCCCCTCTACTTAATGCTTTTACAAACCTTTTCCACTTCGTTGTTCTATTCTTTTCCTTCTTCCATTTTTTTTTGTTTTTGATTCTACAGCTATCCCTTTCCCTCTACTACATTTTTTGCTCTACTACATATTTTCCTCTACAGCTTTATAATTTCTTTGTTTTCATTCTTTCCCACTTGTCCTGTTTTATAGTTTTGGAAAAGGCCATTAATGAATATTAACAAGTACAGCAGAACAGAACAGCCACATCTATTGTTAATTTCTTGATCATGACCTCAGTTCTGCAAAATTTTCTGTAGCATAGTTAATTAAGAGCCCATAACCACTAGAAATTTTCTTCCATTGTTTTGACTGCAACCTGAAAACAATCCACAGTGCTCAGAGATTAATGGTACCTACAACAGCAATAGAGACAGTAGGGTTTTAGAAGGCAATTTCATTGTTTTTGCTTCTTGAGTTGTTTAAGTTTGGGGTGGGTTTTTTGTTTCCTTTTTTTTTTTTTTTTTGTCAGTGGCTGTTATTTTGCTTTGTGTTCCTCTATAAGTGGTTAAAACTAGATTGTGTACTTCAACCCAGAGACCAGTTCAAAAGTAGCTAGGAGGGACAGTTACTGAAGTTTATGTAGTGAGAGAAAGGAGCTGAGAGGGTAAGATTTGGAATGGACAACACTACAGTTTTAAGCTGAAGATAGATAGCTACAAATCACAAATTAAAAGAGCTAGATGGAGAGAAATGGGAAGGACAAAGATCTCCCTGAAGCGCTGGAATGTCTGTTCATGTAATGGATTACATTTCCCTAATGGCTTGGCTTGAGATTTTCTTCTTCAGTTTTAAAAACTACACCATTAATCACTGTTTTAATATCACTCAATCTAAGCTCCAGATGGTCTTTCACCTTTCACTGCACACATTTCTTTATTTGAGAGGACTATGCCTCAATTTCTCTAATAGTAATTAAATTAAACCTAAAATGATAGGAGAGAAAGCTCAAGGATGAAGTATGCTAGTAAGGCCTTTTAGAGTGACATGAGCTTTCATCTTTCAAACTGTAGCCTTTGGTTCTACTTTTGGGGAGAAACAAAGCACCGCTTCTGCAGACATATTTTATGGCAATAGCCAACTCAAGGCTCAGTGACAATGAAAATAAGTCTACAATGCAAGATCCAGGGGTAACACTTCTCAAGTTAGATGCAAGTGAGCAGGCATGTTCACACAGCAGATTGGAAGCAAGATAGATGTCCTTACTCTGTTGCATCACTTTCAGTTCAGTGCATCTGATGTTTCTATTACAGTGTGTGATGCTGTCCTGCACAGTGCTGACATATCCTAAAAGCCAGGAAACCTGAGTTTGGGTTGGTTAAAGAGCCATGCCTTTGCTGCAATAACAAGTTTGCAAGACCACTAAGTGTTACCTAATCAGCATTGGATAATTGTTATTAAATGCATGGGGAGAAAGGAGCACATAAGGGCAGTAAGAAACAAAAGTGACAAAGAGAGGAGTTGAAGACAGAGGGATGGGCAGATCTGAGCTGCCACACACTGAATATTGCAGATAGTCTATTACAGTGTGGAAATCATCTAACTTCATTAGCTTCCTCCTATGCCCAAGCCATATGTCCTCCCCCTCAGAGGAGTCTGTATGTGAGTATTGTCATCAGACTAAGGACTAAAGATATAATAAGTGCAGTCCTGACTATATTGTACACCACTGGGACTGACATCCTGTTACATAACAAGTGGGACTGACAGTGGTAAGCCTTAACTGCAGAGTGGCTGATGGGCTGCTCAGGCTCAGAATGGACCTGGGATTAATGGAGGACACTCACTTCCAGGACTGGCAGGTTTAATGAGCTCTAGGTTTGCTATTAAGAAAATAACAGACTTTATCTGTACTGAGAAATTTTAAGCTTTCTTTCCATGCTTTGGCTCTATTTCCAGACTGGCAAGTAGCTATCTTTTTAATCAAGTGCCTTGAAAGTCTTGTTTCTGAACTTTATGTCTCAGTGAAAAAAGAACCAACAAAAACAACAGACAAACTCCAGGTTTCTTTCTCTAGGTATCTTGTTGCTCCTTAGTAGGAGTTCCTCAGGATCTTTTTATATCTTATCTGAACTACAATTGTAAAGAGTCTATACTACTTGGAGAGGCTAAAAAAGCATATTCATTGTCCAGGGTATTGCAAAAAGTTTGAAGCACTTACCAGCATACTAATAATAGAGATAAAGAGGGAAAATAACACAGAACCAAAGAGCACAGAGGACATAAAAAATGCCAAACAATTTACTTGAAGACTATTAACTATTGTTAGAGTAAACTGCAGCAAGAAACATAAACCATTCCAGTGCATTTTAATAGATCTTAACTACACATGAAACACCAGTTTTCAGGTAGTCATGTTTGAATGAATTACTTCACTTCCTGTATTTAAAAATATCAGAAGAGAGATCGTAATAAAACTAATCAAAATGTCACAGGTGCTGGGAACTTCAAGGTTCTACTTCTTTTGCCTGACTGATATTTCTACTGTGATATCCAGGGAATAAGAAAATTCATTAAGTCAGAGGAGCTCAGTCTTTTGAAAGCACAGTGATGGAAGTACCTGAAAGTACATCTTGACCGTCACATGGATCTTCAAGAATAACTGAGCTGAGTTCCCAGGCATTATTTTCATATTCCGTAAGAGGCTTAAACATACCTCTAGCTACTCAAACATCTTTAATAGCCTGTCTGTTAATTATTTTCTTCCCCTGAACTGGATGATTGAGTGACCAAGAAAACAGAAATAAATGAAAAAGAGATTATAATTCTGTTATGATTCTTTATTTGAAATCAATGATTTTTTTCAAGATTTATAAGCATTTTTACCAACATCTCTTCCCCCTATTCATTTCTCCAGTGTTCCATTACAGCATTGGCAATAGGGTCCACAACTGAATCCAGTATTTTTATTGATAAAATATTATCAAAACATTATTCAGCTAGGTTTATTATTTACTGAGATTTGGTATTTACACTAATATTGAGGAGACTGTGAAGAACAGCCAGCGTAGGCTGAGAAAATGAAAAGAACATTTGAAAGAGGAGAAGGAAATGCCAGATGATCATTAGTAAAGTGTTTCAATTTCTAAGCAGAAAGAGACATAAGAAAAGAGACACTCCAAGTCAGTACACCTTTGAGGAGAGAACTGAACCTCCTAGATACACAAAGACTCAAAAGATTTTAAAATCAAAAGGAAGGTCTAAATAAAATTTAAGTAAGAATATGTAAATTTTAATATCAAAACTAATCTCAAAGTAACTGGGTGAAACAGAATGGAAATACTAACAAAAAGGGTGCTTTGTTAACGACTGCTTAACTTCCTGCTTAATGCTATTCTTGCTATTCTTTCCTTTCATCCTAGTCACACATGCACCTGCATACATCTGCACTCCTGTGAACACAGCATCCTGATCACTAGGGAGGAACCCATATACCCAGGGCCTGGCTGTATTTGCTTCCTGATTTTCTCCAGTGGTCTTTCAGCTTCTGCTGTTCCTCAGGCTCTTTCCTTGCAGAGACCTCAATCTTTATTCTACAGTGGTCTGGTAGCTTCTCTGCTCAGAGTCAGCTCAATTCTCCCCAGATCTCTCCTCCATGCATAGGGATCCACCTGAATCAGTCACTGCTTTTTTGCAGGAAAAGGACAACAAAATAACTTGCAAGCAGATGAGAAAACCCTCTAAATCATCACATAGTACCATCATAACCTCAACAGCACAGAAAACTTGGGTTAAAGAGCTTGTATCTATACATGAATATCTACTAAGCTTGTTCCCCTTTATGTCTTGTTAGGCTGGATGTTGTCTGCAACTTTTTTTTTTTTTTTTTTCAGATTGTGGTTTGCTTTTCTTTTCATAAGTAGCAGAGAGGAATTTTGTATAACTTTTGTTTAAAAAGCCATTTTAAATTCACTTATTTTGTTTGTTTTCTGTTTTCACTATTCCTCAACATTGAGAGAGATAGAGTCTATATAATCCATACCCTGACAACTACCCATCCTACAGTAGCAAATTGTGGAATGGCAACTATTATCCAAAACTATTGAATAGGGTCAATATAAGGTTTTCAACCACTTTCATTTTTTCAGGTCCTTGTCATACAGGAATATTTTAGTCTCATCCAAGCATGCATATTATGAAATCCACCAGCCCATGAGAAAGTGTACTACCATTTTTTTTCCTGTTTTAATATTAAAATTTGCTTCATTTGTTGAGTTCACCATTTAAAAAAATGCTACAGATCTCCCCAGACACAATTTTTTAATAAGTCCAAGTTCTGGCCCCAATCCTGTAAACTTTACTCCAACTTTTATTTTTGCTAGAATAAGCAGGATCTGTCTGTTTTCTCAAAATCTTTTTACATTGAAGAGTCCATCTAACAAATCTACCTATTTCCTTTACTATTTTAGTTATTTAAAAGAAAAGATCAAAATTATTGAGTATTTCTCATGGCTTTCAGTGCAAAAATGAACTGAAATGTGAAAGAGGTAGCATGCTGTAAGTTATCTATGTATAGTGAATTTGATTTCTTTGTTAATCTTGGAATCTCCTGTTGGTGATATATGAGGATTTCTCCTTTAAGGGATCTTCTGTAATGAAAATTAACGGAACCCTGCAAGTGTCACAGACCTTTTTTACACCTTCTTTAGTCTGATACCTGCTGTAAGTCAAAGACAACCGATAAATCATGGTACAGATAAAAAATTTGCAAAAAGAATTAATGAGATTAAGAAAACTTTGTGCTGTCTTAATTCCATTCTCTCATTTGCAGTCATCAGTTGTTCACCAGTGGAACTGACTGCAGTGAACAGATGATAACAACACAAACAGGTTGCTTGGTTGACTAACACTGAGTAGCTCAACCCACCTGAGCTTTGCAGCAGTTTTCCCTCTCCAATCTGTGAATAAAAGCCATCTTTGTGTCCTGACCCATTCCATTTCTCCCAGTTGTACAAAGTGTTAACAAGAGGCCACACACCATTTAAATTCTAGTTAAACTCAATTTTGAGGACAAGCGGCATGTTGACCACCAAATGGCTCTTAACCAAAGATGAATTTTTTTCATCATCTGATATGACATATATCTCTTACAGTGATCATGGGACAGTGAACTTCCAGTACAACCAATACCACTGAGAGAGCAAACAATATTATCTGCAGAAAGTACATGATTTATTGTACCAGAAGCTCTTTATTTTCACTCAGTAGTATTTCCAGTGACATTTAGGCAATGTATCATACATTCATAGTTATGCAAAGTAACCTTGTGAAGCATATTAAGTAAGCTTTCTAAAGAAGCCAAAGGGATTTAGATGCTACATTCCCACCGAAACTGAATGAATGAAAAAACTTAATTCATTTATGCTTGTCGTGGTTTAACCCTAGCCAGCAACTAAGCACCACACAGCCGCTTGCTCACTCCCCCCACCCTGGAGGGATTGGGGAGAGAATCGGAAAGGCAAAAGTAAGAAAACTCATGGGCTGAGATAAGAACAGTTTAATAATTAAGATATAATAATAATAATAATTATAATAATAATAATAATGTAAAGAAAAAGAAAACAACAAGAGACAGAGAGAGAAGTGAAACCCAGGGCAAAAACAAGTGATGCAACTGCTCACCACCAGCTGACTGACTCCCCACCAGTTCCCAAGCCATGATCGCTGCCCCCCCTCTGGCCAACTGCCCCAGTTTATATACTAAACATGACACCATATAGTATGGAATATCCCTTTGGCCTGTTTGGATCAGCTGTCTCGACTGTGCTGTATCCCCTTCCGGCTTCTTGTGCACCTGGCAGAGCATGGGAAGCTGAAAAGTCCTTGACTAGTGCAAGCACTACCTAGCAACAACTAAAACATCAGTGTGTTATCAACATTATTCTCATACTAAATCCAAACCACAGCACTGTACCAGCTACTAGGAAGAAAATTAACTCTATCCCCGCTGAAACCAGGACAACACTTTTTGAAAATTCCAGATCAAACGAAGCATTTCAGGTACAAACATTAACCAGAATTGCTCTGCTTTGTATTGATTTATTTTTGCAAATAAAAAAGTTTTGAAATAAGTGTGATAACATAGCAATATAATTATGCATTTGAACCAAAATTAAGTAGAACAGGGTTATAGATAGACTTTATCATATTTAAGATTTATTCTAAATTAATATTTTTCATTAAAACTTCACTATAATTTAAGGTTAATGTAGTGCAGTAATTTCTGCGGCTGTTGTGACTTAATATGCATCTTATATATCATAGCTTTTTTCACAGATACACAAAATCATATAGGTTGGAAAAGACCTTTAAGATCATTGAGTCTAAAAGTAAACCTAACACTGCCAGTTCACCACTAAACCATAATCACCACATCCAAACATACCACCAGGGATGGTAACTCAACCACTTCCCTGGGCAGCCTGTTCCAATGCCTGACAACCCTTTCAGTGAAGTAATATTTCCTAATATCCAATCTAAACCTCCCCTGATGCAGCTTGAGGCCATTTCCTCTTGCCCTATCCCTTGTTACTTGGGAGAAAAGACTGACCCTCACCACTCTACAACCTCCTGTCAGGTAGTAGATCATTTCATGATCGCTATGCCCAAGATGGCCTGTGACCATCTCATCACCCACAAGTCTTTCTCTGTTCATGAACAACAGGTCCAGCGGGGGTGCCTTCCATAGTTGACTCAGTGACCAGCTCTGTCAGGAAGTTATCTTCCACACACTCCAGAAGCCTCCTAGACTATTTCCTCTCCACTTTATTTTATTTCCAGCATACATCTAGTAGATTGAAGTCCCCCATGAGGACAAGGGCTAGTGATTGTGAGGCTTCTCCCAGATGCTTTTAGAATAATTCACCTGCCTCTTCATCCTGGTTGGGTGGTCTGTAACAGATTCCCACCACGATATCTGTCTTGTTGGCTTTTCTCCTGATTCTTACCCATAAACACTCAACCATATCCTCACTATCATTAAACTCTAGACAATCCAAACACTCTTTAGCATATAGAGCTACCCCACCCGCTCTCCTTCCTTGCCTATCCCTTCTGAAGAGTTTATAGCCATCCATTGCACCCCTCCGGTTGTGTGAGTCATCCCACCATGTTTCTGCAATGGCAACTATATCATAGTTTTCCTGTTGTACAACGGCTTCCAGCTCCTCCTGTCTATTGCCCATGCTGTGTGCATTGGTGTAGAGGCACTTCAGCTGATCTGTTGGCCATGTCACCTTCTTAGAGGGACACCCCTTAATTCCTTCGAGGTGTTTCACCAGCATTCCCCTCTTGGGTACTGTTACCTCTGTAGCCCCTAGCTCACCTCCGCACAACTTCAGCTGTGCGCCAGTGAAGCCAGTGCATCTCAGAGACACAGGCTGAGGGCCCTCGCTAGCACCCCATCCCTCTAACCTTGGCGTGCCATCCCACAGTTTGTCTTGGGCAAGCCTGATATTAGCCCTGTTCCCCTTCAAGTCTAATTTAAAGCTCTGTCAGTGAGCCCTGCAAGCTCATAAGCAAAGACCCACTTTCCCCTTTGAGAAAGGTGAATACCATCAAATGCCAGCAAGCCTGGTGCTGTGTAGGTGTCATGGTTTTAGCTGGGATAGAGTTAAATTTCCTTCACTGTAGCTGGTATAGTTCTGCGTTTTGGACTTAGTATGAAAATAATGTTGACAACACACTGATGTTATTGTTGTTGCTAAGTAGTTCTTACACTAGTCAAGGACTTTTCCAGCTTCCCATAGTCTGCGAGGTGCACAAGAAGCCGGGAGGGGAGGGGGCACATGCAAGAGAGCTGATCCAAATTCCGTATCATGTGATGTCATGCCCAGTATATTAACTGGGGGGAGTTGGCCAGAGGAAGCAACAATCGCGGCTTGGGGACTGGCGGTGTCGGTCAGCGGGTGGTGAGCAATTGCAGCAATTGTGGGTTTTTTTTCCTTTACCTTCTTTTCCCCACGTTTCATTTCTCTCTCTTGTTATTTTCTTTTTATTTATTATATTATCATTATCATTATTATTTTTATCATAATCATTATTGTTATCATTACCTTTACTACTATTACTATTTTATTTTAATTATTAAACTGTTCTTATCTCAACCCATGAGTTTGCTTGCTTTTGTTCTTCCAATTCTCCCCCTTCCCACTGGGGTGGGGGGAGTGAATGAGCAGCTATGTGGTGCTCAGTTGCTGGCTGGGGCTAAACCACGAGAGTAGGCCATTCCATTATCAAAAAAAAAAACAAAATTGTGGCGATGACACCAGCCACAAAGCCGTGCATTAATAGACTGGCTGCATCTGTTCCTTCCAGTGTCACTGCCTGCAACTGGAAGGAGAGAGGAGAAAATAACCTGTGTGCCAGAGTTCCTTACTAACCATCCCAAGGTCCAGACGTCTCTTTTGATTGCCCTTGGACTATGTGTTGCAGCTTCATCACCTCCCACATGGAGGAGCAGTAGTGCGTAATAGTCCAAGGGCCATACCAGGCTAGGAAGTTTCCTAGCAATGTCCTTAAACTGGGCCCCAGGGAGGCAGCAGACTTCCCTAAGAGGAAGGTCTGTCTGGCATATTTGACCCTCTATTCCCCTCAGAAGGGAGTCCCCTACAAATATAACCCACCTTCTCTTCCTTGAGGAGGTGGTTTTGATATGGGGGATAGGTCTTTCTGACCCTGGCAACACCACTGGTATATATGGACTGTTACCCACATCTTCTGTTGACTGGTCTTCCACCTGCAGAGCCTCATACCTGTTATACAGAAGCACCTGGGAAGGTGAGGTGGGCAAGGAGGGTGTTCGCATGCCGCCCCGAGCGTGGACTTGACTCCATTCACTCTTTTCCTTTGAGCTACTGCCTTCAGCCTGGTGGAGGAGGGATACAGGAACCCCTTGATCTTGAGCTTTTTCTAGTGGCCACTCCTGTTTCTGTTTCAGAGAGGACAAAGCATGGCACCACCAGTCTATCTCTTTCTCAGCCTCCCTGATGTTCCTTAACCTTTCTACCACCTCGCATAGCTCTGTCACTGTGCTGAGCAAATCATCCACCTGGTTACACCTCACACAGCTGTTCTCATGGCTGTCATCCATTACCAGTGAAAGGCTCTGGCACACCTGCAGCCTGAGACCTGGACAGCTGCATGTTTTTGTGGAAGGTCTGTCTGGGTTGCCAGGTCCATTCTGGTGAGTGCAGAGGGCATAGTTTTCCACCAGGTGGATGTGATAGAAAAGTTCCTACCAAAAGGGTGATGACTACCAAATCATGCTATTCAGAAAAAAAAGAAGTCTGGTAAAGGACTTTATTAAAGATTACTTTATAATTATTATTTCTTAAAAGATTTATTATCATGCTAATCCCTCTACTTTCTAATTTACTTGAAGCATATGCACTACATTATATAAAGTCAAGGTACAATTTCCTGGACTGGATTTGCTAGCTGCCCCATGTAAAACTCCAGTGCTCTTTACTCAATAGAAAGTTCATTTTAATGTCATCTAAGCAAAATAAAAGTATTAAAAAAACTTATGCAAAACTCAGTTCATAAGGAAGTATAGGATTTTGGGGGCAGTAAAACCAGCTGTTAGGTCTTGTATTCTACTTCATTAAACTAAGATTTTTATGGCCTAATTTGATTTTTAGTTTCCAATTTGAACTTGCCTTGTGAACAGATCACTGTGACTGAAATACACTTGAATGAACCAACAAATCGATGGAAAGTGCATAAAACTTTGAAGAAAGTAATAAAACCACTTTGAGTTTAAAGACTGTTAAAGCACTTAAATATTCAGAAAAGTAGTTTTTACTAATTTCAATCTTTATAAAACACATCAATTGACAATAATGAGGAACTCTTTGAACCGTATTTCTGGCTATACACTCTAATACTGACTGTACTCTTTACTAGGCCATGCCATGGCCAAGACAGCTATGGTGAGTATCTGAGCTAACTGTGAGTGTTGTAACTGACTGCCAGATAAGAGGATATGAACAACACCATCTGCACTTTATGAGGGCTACTGCTATTAGAAAATGTCCTCGCATAAATAAGTATAGGGAAAAAAAAACAAAAGGTAATTTCAATTTTTTTTAAAAGAAAAAGAATTTATGCTAAAAAGAGCATATTTAATTCTTTAAAATAGAGAGCTTAAGTGGAATGTCTGTTCACTTAATTATGATATTGGGATGATTTTACTGATAGTGTTAAAGCTGCTCTAAATGTGTTTTTTTGAGCCATGAAAATTTGAAGAATTTGTACAAGCTGACAAATCTCCATAAATGCCATATGGGAGGTGAACCAGTTTGATCATGCTCAGAAAGAATGAATCTGAAGACAGTTGGAAGCGTTTTTTCTACAAAGCATGACAAGATTGCTTAATTAAGAGCTTACTGGTTAAATTTCTTTTGCATGTTCTATTGGTGTACGTTACCTAGAATACATCAGAAAATTACACATATTGAGCTCCATGTTCTTAAATTCTATCATTCATATCAACAAGAGTGACCAACCACCCCATCCTCATTTTTCAACTTTCCCAAAATACATTCCTTCAGAATCTCTTCTGCTTGTGATTTGGCTGATCTTACCAATGCCTATATTCCTTCCTCCCATCCTTTGCCAATAGTACGCTGAGTGGGCTTGATTTTTGCATTGGTTACCTTACTAGGGAAAATAGTAATTGCTACATAAATGTCCATTAAGTTACTACAAGGCTCAAATTTGTGTATTTTTAGAGACTTTGTGTACTGCAAATAATGTAGAAATTTCCGTGTGCAAATATGTAAATGTTTAAAGCAAAACATTAACAGACCAAGATATAGGGAATGATGTTACTTCAGGATCCAATAAAGGTATAATCAAATCAAACCAAATAAATGCTAAATTTAAATTAAAAAGATATATCTTAACAAAAATCATAGATTCTTTCTGAAGTCTCCGTCTTTTTCCTTCCATCATGGTGGTTTATGTTAATGAGATTTATTTCTCAGCTTTCATTGAGAATATGGACTTGCCAGAGCTCAGCTGCTAGACAGTAGTAACTCATAACAACAGTAAGCTGGCTGCTGTTACTCATCTGTCTGCGGCTCCTACATCACCATTCTCCCAGATGTTTTGATCTTGTGGGCCTGACTCATCATTGTCATCATTAACTATTTGAAAAAATAGAACTAGAGACACTGTTATAAAGAAGGAGTATTTCAGTGCTAAAGTTTCCTCCATTTGGCTGACTTTAGCTGGGATTTAGATTTAGAGAACCTAAACTGTGGTTTTTTCACCTGCTGATCCAACATCCTGGTGACAGTTCTGTAACAGCTACAGTTCTGATCCTCAAACAGTAAAAGTAACAAGCAAAGATAAAATACTGGTATGAGCTGGCACAGTGCTTTAGCTCATTGGAAAGAAGAATCACCTTATTCTTTTCTTCTCCTCCAAAGCTGTTAAGGATACACATTGATCCTCCAAGACGGATGCTAAGTCAGTAACAACTTCACAGCAACAACCGCTATTGCAAAGCTCAAGGGGACAGTCACCTTGCAGGGGAAAGAAGCTAGGGAGGACAAGGTCTCAAAACAGTCTTACTCCTGTATTAATGAGAACCCTCTGTGAACTTCACAGTCAGGAACACAGCCATTGTGTTTTCAAAAGTTTTACCTAATCACAGTGAGCATTGCTTCTTTGTAGAAAGTTCATTGATATAATAATGTGCCTGACAGGTACCTCTCAGGATCTTTAAACAACCTAAAGTGATGCTATTTCACTCTAACGTTCTTCTCAGGATACTGAAATGGAAGTTTTGACAGCAGGAGCAAATTATTTGTCTTTATTCTAGAAAAATTTCAGAAATTTTGTGATGAGCTTGGAAAAGGTTAGTCATTAAAAATGACTCTGAAATACAGGAGGCAGCTGGTTTATAGTTAGCTTTTTTCACATTCTGGTCTAGGACAGTGTGCTAAAGATTTCGTTTCCAATGTTACCTTGTTATGTATCTTGTCAGAAATTGTGAGTATAATCCCACCTGCACTGTGTAAACAGAGTGCAACTCTGATTTCATTGGAGTAATAGAGCAAAGAAATGAGATTCAGGCTCATATACAGCTACATTTACTTTGAACTGAAAGTTCATTTTTAAAATCTCCCTCTTGACAGTAAATATGTTAACAACTGTCAAACCTGAATGAGGGATTCGGACACCCTTGGTGTTTCTCCAAGGCTTCAGCTTCTAGTCCAGAGGGTCATGGATCTCCTGTGGATATTTATCTTAAATGCAATCTCTGTGCAGATGTCTCAGGTACCTCAGGGTATCTTTAAGTAGGAGTATAGGTAGCTGACTATATTTCCATAACTGGACTGAGCTGTTTGTATTAAAGAAGAATTGGAGCTGCTGAAGGTAAATGCCAAATGACAAAACTTAGATTTTTAATGGATGTAAACAAACATACATGTTAAAGCTTGTGCTTTCTCTCTAAAAAACATTTCTATCCTGTTGTTAATTTTCCTTTGATTTCCATCTGTCCTATCAGATAGTATTTGAATATAATGGAAAATCAGCTAGTTTGACTAGAAAAACTGTAAAGTATGCTGAACAGCTGATCTTTCAAGATTGTCCTCAAAAAAAAAAAAAAAAAAAAAAAAGAGAGAGCTGAGTCAGTATTAAAAATAGACAAATATCACTTGCTTCATCACTCTGCTCAGTGTGGTTGCAAGTATTTTCACAAAATTATATTGGTGAAACACTGATGTGATTGCAGCAATGGCAGAAATTTAAAGAGTTCAGTGCCTAGAGTCAGCTAAACATTTAAACTTATCCATACTCTTTTATCAGCCATTTCAATCTGAAACCTTCTGGAAAATCTCAAGTGAAAAAAAAAAAAAAAAAAAAAAGAGAGAGGAAAAAAAATATAGTTCCATGATATTTCTATCATTTTCTTATTTTTGTCTAGCTGTATATTTTGTAGAATGAAATTACTTGCTTTGTTCTTTCTATACTCCAGCATAGGTTATAGTCAAAACCAGGATATGAAGACCCTAGTAAAACCAAACATTAAAAATAAGTTTTATAGTGATGGAAAGAGAAACTTGCACATCAATAACCTAAATGAATATCTGAACACTACTCAACATATTTAATCTCTCCCCAGGCATCCCAGCCACCTCCCTGAGAGCTACCAACAACTTTACATATGCTGGATTTTATTTCATTTATTCAGAAGGGCTGATTTTCTTCTCATTTATCTCAGTGTATTTCATTATTTTCACTAAGAATACTCAGACAGACACAAACTAAGTGAGACCAGAGGAGAGTTTTATGCTTCTTTCTCTAAAAGAAATTACTGCTATTCAACATAACGTGCATGTCGGGGATTTCTCTCAGAATCTCATTCCAGATTAAACTAAGGCAGAAAATTAAAGTACATGAGGTCACTTTGTTATTATTATGATATAGCAAACTCTAGACTTTGAAATATCATACCTGCTATCAGTCCAAAATTATAAGATCATTTAAAAAGGGGGGAAGGGCAAATTTAAAGTAATTAGTTACGGTAATTTTTCTGAAGTATCTGATTTCAAAGCTTTTAGGTCATGTTTTCAAAGTTCTACCTGTAAGCCTCAGACACATTTACTACAACAGAGCTGAAGAACAACAGTGTTGGAGTGTCTGTGAGAAACTCATGAAGATTTGTATCTCAGCAACTGTATTCTTCAATAATTGTATTCTTCAACAAGAAAATACTTTCTTAAGTTTATAGCTTTTCCATAGGTCATAAACTCTGCCTTGAATTCTGAATTGTTGGATGATCTCTGCACAGTGGATCTAGCATAAAGCCCCTGCTCAGGGGAAACTGAAGGATTTCATGGGAGACCAGGGAGAGGGAGGATCAAAGGATGTCCTGCTGGACACATTATTGCCTTCTCACCCACTGTTTCTCTTGTGCAATGGCAGCTATCTGCATTAGCAGGAGAAGACCAGGCTACTATAACTCTGGGAAGCAGCTGTAGAGCCTTAAGGCTTGTTCACACATCCCCCTCTGACTGCAGCTGTGCAGGCAAAAAAATACTGTTTTGTTCCAGCCTGGCTCCAGTCGCCTGTACTGCCTTCTTGCCAGCTGAGCTGCTTGTGTGAATGCTCCCTAATCGCTTTCAGTCCCAAAGAAATTGGCTAATAAAGACCAACGTTTTGAACTTCCCAGCTCATTTGAACTGAAGCTTAGCAGGGAAGGTTCAGATGAGTTGCCGGTTTCCAGTGGTGGTAATCTATGCGTAAGGGGACAGTGAAAAAGAGCTGGTGGGGGAGTGAGAACAGAAACTTCTGCAGGCAGAGTAAAAGGATATGTCAACAGGCTTTGCCAAACAGAGATTTCTCCACCTATTTAAAGTTTGCTTCACTACCAAGGCTGAGAGCTTGTCTCTATTACTTCATTTATATCTTGTGATTCACCATGGGTAAATTAATGTAGAAACAAGTAGTATTTTCAAATGTTTTTAATTAAAGATTATCCAAACAAGTATTTACATCTGTGCTTGTATATGCTAGTATGGCAATACCGGGATCTGACGATATTGTTCATCCTATGGAATTTTTCACCTGCTTTCATGGGAACTTTGTGTGGCTGGTTTTTAGTGAAGTCTAAACTTGCTCCTTTCAAATGTTCTATAAGTATTCAATGCTTAAACACTTCACAAACATGAGCTACTTAAATTTTGTGAGATTGTAGATAGAAAGCAAAATTTGTTATCTGAAGACATAAATTCCATGGTTATAAACATGTAAAAATACCTTTATTTCAAAATGTAATGGGAAGAAAGCATTTTGAAATTACATACCAGGAATACAAAAATCCTAGTCCTTCAAAACCTGAAATAATCCACTTAGCACCAGCAATTTATTAAAGTAGGATGGGTTTGAAAATATTAGTATTCTTCAGATTCATCTGTGAATTCAGTTCCTTATTGCTTGTACCTTTTGATTTGAATTGAGTTCAGCAGTAAAGAAGCCTTGTCATTCATGAATAACAGTTAGTACTATACTTTGCTCTTTCCCTCAGAAAGCCAATAATCTATCACATTTCTGTTTAGAAAGGTATAAAGGATTTATTCTGACTATTTTACAAGACAGTTGCTTCCAACTAATTTGTATAGACATTGGATTCTCTCACAGGACCAATACACAGACAATCAATAATTAACTTTGTCAGGTGGCTAGCAGCCAGAACCAACTATGCTGCAATGCAGACATCTTCAGCGTCTTATAAATAAAAAGGAAAGTTGCTATAATAATGGAAAGCTAAAAAAGTAAATAGAAGAATTCTTTACTAACCTGATAAATAACCTATTCCCTTTTCAACTGACTTTCACCTTCAGCAGTTTTTGTCTTGCTGATTGCAAATAATCAATACTCTGAAGTAAGATAAACAGGACTGAAATGCCTACAGTCTGTCTGATCTGGTTTCTGGTAACACTGATTTTGTCATTAATTCCTTCCCTCCCCCCAGCTTTTCTTTACCCTTCATTACCATTGCATGCATCAGCAGTGAAACAGGCATTCTCTCTGATGTTAAAGTTAAAATTTCCCACAACTGGCAAAACAAAATGAATTACTTTTGGCTACATGGTCTAACCCTACCCATGTCACTAATCACTCTGCTACAGACAAAATAACAAAGATCAACAGTTCTTTATTGCAGTTAAAATCATTCTGGTACCAGAGGCGTACTCTTGCCTGCCTGACTCATATGGCATGACTGTCATCTGAGTCGTCATGTGGGTTGCACCAAAGACTCGAGTCATTAAAAGTATAAGCTTCCACAGCTCAAGTAAATAAGATTTTATCCTACAGTTACTTTAGTCTAGTGATTCTCATACTGGCTGATAAGATCTTTGCTGAAGATATTAACATATGCACTCACACTCACTGTAGCAACCATATTTTCATGGATGATGTTAGATATGTGAGAGATGCAATTAATATGTGGCCCCATTTAATCAGTTATAAAACAAGGTTGATACAGCGGGACCCAGAGGACCATATTAGCAGAGAGCTGTCTTCTGCAGCAGCAGGGCAGTTTCTGTGTATCTGCATGTCATTCTGCTTAGCGCAAAGTCCAAGAGTCACAACCATGCTACAGCTGCTACTTGTGTGCCTGTGTTTTCTCTCAAGCAGAATCAGCCCCCATCCTTGCAGAGCTGTCATGATCTGGCTCATCTCAGACAACCATGGCTGGACTGAGCTCATTTGCTTATATTTTCTGTTCGTTGATCTGTCCTTTGATATTTAAGCCTTAAATTATCACCATGTTTGTAAATTTTAAATGCTCAGACTCTTTCTTGCCACAGTATGTTATTCTAAGAAGTGAAGTGTGTCTGTTGCCAAAAGACTAAATACAAAACCTTTACCTGAGACTAAACCAGACTGTGTAAATCACGCTTCTTTTTTGACTGACATAGCTGGACAACAAGAGGTTTCTTTGGTTCCCAGGCTTCTTTCCAGGGTTCCCTGCTCCTCCTTTTTAAGCAAAGCATGTTTTTTCACAGCATCCTCTCTAAAGTTACATGGCTTACAACGCAAATGAGTTCCACAAGCTAGAAAAACCAGCATTATTTCACAATGCTTCTTGAAAGGAACATACAAGCATTTGAAGTTTAGGGAATTCATCCATATATAAAGCATAAAAGATCCATGGTGTAGAATCAGAGAAGCCCAGGAGAAAAAAACCACATGCACTTTCATCCACTCAGCCGTATCATTTTCCTCCCCCTCCATTTTTGTCTCTGCTTTTGTCATTCCCATTCCTAAAGAGTGTCAGGATGTAAAATTGTCATATTTTATTTCCATGATACACATCTAACTGCATTTTCAGATCTCTTATTATCTCTTGCTATCTCTTAAAGGCAACAGGCCAGATTATCAGTGGTGTAAATGGACCTTGCATTTCCTACCCCACCAAGGGACTGCATAACTGAATCTCAGTTTTGGAACTATCATTCCAGGCAGCCTTTATAAATTAATTCTTCGACAATGACTGATGGTTTTGTAGGAGCCACAAGAGGTGTTTTATATCCAACAATGATCAGTACTTTTAAAATTGAAACTTTAGAGATTTTTTTGATCATTATCCAAATTCATGGATTCTCCAGCTGATTGTCCAGTCTTTTAGTTAAGCTTTATTGTTTTACTTTCTTCCCTACTATTACCTTCTGAGAACACTTTGTCTATTCTAGTTTTCTGATGAGCACAAATCCATCATAGTCTGTGTGTTTACTTCATTTCATTTGTCTTTCAAAGTGGTTTATTTATGAGTGTAGGCTGTTCTAGTTGTAGGGTGATTAATATTAATCTTGTCATCTGCTGCATTGTTGTATAGTCAAATGATAGCAGCATTCATTCTGAGTTTATGTTTTGGATATATGGTCATTAGTTCACACATTTTTCTCCCCTCATCTCCTTCCATATGTTAAAATTCACACATACACCCATAATAACAAACAAACAAAAAAGAAACAAAGAGTATCTGATAGGAATGAAAATATCAAAAGCATTAATGAGGAAAACTTGTCTAAGTTTTACAATGCAAAAAATAGTAAAATTTAAAAAGCATAGATTTAGGCACACCAGGGAGCTTATGTCTTCAGATAACAAATAACAACAGGACTCAACAGGTTATTTAAATAGGAAATTTAAAGAGAAATTATCACAGAAAGATTCAAGCACATGGAAAAAAAGAAGTTCACAGTGTTGAAATCATCAGCTGATGCATTTTTAAACATGGCTTGTGCAGTATTAGTATTTGCTTCTACCAAACGTGAGAAACTACATGTAATTTAATGGAAGAAGAATTGAATACCCAGCACTTCAGTGTAGACTTCACCAAAGCCTTTCACTAGACCTCTGGCTTCACAGAATGACAAAGCCAAATACCAGCAAGGGTATTGCCTTTTTCAGTACTGAGCAAAGTCAATACACCACTTTGACTCTCATAAGCTGACATAGCTCTGCTCTAACGGGAGGGCAACCCTGACAACACTACTGTGGGTAAATATAGCACTATACCATTTCAGGGGAGATTATGATCTTGTATACATTCTCAAAGGAGAGTAAATGTTTCTCTGATCCTTGAGAAACAATGGGCAGCAGCCCACTGAAATATTTCGCACCTTATTTTGCTCATGGCCTGTAGATCCTACAACACTAATTAACCCAAATAAGAAGGACAAAAGCAACAGAACAAAGAAAAAGCAGACAAGCAATTTTACCACATCCTGTATGTGGACAAGTGACTCATCCTGAGGTAAGTCTGATTTCCTCATCCAGATGTGAATTAAGGTTGTGAAAGACATCAGGAGTGACAAACATTCTCAGGCCAGAGATTCAAATGCTAAGGTAACTGTGGCACTGCATGCATCCCCATAAATATAAAGAATTATTGCAAGATCAGGCAGAATAAATTCTGTACAGCAACTCTCAGTGAAAATCTTACCACATATTCCAGGTTAAGAGTACAGTGTACAACAATATGTCTTAAGGGTCAAATAAATACCAAAACTGCCTACTTATTCTTTAGAGCTATTTACCGTACACTGGTACACATTCATAAGGCACTCTTGTAATAGGTCTGTTCTAAAATGAGCTTCTAATAGTCATAGGACTGTTTCATGTTATGCAAAACTATTTTATGGTTGTGTGCTGAAAAATAATCCTCATTGCGTGATACTGCCCTGAAAGAAGGTGAGACAGTATTCTGTAGTTTGTTCTTTGGGGAAAATTTTTTAAAAATATATATAAACCAAATCCCCCTCCCAATAAAGAATCTGAAGTCATGGAACTATGCTACAGAAAGTATACATTCACAGTACCTATGTGAAGTTTCATAGAATCATAGAATCATTAAGGTTGGAAAAGATCTCTAAGATCTCTGATATACGTCTTCTTATCTGTTTCATTATCACAGTAAAAATTTAAGTCCTGCCCCACACAAATTGTAATGAAATAATGTTCTTTAGTGGCATAGTTCAGTGACATGAAGCCTTCACAATTCTACTGAAGGAAAGGATGAGACAAAATCTTTTCTGGCATAGTAACATGGCTAGTAATGTGACAGGAAAGTCAAAGGAATTTCACTGTGTAGTTTACAGCCAACTTGAGTTCAGCAGTACAGGGTCAGGCTCCTCATTTCAATTTTGTGTATGTATTTAAGATATGTAATTCACAGACAGTAGATTATTCAGAGGTTCTTTTCTGCCTACTATTGAAGTTTACCACAGTGCCAAAAAGAAGAGATAAATTGTACATGGCGCTCACTGAGTTAAGTGTAATGGAAGAGAGATGTTACTCCCCACTTTTATGAAACACAGTCACAACAGTGTATTTCCAATTTGTAGGTATATTAGTTGTAAGAAAATTAGATTTCCTATTTCAAACTAATGGTTTAGTGATATAATGTGCTCCACTTTAAGTAGCTCTGGTTCCAGTCCATCAATTCCTCCCATCTTATTAATATTTAAATTCAATAACTGTTTTAATACTATTGATTTGTGAACTTTCCATATTTTAAATTGACTCTCTTGTGAAGATTTAAATTACATCCTTTCTCTTCTCCATTTTCATTCCAGCCTAATACTTCCATGGGAACATATGAGAGAGGAAGTAGAAACATCTGATAAAGCACAGAGATGTCCATCAGTGGAATTCCGCTCAAGTGCATGGATGAAATACAAAATAATTTTCCCTCATTATTTTTATGCATTATTATCACCTTAAAATATCTATTTTTGCAGCTTCCCTGATAGATGCAATTTGCTTCAACTCTTTAGGTATTTGAAAGAAAATTGAATAAAAAATAAACAAACGTGTGAAAAAAATGGTAACAAAATAGGGACTCCAGTATTTTGAATACTTATCTAAGTCCAGCAGCATTCTTAAAAACTGTATTATTCAAGAATAATGTGATTATCCATACACACTTCATGTTTTTTTAGTATTATTTTGAGGTTTTAAACCTCTAAGATCTACTTACTCTTCTGCAATTATATAAAATTAGGTTAGTAGCAGGGAAATTAAATCAGGTTAAATAAATACCAATGAAGCTTTTATCTCAAGCTTAAACTAAATCCTTCTGAAGATGCAAAAAAAAAAATCATATTTCTTTCTGAATACTTTTTGTTTCACACACTATTTTAATACCTTAAGTGGGCCACCTCAAATGATTTTTTGCTGCAGAACAGGCATAATTTAAGAAAAAAATATTTTTACTTTCATTTTCATATGCTTGTGGCCCAAGAAACCATTAATCAGATAGATTACAAAGTGGCTGCTCATGACAAATTTGTTTACATAGCTTGCAGAAAATAGTATTCCATAGTTATTTTTTGTATTCCAAACAAAAGAATATTATTAAAGTTGCAAAGTCAAGTACACCAAAGTTTGAAAATGCAGCCTTACTTTTTCCTGGTGGTGCAGTCAACTTATGCCACAGGCTCCAGTTCTATATTTGCATACTCTTTCTTTGTTGACTCATCCGATGCACGATGATGGCTGTAGCTAAAACTGACAAGCACAAGCAATTATCATTCCAACACCTCTTGTCTGTGCATTAGTACCATGTTCCAACACTCTAGATCTCAAACTGAAATTCCACATGTATAGATTTTCATTAGAAGTGTGAAAAAGGAATCGAACATGAAAGCAAAACCCCAACTGTTAGTACTAATCCAGAGTCTCCTCCTGCTGATGATCTGTGTGATACAGAATGTTTTATGGCTGATAAAGAAGTTTTCCTGAGCATTCCTATGAAATCTCTACCACTGTCCATTTTTGAAGAGTGAATGTTAGCTCAAGCAAAGCATGAGAGAGTTCAGATGTCCTCTGGCTTGCTCAGGGACATGACCCCAAATGGACTGCAAGGAGTCAGTCCACTGAAATGATCTGACTTGTGACTTTGACTTTGCTATGTAATAAAAGCTAGGTCTCCACAAGGGCAGATGCAGCATATGATATCCAGCAGCTATACAAACAGGGAAGATTTCCTGTTCCCACTAGTGTTTTTTTAGGCCCTCAAGAAGGTCAAAGGTATGGAGTTGACCTGAGTCGGAAAGCCTGATCTATGCAAGTGTTCATACTCTCTCAGCTGCTGCTTGAAAGAGTCAAGTTACTTTTTTCTTCAATGGCACAGTCACTTTCATCCTAATTGGAGGCAGTGTGAGCGTTTGGTAAATTAAGAAGGCCTGTGCTGTTTAGACAGACTGCTCCAAGCACTTCAGCGAGACTGTGCTGAATTAGTTTTGGCTGGCTGTGGTTCTAAAAGAACATTCAGAGACAGAATCATTTTTTTTAGCTCCAAGCTACAACGTATAATTTATGCTTTTAATTTCAAATTCTAAAATGTGGCAGGAGAGGTGGGGGGAAGTCAAAGCAAAAAGTTGGGGGTGGCAATTATTTGTCAAAAGATCTAAATCAAGGATATTGATCTGGCATTTATTGTGACATGTTTTTTATATTCTGAAGATGTAAATGTTTGTAAAATGACAGTTTTTCCTTCAGTTTAAGTGCAAGAGACAATTCAGTTCAGATTCTGCTTGTGTCTTATTTTGCTGCTGAAAGATGAGTGAAAGGAGCATTTTTTTTTTGTAAAACACTACATATCTATATATTAAAACCATGTAACTGACTTTCCATCCAAAGTCTCCTTTTCAGTAGTGACTTAGACACTGAGCTGAAATCCTGACTTCACTGAAGTCAAATGTAAAACTCCCAGTGGAAGGTGGCTTATTCCATGTAAAGTGGAAGAGCTTCTAAAGGGAAGAAGCCTCAACCTAGTGTGCCTTAGAGTCCTAGGGGTTAGAAAGCCTTTCAGTTAGATTTAACTCTCCCTGAAAGGAGAGAGATTCAGCCCTGCTTTTCACACAAGGTGGGTGATCTAATCTCACATATTTCATAGAAAGTCACTAAAACATAGATAGGAAAGAAAAACAAATCTTATGCTATGTTATTACCTTGCATCCAATGGATGGATGCACCAGAAAAGGAGCAGTTTATGAAGTCCTTATTTTTCATATTAATCATCATTCATTTATTATTTTTATTATAAATCCACTTACACATTTTACAACGAATAAGAAGCATTCTATACTTCTATATATCAGTATAAATTACTATAATAATCCCTCTAAATATGAATTATTACAGATACATCAGGATGCCTGTATGCACTTAGCACACTCCATGAATATTCCACATTCCTTCTTTGGCAGTCTGAATCCCAGACAATTATAAGAATAAAATGCTATTCCTTAGCTCCTAATCTTATACATTTTATATATTGAAATTTAATTAGTCCTCCCCATAAAAGCATTGGAGTGCACAGGATTTACAACTGAGAAGGCTGAAGGACAGAAATCTAAAAAAAAGTCTCAAAAACTTACAGCAATGCCTGCATGAATACAGGAATTCTTGGATTTCAGCATTAGATTGATCCATTAGATCATACTGCATCATGCCTTCTGTTCATGAATATTTCTTCTCCATCCTCTAGGAGGAATTATAAGCATAAATCTTCCATGCACTGATGAGAGAGAAGTCTTTCTTTCATCTTAGTGAATACACATCTGGTACCTCCTATTCAAACAGATTGATTCTTACTTTAAAGACTCATTATATTGCATTATACAAGAAAGTGTTTTATGCCTTGAATTATACTTGTGTGTGCTAGAGCATGTAACAAATAGTGTAAGGATATGAAATATTAATACCAGGAAATTTCTGACATTTTTTCCTCTTCAGAAAAGCATTTTTCAAATTTTTCTCATGACTTGTTTGTCTCTTAAAAATTCAGAATCTGTCATTTCATGGTGGAGAGATACAATTCTACTACAAAGGGATAGCAGTTCATATTCTCTTCAGTTAATGATATTAAATATCTGATCTGATTTGTCCTAGTGCCAATTCAACACTAGTTCTGGTTAGTCTACATCCTAACTACTTTTAATACAGTAGTAAATAGTTAGAGACTTCACAGAGACAGGTATGTGACACTATTTTAACTTTAAATTCATTTTCCCAAACTCTTACAGTTTTTTTTCTGTCTGTAGTTCTCATTCATATTTTTTTTTTTTTTACTTTCTTTATAATGTTTTTGAAAGGTGTCCTACACTCTTTGGCCATTTTATTGGTCCATAGCTGGACAAGAAATATAAGAGCTGCTCTATAAGAAGTCTACTTCAAAGTATAAACTTCCCATTAACTTCTGTTGGCTTGAGATCAGACATAGAACCATGTTTTCAAGCTGAACACAGAGAAGCAGAAGCCTGTATTACTGCTGCATTCTCCAAAGTCAGTTGGGTGCCCAAACAAAATAACTTGCAAGATTCTTAGTGCTTGAGTTTGGTTCACTGGCCACAGCCTAACAAGATGGTCAGACATGCTTTAATGCATTTAAAATGCTTCAGTGGCTACCTGTGTACTTAAAATTAACTGTGTGTCTACGTGTGCTCCTGGAACAATGTCTACCTTTAGTAAGGTAATAATTGTTTGTACATTAGAAGTTCAGTTTCCCTTGTGTCTTTGATGAAAAACAAAAAAGGGCTTCACCAAAAAGATATTTAAATCATACACATTAAGATCCTAATTTATCCAACTCAGCTTCTGAAGAAGGATATCTCTGATCCTTTGTGGAGTATACATAGGAAGCCTTGGTGGAGTAGCATATCAATGCTGATATCTAAGTACATAACTTTTGCCATGGTGTTCAATATCCTGTAAGATCCCTGTTTTAGCAATCTGGCTGAAAAACTGTGTGGGGGTAGAGAGCAAGAAATGGCGTCATAGGCACTCTGAGTGTTACAGCTATGTGTGACTGTCTCCAGCTGTGGCTCAATTAGATAATTTTCAGAGATCATGTGGCACTTGCCCAGTGTGTGTGTGTGGCCTTCATAATTCAAACAAACTTCTGTTCTTTTTTTGCCTACACACAGCAAAATGGTTAATTTTTTTCCAAAGTGATGTGTTCTTAATATAGTTGTCATTACTTTAAATGCTTTCATAATAATATTGCGTTGTGTGGCAGGAAGCAGAAAGGAGGCCAGAAAAGAACACTGGATGAAAAGCAGATGAATGAAAGCTTCAGTGTTGCTTTTCAAAAGATGGAACAAATCTTCTTTTTCTCAACAAGTTAAATCAGTATCTCGATTAATTCTACTACATAGTCAGAAAAAAACAACATAAGCACCGAAAAAAAACCCACCTGCTTTACCTTTTAATGCACCTATGAGAGCTGAACAGTGTGTACAGGAAGGAAATAGTGCTGCCTTGCTGAGAACCAAGAATTCGTGTCCTGAGCATGGGTATAGCACATGCTGTCTGCGCTACTGGGCTGTTTGCATCCTGAAACACCAGGGGCAGGGAAGCCATTCCATGATATATTTTGGTCAGGAATAAAAGTTATGCTAAGATGACAGTTCCTTCCTCTTTCCCTGCTGCTTGTTTCCAGGCCCTTTGTTGTAATTCACTGATCTCAGTTGCACTGATGCAACTGTCTGTGTTGGATTGTGCCATAAGTCAAATGAGGAATCTGACTTGGAAAGCCACCTCCAAAAAGACTTGGTTTAACTCAGGATATTTCACTGATCTGATTTACAGCCCATCCTGCAGGCAGCAGACTGAAATGCAGAGGTGGAAATGCACAACATCCTCAATGGGAAGCAGAGTATGGGCAGGAACCTCTGTAGCCAGCTTCATTCCTGGGGAAAACATAGTGCACAGCTACAGTCTTGGTGGAAAGGACATTCAGTATCACTTAAATACTCCCTGTTATGTGCTGCAAGTACGTGTCTACAGAAATAGTACCTTTACTAGGCCTATCAAAAAATATAGTCATTAGATTATCGTCATGTAATTAACGCTGTGGATTTATTTCCTTTTTCAAATTCCTTTCCCTCTCCCCCTAAACCTGAAGTAGGAAGAATTTAACATATTTGAAAATATCTACAATCATAAAATCAGATCCTTATGTGTTTTGGGCAGTCAAAATTTTGAAGGGGCTTCCTAAAAGTTGCAGTGTTAAGAAGACTGCTGTTAAGAAGTATAAACTCACCTTTCCCATAGTCCTTTCCTGTTGTATAAGTGTCATGTTTTGCCTTGAAAAGACAGAAACAATTGAGGGATACAGAAGTTAATAAGATATTGGTACAATTCTTCTGATATGCAATTTATGAAGCATGTAACAAACTTGTGTGTTAGTTCCAATAAACAAGAGCATAACTATGCTAAAAAATAAGTTAATTGAAGTTTTCTGTGGAAATATGAAAGCTACATCACAAAGCTGAAGAAACTCTTCCAGTGCATTAGCATTACAAGACATGTCAGAAGGATAAGTTTGTGAAGGAAAAAGATAACACAGAGATAAGGAATTTGCATATCTACATATTCATCACTTTTTTTTTCATAAATGCCTAGTATTCTTTATTTGTATTTTGTTGAGGTACAAAATGAAATATATAATATAAATGCTTAGAAAGATGATGGTAAAGGATAGAAGAGTGGGTTGAAGAGTGAATTTTGACACAATAGTTATTGAATGATGCTGGGGTGTAATTAGAGGTCAGTAGCCAAAAATTTGTTTCTTAGAAGAAGAGTCAGAGGGCACAGTTATGCTGGGGGTAAGCCCTTGACTTCAATAACTGAGGGAGGTGACCACAGGAAGATCCCTATATAATGGCTAAAACCAGACTTACTCCACAGGCATACCCTATTGCTGAATTCTTCTTTTTTCCTTTTTCTAATTTTGATTTCAATTCTGTACCTACTATTTACCATTAAAAATATATATATATACACACATACATATAAAAAATTTTCATCCTTAATTTCATCTGGTGAGAGAAGATATTCCAAAATGAATTGACAGGTACTGTATACCTTCGTTCCCTAAAGAACAGCAGTTTCATATGCATCAGTAAGCAGGCATCCTTTTTAGGCTCTGCCACCCAAAATGTGTGTTAAAGTTCGGTTTCTTCTTCAGTCAGCAAGGGTGAGTAGTAAGGATACCGGTATCAGCTGGTCCATTGATGGGCAAGAAGCTCCTGTGACAGGTATAAATGAGTGTTTCATGGACGAGTAAGAATCACCAAGGAGATGGCCTCTGGCACAGGCATGATCCTGACAGTGTACAGGTTGGCCGTGGACATTGGGCAGCTCAGAGGGCATGGGCATTAACAGGGTCTTCATACAGTAACCATACTTTCTCACCTGGGGGGCTTCACATAGAACCATCATCTGCACACCAAACTGCTGTCAGACCAAAGACCAACTCACTTTTTCTGAGAGTTTTTGTAATCTGTTGGTTTTTTTTGTTTGTTCTCTGTATAATTACTGAAAATATAGTTGATTAGTCAGGCAGTGACCTGTTCCTTGGAAAATGCAAGCATTTCATAAATACCTTATCGTGGGGGTTTTTGTCAGTGCTATGCAGCATGCATGTGTTTTATGGGCTACATCTTGCTCTTTTATGAGCTTAATGAATAGTTTGCCCATTTTTTTAATGTGTTTACAGCTTGCCAGTAGTTCCCATCTTTACTGTCCCAGAGAGGGATCACAGTGAAAAACTCCAATCTCAGTTCTACCAAGCATTTTTCATCAGTCACTTTTATAAAATTAATAGATTGACCATGCATGCCAGCCAATAAAATGTATACATCTGGAACTTTCATAGTCTAGATTTTGTTTTCTTCAAATTTAGAAAATATTTGTTTCTCCAGATGCTGAATGGGAAAGTTAGAAATTTTTTCCTGATTGGTAAGGAACAAGCATCATGCAGAATGGCGCTATAAAGTAGTCATCTCTCATGAGAACATGGGGATAGTGGGTGTATTACCGTGTTGGCATTGTGTTTAAAAAGATGTGGTGCCCAGGGCAAACTTCATTTCACGCATAGAGATTATCTGGAAGTATGGAAGATTACTGCTGTGTACAAATGGAATGCAAGTCAGGCAGGTATTCTATCCACCAGTCCAGGGGATTATCTTAAGTTGCCCTCTGGATGCATGGGTGTTGAGAAAAGATGACCAGGTGGCCCACCCTAATTTGAATCCTCCCCTGGGACTCCATCCTAACTCAAACCCCTGCTCAAATTAACCACATTCTTTCCCTGGGAATTTTCTACAGTTCAGTTCAGAAACACTGCTTGTCTGTTTTCTTTTCAAAATGTATCTGTTGCTTGGCTGACAGAACACCTGAATATGCTTTCAGGCAAGAGGTGTGTATGTATACTTCTTACTGAATAGCTTTTTTCAGTTGATTTCACCTCTTTCTGTTTATAAGCCGTCTGTGAACAGATTATGAAAGTCTCAATGGTGCTTTTTACATTAAAGTACTGTAGCGTTCCTTTTTGGGACCATTTCCATGGCTACTGATAGTGCCACATTACTTCCTGCCTTGTCAGAGCCTGTCAATATCCATACACCCAGCACTCTAAACATCAAAATGATTTGCAACCAATTTACTGAAAAGCTCAAAGTGTCTTCTAAAGTAATCTCTGCCACTGGAAAAATGCCATTTTCATAAGAGGCAGCTTCATATTTATCAAGCTTTATAACACTTGTATATAATAGATTGCACATAAGACTACAATCGCTCACACTCTTAGGATCAGGTGTGAGAATCGTAGTAAAGAGCAAACGATTAAAGCCTTGATGAAATCTGCATTAATTGAAACATACAGGTGCTATATATTACTCAGCTCAACGGAGCCCCAAATAGTTAACCAGACTAATACACTTCAGTTGAAGCATAGGTGTGTAGTCTTTGTGGTGTTACATGGTTGCTTCCGTTAGTTGTTCCTGTGGTAATCTGGCATCAGTATATAATTACAGATCCAGCTATTAAAAAAGCTATGCAATTTCCTGAGTAGCTGGCACTATATTTTTCTACTCAAGTCTACAAAAGACAACAATTATGTGTAATGGAATACTTTTAATCTCTATTGACATTCATAGGAATTCAAGGCAGGAAGGACCACTATAGAGAGAACATAAGAACAACTGTATTGAGTTGGACCAACCATTGATCTAGCTCAATGTCCTGTTTATGACAATGGTCATAAATGACTGGAGAAAGAATAAAAGTGAGACAAAGGTCAAAGATGAAAGAGATGTTTTTTCCTCATATGCCTTTTTAAATCCCAGCAATCTACTAAGAGCTCCTATGCAGGAGGTTACAGCTCCTTTTTTTAAGACATGCTAATTTGACACCCTGCAAAAAATGAGCTGTTTGAAGCAGTGGTAAAATTGCAAAAATTATTACAGAAAAAAACCCACCCTAACTCTGTTTTAAAGTTTCCAGATGTGGAAAAGCTGCCAGTTATTGAGATGTCAGATGCTAGCTAAACTTGCTACTGTAGAAGTCATATCTCTACACTGAATTAGTGTAGCTTCTACTTCCAGTCATTAAACCTTTGTTTTATAGGCTGTGGCACCATATTATCAAATTTCAGATCCTATTGATGGTACATTTAGATTGTGACTGAATTACCACAATTTTTACTTAGTAATTACTTAATGTGGAGCTCCTCAGTCCTCTTACTATAAGGCTTTTACTTCACTCATTTAAGCATTTGGTTGGACTCTCAATATGGTAAACATATTCTTCTTGAAATGTGGACACCAGAACTGGACACAGCATTGAAGGAACCATAATGCCACTGCCAAACCGTGTTCATATAAGCTCGTTACTACTACCTCATATCCAGACCAGATACTGCACAGGTCCAAATATTTAATTTGCCTTATTTACATTAATAACAAGACTGTCACACCTACAACTCATGCCATACAGAACTTCACTTCTAACCCCTAGCCTAAAAAAAACCAAAAGGAGTCAGTGTCTCTTCAGCATCTATGCTCTCCAAATGTGGTTTCCCGTGTTCCAAAATCAATGATTTGTACTTGGTCTTTTTAAATATATTTTGTCCTGAACTTATTAAATGGACCAGTCAATAAGAGACCTGTGATCTGCACAATGCCATGCCCCAATACCTACATATTTTAACAGTAACAATTTAATTTTTGTACTTTGTCACAGTTTAAGATGCTATGACAAGATATTTATTAAAAATTTTTAGTGCTGCAGCCCCTCAGTCCCTTTTGATATCCAAAGCCAACTGATACAGCCCCCAGATCTGGCCTTTATATTTGTTTCAGAAGAGGCGATATATCCTAGAGCAAGAATGGATTTATGGTCTGACTCAGTCGGAGCATAGTCATCTTCACAGACTGATCATTACTCAGATGATTGTGTCTACCTACTTTGCACAATTTACCATTGTTCTCTGTACTGTAGAATTCCAACCATCTTGAACTTCCTCTGTATTCCAAGACAATGTCTGATAGCTCTTCCAAAACTCTTAGATCCAGACTATCAGTTCCCAAAAATTTTAAAGCTATTCAACTCTTGTGAGCGTTTCTAAGATTTTTTTTTTTAATTGGAGTAGAAAAGGCGTGATTACCATTTGCCAAAAAACACTCTATCTGGCCTTTTTCCCCTAATGTTATATTTATTATACATTCACTCAACTTTGCTCATTCCTCTGCTTTAATGCTTTATATTCTACCCTTTTTCTACTGACTAATGTACTAGCACTAGTTAATGGCTTCTTTTCTTCTTGCACTATTAAAAATCCTTTCATGTTTTCTTAACTTTGATGGGCATGTATCTTCTGTCCATCTGCTTCCCTTCTCAGTTTTCTACAGTTTATATTCAGTTTTGGTTTATAATCACTCACATCAACTTCCTTTGTTTTCCTCATTCCCCTTTAGAAAGTAAAAAACCCTATCAACTTAAGTTTTTTTTTTTCATTCATCATTGGAGTCTCATTTCTTAACCACGTGATTATGGTTTTGGCACATGTAGTGAACCATTCATTAAGTTCTCCCAGTTATCATTCACATTTTTTCAATTTATTTTTTCCCAGCTAATTTATCCCATAACTATTTAAGTTTTTTAAAGCTATATTTCCCCCCAGCTTAAAAAAAGAACTAAAAACATCACATATCTATGTGTACAGGTACAATGCCTGTGCCATTGTATATCCTGCTAGTTGTAAAAATGTTCTACTTTTACAAAATCTTACATTCCTAAATAAGCACAATTTCTGTTATCATTTTTTCTTGTGTATCGAGTGTAATAGTTATTCTCAGATATAGCACTTAAGATATGAAAGTAATTTATAATTTTGGCATTTCAACAGTGAGAGAATGAGAGCTTTATCACATACTACTCAGATCTTAAAAAAGCACCAGATCAAGTCTGTTTGTTCCCTGACCCCACCCTGTTCCTCGGCACCTGTGTTCTTATTATTAATTTCTCTTATCCTCTAAACAGGGTGACCACATACAAACTGCTCTTTTGGAGTGGTCCCTGTCCAATGTTAACATCTATACTGTGCCAGGGAATTGTTTGGAAAGGTGCTGGTTGACGTAGTCCAAAACCATGTTAGGGATTGTTCTAACCTTTTAGGAGTATGGAAAATGAAGTCCCAATGTGCAGAAAAATTCCCCAACATTGTTTAATTTACTAGTATAGACATAGCCAGACGGTACCATTTTTAACATAATATACCACCATCCTCTCTAAATACTTTGGAACAATTGATTTCATGTCTCTAATCTCTCAAGAAAATGTCAGTGATATTACGTTAAGAAGAATTACTTAATAGATGACTAATAATGCAATATTATTTGTTGTTGCCGAGGCTCTTTACGCTAGTACAGACAGTCCAGGATTTCTTTATTTCACTTCCTGTGGTGCTTTGATTTATTTTCTTCTCAACATCTTGATTTTATGCTAAGGAGTTGTTATTTTTTTTTACCTCCTTTCTACTCTCTTCCTTTGCAGATAATTTAGCAGTCTCCTGATCAGCTTGGCTAGGGAAGCGGGTTCTCCTTTCTCTGAGATGGAGACCTTGCAGATTTCACAGCTGCTTCTTCTTGTTGAAAGTGGTCCATTGCTCCAATATCCCAAACTCTTCATTTTATTTTTGTTTAGTAGTTCATTTCCAGAATCTTCTTCATCCTGCTTCCTGTTGTTCAGAAGATAGAAAGAATCTTGCAATTGCTTGCCCATTCCTTCTTCTTTGTAATCCTTCAGATCTATCTGATTCCCAGATAGTCAAAGAACCTTTTCTACTGCCTATCTTATCGTTGAAGAATGATTTTTTTCCCACTTATCTTAACACAGAACTGTCTCTTCTTTAGATGATTCAGATGATATCTGTGAGCATGTGTAATAAGAATGGATTGGGCTGAGAGTACATTTTGATTTGACCACCTAGCTTTGAAAGATAGCTTTTGTAGTTTTCCTTTAGAAACTTCGTTGATATTGAAGTATTTATTTTTCATCTTGATTCCAGAATCAGTGTTTCTTTGAGATGACAAAAGTTTTTAAAATAAACTATGTCTTTGCAGTCAGAGCATGTTTTTTGACATCTGTGTACAAAACAGGGTTTTGAGATGTCTATATAGATTGCGTTATTAAATATATGGACTTCTGACTTTTAACTGACTAAAGAGATTAGGCATTATTGCGTGAAGGCTATAGCTGTCCTCATAGCAAGGATCACTGTGTCAGTTTTTTAATAATATTTAAATCTTCCTGGAGTTCATACATCTTCCCTACAGATAGTCAGCAACATTCAAGTCATTTGGGAGTATCTATCCCGTACCAAAGTTGCTACCTGATCCTTCCTGAAGCAAGGACCACTACGCACAAAGAAAAGCAAGATAGCTTAGAAATAATGCTCATTCTTTTGATATAAAGAAAATTCACTTCAAGTCTTTCATGGAATATATGAGTTGGGTTTCAATCTAAAAAAGTTTGGCATTGTGAGCCACGGCATGAAATCAGTACATGTGGCAAAATACACTCAAGAAGCTGGATAAATACTCAGGCTGTTAATCCAGGCTGAGCTTATTTCTACTCAGCTGGTAGGTTTATAAACTGAAAACTGCTGATGCAGCAGACGCTGGATCCCTGGTGACCCAGAGCCCTCCACACACAGCAGGTCTGTGCCCAGTTACAGTACTAGATGCATAAATAAGAACTTCCATGGAACTTCTTGCAGTCTCTTTGCTTATAATCAGTATCCATTCTAATCTATCTAAAAGCTTTTCTGATTAGGGGGCATATTCATATGACAAGCCATAATTAAGAAGAGCAACAGGGGGAACTATTATTGTCTGGCATACGAGATCCCTTGTGGATAGCAACAGCATTAGCAAAACAATTTGGGGGCTTTTAGCTAAACACTCAGTGCTGTCACAGCAATGTTTTTCAGTAGCAGTCCTCATACAATTTTATCAGCAGTAATATTATGTCTGTTTCTTTCTTTTGCTCTTTTAAAAATATGTAAAGTATGCAATGTATGATTTTTTTACTTGTATTTAAACAGGATGTTTATATGTAAACAATGAGTTTAGTATCTATGTTATAATAATCTAACCAAAATACCAACAAAAATGGAATAGTAATGAGAGATCTTACCAGCAAATGAAGGGGTAAAAAAAAAATGAAAAGAATGTATAACAGGAAGAATTCCACTGAAGAGACAAGAAGAGATAAAAAGACAGGCTATACCACAAAATCTGGCAAACACAACTCATCATTAAAAGTCAGCTTTGATTTTAAAATACCATTTGGAAGCATCTGAGAACCAGTAGTCAATTATGCTATTTATATGGAAAGACTGGCAGCTTAAATATCACTGCCTTACTTCCACTCAGTAAGACGTCGCCTTTTCAGTAGCAACCATGTATTTAATCATCTTAATGGCAAGGACTAAACCAGAGTTTAACATCAAGATGACAGTTTTGATCCGTTTTAGGAACCCCGGATTCCTGCAGGCTTTCTGCTTATCTGGTTTCTGACAAGATACCCAGAAGGGCCTCTGCAATTCCATATTCTGCCAAAGTCCTTTCTCTTAATTCAGTTATTCTTTTGTTGAAAGAAAGAAGGGGGGGGAAAGTGAGAGAGGCAGAAAGGCACAAATAGCTTCCCTGATGTGTCCAGCCACAGAACGATCAATTAAAGGAGGTTTCTTTTTCAATTTTAAAGGCTTTGATGTTCTACTAAGGGATTTTCCCATCTCCTACATTTATTACACAGAAAGCTCTCTAAATATCATCATTTCCACAGGGAATCACCAAAGTAATGTTCATCCTTTTCTCCCGATCAGGAAATCTTATGGTATTTTTCATCATCTGTCTCTAATATGCTCTTCAAACAAATAGTTGGAATCATCAGCTGCCTCACTAGATATAGCAAGGCTTTCCTGATATCAATAAGCTTAAGACAACAAAAAACCCAGCCTAAGCAGAGGTGAGACAGTTAGAAAAAAAAAAATTAATTCCCTTTGCAGTGTATGACTAAAATGGAAGAGACAAATGTCTCACAGATAAACTGTGCTTTAAGGAAAATGAATGAACATGCCACTCAGACTGCTGAAGAAGTTTAAGCTTTTCTTTCTCCTAAGAGTTTTCTATTGTCAAAGAGTATGGTTTCAAGCTAAAAAGACATTAATATTTCAGTTAATAAACCTCCTTGACATCTGACAGACTAACCTGGCAAGCCTGTTTTTACTACCAGGTTTAGCAGGTGAAGGAGACCATAAGGCTGTACCAGATCATGCAATAGTGAATCAGAAGAGAATGAAAAGACTTGTTCAGATGTCTAAGCCCCTTGGCACCCTATTTAGAAAGTAATGTCTAATCTATACCATGCAAGTCTTATATCCTGTGATTTTTCATTGTTTGTCATATGCTCTTTTTAGACTTCATATACATGCTCTGAGGCAGAAATTGAAAGACCAGTTTAGGGTTCACCTCATCTAGTTTTCTCTCAGTGTCAGCACATGGAGCTGTTTACAGTAAAAGGGAATTATGTTTCAAGATCATGAACTTAGTATGCGGTTTCTCTGAGTACCACTTCCAAATGTCACGTTTACAAGAGATATAAAAATATACAAAGTTAGAGACTAGCATTTTTCTCTGCAGATCCTGTATCTAAGTAACAACTTCCATGGCTTGATCTCACTTACCCTTAGAAAAGGTATTTAATTACTTGCAAAAAGTAAAGCAGAAATAGGCAGTCTGAAAAACTTATGATTTTTTTTAACATTGTAATCTTTACATAGAGAGAGGTAGAGCAGAGGTAGTGAAGGAATGGTGGTAAACTGACAGGAAGCCAATTATGGTTCCCTGTTTCTCAGCATTGGCTTTAATTAAAGCTGTGGAGTTGAAGTATTCTAATTTCGTTCCCTGGAGGAGGTACCTAAGCAACCTTCAACCAATTGAGGATAACTCTGCCATACCAACCAGCCTCAGGACATTGCTACAGAGTACCGCTGTACTTAGGAGGATGTATTAGTCATAGACATTCATAAATAACTGCTCCAAGTTTTTTCAGCTACCAGGGAAGTCAAATGTTTCATAAGGTCATGTATCAAGCGTATTTATTGTCTTCATTACGTATGTTTAAATCAGATGTGATTCAGCTGAGCTTCCCAGGTTGTTGGGGTGGGTACATATTTTGGCTGTGTCCTGACTACACATCAAGATAATATCTGAGTACAAACTCAGTGTGCCTTGAATTTCACTGGAGCAAACTCAACCACCAACACAGCAAGGAAGGAGTAATAATGCCTCCAATAACCTGGCACCCAAGGGACCAAGGCTGTAGGCTGGATTTGCAAAGCTCACCAGCTCAGCAGTTTAGACAAACCCAAGAAAGTGTAAATGGCACTTAGTTTTTAAGTAAGTCAGCTTTTCTCTGAAAAAAAGTGAGAAGAAAGAACAAAAAATATAATTTTGGCTTCTATCTTTCACTGGTAATAATCAGATAGCTCTAAGATAGTATTGGGAAGTAGATGAAAAAGAAAACTGGTAGAAGTAGTTGCAAAAAAAATAAATCAACAAGAAAGTGCAGGTTTTAAGTTGAACATCAGAAAAAGAATCAACATGATTTCTGATTAAATGAATCATTTTCTGGACAAGGGTTTGGGAAATTCTTCTTAGTCATTTCATCCTTTGGACAACACAGTTTTTGCAAGGAGCATGTCTCAGCAAAACCAGAAAAAAACATTCCCCAAACATCTAGTAAATGCAAAATAAACAGGTAAAAGACATCATAATTCCTCCTTACAGTTGGGAAGCTTGAGCATGTGGAGGTGTGCACTAAAAAAACCACTTACCTACTTTGTCACATAAGTGGCATCTGTACATTTTAGATCTCAGGAGTATGGTGATTTCCAAAATAACTCTATTTAATGAAGGTACAAAAGTGAACAGTTTTGTTTGTACTTCTAGTGAAAGACAAGCAGTTTAGAAGGTTTATTCTGCTTCATTCTGAGGGAGGATTTGAAAAAGCTTAAATGTAATGCTTTAAAAAGCTGCATTTTCACAAGGTAGAGACTGTGTCTTTATGTGCCCATTTCAGTATTCTGACCTTAAAGTCAGGCGGGGGCTCCTTCTACTCCTCCTTCAGATCCCACCTAGCCCATTCCCAACTCAGCTGCAAATAGGAGGTCAGCCAGACAAGAGCTTTCTACAAACTCTTTTATGAAACTTGCTGGTTGTTTTATAGACTTTTTTGGTTACTGGCTCATGTTTCTTCTCTGCTTTATGCCTGGAGTTGCCTGTTAGAGCTGTGAATTGCAACGATCAAACTTGACTCCCCTTTAGATAACTGCCTCACCTCAGCCTGATTTCACAGCAGTCAGGATTCCTTGACATCTCAGCATTTCACAAACAGACAGGTCTCTGGGAAATCAGCCTGGGAACTTTATTTGGTCTTGACTTCAAGTGTGGTAAAACAGGCAGATGCCAAGTCCCAACACCACGTTAGAGGACAGCAAAAAATCAAACCAGCGATGCCGAAAATTTATTGCTCACTAGTCAGAATACTTTTCTGTTAACACAGGCAAGTGCGAAAGAATCTGTAACTGAATTGTCTGTATACTTTTTGGTGATTTAGCAAATCAGTTGAGAAGATGACAAACTAGACTTTTATCTCTTCTACTATGAAGTACAGCTAAAGCTGACTGTGGCTGGAGCTACACTTGTAGAGAAGGCCTGTTGGTGGTGTATTTAGTTTCAGTTGTTACACGGCTCAAACTCACCAACTCTGCAAGGCTTGGGCAGGACAAGTGCAGACAGAGCAATGGCTAGAGCAGACACTACCCTCAGCAATGCTAATTTTGGAGAGATCTTTCCATCGCCTCTGTTAACAAAAGCATGCCACAGGAAAGGCAGGACAATTTTTGCAGCTGGAATTTTGTCACAGCATTGGTGAGCCATTAGGAAGTTGATAATACAGTCTTTTTGTAGGGAACACATAGGGACTGAAAACTTCTGGAAGCAACATTAAAATACATTTTCCTCTCTGATAACCAAACCTGTCCCCTTTGTTTCCCCTCATACACAAACCAGCCAACAGCATGAAAATATGTACCCTAAGCTAGAATATTTGCCCTTAGATTTGGCCCTTTTGGAACATTTGTATACTTGAGTAGGAAGCCTGAACTTGATTTTTTATTAGAATTAAAATTAAATCTCACTTCTCTTCTTTCTGCTATTTTGTTAAAGTTTTTACTACAAAGGAAAGTAAGGTGGCTGTACAGCCCAGTACACTAAAACCCCTTTTGTTCCTTGTGAGTGAAAAATGAAACTATTCAGTATTTTACCCTGGAAAAAAAAATAAATATGAGCAGCAGGCCCATTGAAACAATTGATTATTCAGTTTCTAGAGTTAAAGCACACAGGCTTATCTCCAAAGCCATCAAAAATATTTTTTTTTTTAAGAATACAAATAGACAGGGCATTATTTAATGTCTAGAAATACAACATACTTTTTTCTTTTCAGTGTACACTAAACAACAAAAGAAGGTAACTTATGTGTGAGAAAACCTTCAGACTTACTGGAATTTAAAACTTAAAAAAATATCCTGGATCAAAATAGATTTCACTGTCAAATTTTTCAGCTCTGAGTACCTAACATTAGGTTTCTAAAGGCCTGTTTTGACAATTAAATTTACATGGGATGATTTCCAGGAGCTGTTGAGCATTCATAAACTCTAGTGAATTTAGGGGAACCTGTAAGTGATGACTGCCCTTGAGCATATCAACTAGGATATAAGATTTAGCAACTCCGGCTAGGTATACCTGGTCTGAATAAACATGGCTTCATCTCTGTTGTAGCCATCGGCATCCTCACTGAGCTCAGTGTTGGAGCCTGGATAGATAGTTCTCAGGGGAAATAAACATGCTAGAACCTGGCCCTTGAAAGGTCAGTCTGATGCTTCAGTCCAAGGAGAATATGTTGCTATAAACTATATACCAAGGTTGCTTTTTGCAGGCATAAGTCCCCTTGCTGCCAAGGCAGCTGCACACATGATCCAAAACAAAATATTTCCTTCTGTTCTCCACCTAAAATGTCATTTTAGCTAAAACCAAAAGTAGGACTTACAACTGGAGCTACAGTTTTGTGGAGACACTTGAAGATAAATCACTGCAGAGAATTTCATTGTGAGGAAACAGATGAACTAAACATTTCCGTGCAACTGTTCAGTTTAATTTGCCAGGTTTCATGTATTATGTCAGTGTTCAAATTTCACTTTCAATACATTTCTGCTATCTAAAGTCTCATAGCAATTTTTCCACAGTATTGCATTTTTACAGGAGTTTTCAAGTGTCCTTGGACCTTGTATGATCTGAATCAGCTTACTGTTAACAAGTGTAAATAATGAATAATAAATCCTCACTGCAGAAAAGTTGAGCTGCTCATGGACTGCCATATATTCAGAGAGTCACATGAACTTCAATTAACAGATCTCTCCTGTTCGGATGCCTTATGTAGTAGTACATGAAAGTATAAAACTTTTGAGCTTCAAAGAGGTCTCCAGGAGATTTCCCATAGAGAAATGATGTATTAGTTTAGTGACAACTTTAATACTTCCTCCATCTGTTTAATGATTCTCATTACAAGAAAATGCATAGAAGCAAGTCACTATTAAATATTGTCCCAGTCCACCAGGTTATTTGACTAAACTACTCTTTTACAGCATTTCAAAGAAACTATTAAAAGCTAAAGGGGATCCTTAGAAAATGAGGTCTGCTTAAAGTCTGTCCAACTGTGTCTTCCAAGGAAACAAGAAGAGGAAGAGTGCTTTCAATGAGTCATGTTAGTTAGAGAGACAAGAAAGGTTTTGTCCACCAACATCAAAGAAAGAGAGATATAAAAGGAGAAGAGAAAAATGGATTTCAGAATCAAATACATTATTTCAGAATAAGTGATTATTTCACAGTGGTGCTGATGTTTTTGACTTGGAAACTGCAGTAAGCATCAGCTTACTGGGATGTGAGCAACTAAAAGAACAAAGATGAAATCAGTGCCATCAGAGCAAACATGAGGCAGAACAACAGCTGGCTCTAAGTAACCTTGTTCAAGACAAAAATCATCTGTTCGGAAGGAAAAATTTGAAAAAAATTGCTAACAAACATTGTTGCAGAGAGGCCTGAGAAGCAGTTCTGCTGCAGAGTACATCTAAACTGCATATTTAATTTTTTTCTATAAGCCACAAATTTACACTATGTAGGAAGCTCTTAAGCTACCCCAGTACCACAAGTTCTTTCAGCACCATGGTAAAGCCTTTATTGTATTTATGCTTTTCCACTTGTTCACAGCAGGTACCATTATGGCTACCACTGTAAGAGGTCCAGCATACTGCAACCTTTTAACATCCTCCTTGATCTTGCTTCATCTGGCATTGTTAGGGAAAAGGGGAAGCAAAGACTCTAGACAGGTTGATGAGGTCCACCCCAAATACCTGACTCATACCAAGCGCTTTCCAGTGACAGCCTCAAGCAAAGTTCTCCTCAGTGCAAAAGTCCCAAAGGCTTAGAGCATGTATCAGCAGCATCCACGCGTAGGACCAAATTAAGTTCCCACCATGGATTAACAAAGAAATCACTAATTTCTGAATGCAAAATGTAACCCTCAAAGTCTTGCATCAGGATCTGGCACTGATTCTGGATCAGCTGAACACCAAAGCTCATTTTCATTAGGCCTCTACTGTGAAAATGCTCATCCTGTCAGTCCTTCTCACACACACCTCATCCTACTGAGCTTTCATTTATTTCTCCATCATTGCTCAGCAGCAAGCAACATTTTTCCCAGGGGAAAAAAGGGAACAAAAATTGGAATTCTGTATAGTGGTCAACAAAACGCAAATCAGAAGGCTTCCTCACATTTGCAAAACTGACGCTTCTAACACCCTTACCAATCTTTTCACTCCTCCCCTGACTGGGAAATGTAAACATAGACTTATTCTGGCCTGGCTGTTTCCCTCAAAGGTCAGGCAACTAAAAACAGATTCTTCAGCTTTGTGCTTTTGATGCTGTGAGAAAAGCTCTCAGGACTCCAGGATCAGCTCTTTCAGCAGATCAGTAGGAAACAGAAGCAAATATAACTTGTCCCTTTAGGATGCTTATTCTCTGCTGCGACTTGGAGGAGTCCTGGCTATTTTTCATGGTTTGAAAGGATCTGACAGCTTGAGAGTAGCTGGTAATATGTCAATGAACCTATGCACACTCTCACTGCTGGGTGCTGATCCTAGCTTGGATGGTGGTTTGGACTTGACTAGTGTAGCAAAAATAAGCTTCAGCTGCATGGATATGCCAGATGTTTTCCCACTGCCTTTTCCATAGATATCCTTAAGTTGAGAGGCCTCCTTTTTGATCAAGTCCTTCCTGCAAATAAGAAGGATGAGCGATCTTGATATTTCAGTAGAAACATGATAAATGTCTTTGTATAAACTCAAGTTGTTGAGATACTTTGCTCTTTCATCTCAGACAAACATCTGGTGACAGTTGCCTATGCATCTATCATATTTAGACTAATTCACTATGTGTTGCTGACAAGAAAGAGAGAAGACTCCCCTTCCCAAGGGACATACCAGTATGAAGAGCGTACCAGCAGCCTCTTCAATGATTCAAGGCTTCTGACATTACTTTACTGTTGTGCTCCCCAGCCTTCACTATTTAACTTCCATTTCCAAAGTGTGCTCAAGACCAGGGTCCTAATTTCAAAATTCACTGATGAATCAATGTCTAGTTATATCTACAAGATTTCTATCTATGACTCAACAAGTGAAATTATTTTTGGAGACCTTGAAACTAAGAAAGCAAAAGACGTGTTTCAGAGAAAACTGAAGTAAAATATTTTCAGGTGAAGTAGTTCAGATGCTGAAAAAATGTAGAAGATGTTTACTGAAATAGTGTTCTGCTTCCTCATAAGAAAAATTGATAATATACTTCTGTTCTTCCCTATCATAGTCAGTTTGTGAATAATGTTTTTGCCAAGCAGAGAAACCTGGAACTGGAAAATAAGAATTCATTGAAAGTCTGTTTTATATGGTCATGCAGATATTCATTATTATCTGAATTGGCTATTTATATTTTTGCTGGACTCTGATTTCAGTGGGACAGGAATTCCATCCAGCAATTAGAGACCACACAGCTTAATCCCAGTACTGTCTGATGGATAAAAATTACTAAACTTATTTATTTTTTGTTGACTCTTACTCTTTATTAAACCCTAATAGGACACTATTCCTGTTTTTCCTTCCTTTGTGATTATTATTGCCTTCTCAAGCTTGTGTAGCAGGAGCTACCATGTGGCTTTTAGGCACATTCTTGAACTCAGTATGAAAGTATTTTAACATTGAGTGGGCGCTAGGAAGAGAGAAGGCTGTGGAGCACTAATTATGCAAAAAGACAAGGGTTCCATCCCAAATCCTTTTACTCTCAAGTAGAGAAATCACATAAGAAAGGCCTCTCACTTAGTTGTTTTTATCGTCTGATGATCAAAAAGCCTATCAACGCAAGCAGGTACTGTTAAAAAAGCTGGAAACATAAAGCTGTATTTGGATTTTTTTCAGTTTGCTTCTTATGCAGAAAAGCCATTACTGTCTCTAGTTCTGCTGTGAAATCTTGCCAGTGACATTGCTATGGATAAAGTGACTCTTTAGGAATTCAGTTCTCTTATAATAGATGTCAGTGTTAAGATTCAGAGCAGCTGTAAAACTGAAAGTGAAATCCTGGTGGAGCTATTGTAAGTATTTTTAGAGAAGTATAAGGTAATTCAAAACATGTTTCAGTATGTTTTAAGGTACAAAAATCCTTTAGAGATAGACCACAAGCTATCATATATAAATGCTTACAGTTTTTTCAGTATTGAAAAATAAATCCTTTAAAATATGGTATTGTTCTTGATTTAAAAGGATTTTATACTATGAAAATGGCAAAAAACCTACCATTTTTTAATTCTGGCCTGTGCAGTTACATACTAAGTTGTGGTCTATAATTATAAATTTTTCTCTTTACTGCCTTAAAATTTTGAAGTGTAATTCACAATGGAAGGGGCCATTGAAAAGTTGCTGCTTCTCTGTGGATCTTGTCATATCAAATGAAATTTTAGTCTATGACATTCACAAAATGTGAGAAAGCATTTGAGTTAGGCTGTGTTGACTTTGTAGACTAGCGACGATATGTGAAACTGCATTAAAGGCAATTTAAGTTGAGTTTCTTTGTTCTGTCCCTGCATTTAATAAAAAAATTCAGTTTACAAGACTTTCCAAGTCAATAAATCATACAAAAAATCAGAGTGAATGTACAAACAAAGCATATCTCCATATCACAGAGTATAAACTGTACAACAGTTTAGGAGTTTTTAGTAAAACCAGAAATTTTTGCTTTGGGACTACTTCAGGAAGAAAGCAGTTCCAAATATTTTCAAAAGTGATGGGAATAAAAAAATGAGCTCATCTCAATATAAAATGATTTTTAAATTATTTTTTAAAACATGAGACATGCTGTTTCTTCTGTTTAGTGTAATGCAGGTTTTTATTGTAATTAAACTCAATATATGTTATTGTTGTGGAAAATAATGTATTGTGAGATGAAGCCCATCTAATTAGAAGTTAGAGGGGTGGTTTATGAGACCACTTTTTCCAAAACACTTGGTATCCTTTGACCATCCTGCTACAACACTACCCGTTTAAATGGAGGATTTAAAAACTCTCAGTTTCTGTCTGCATCCATAGGTACCAGAACACATGAAGAAATGCAGCCCTTTTCTATTTTTTGGCTTCATGCAAGCTTTTTGACCTAATGGAGAACAATATTTTCATTAGCTCAATCAGCAATCCTTCTGTCAAGAAAAAATGAGTTTAGTCCAATTCTTTTTGCATAATGAGGTCCCTTTATAGCAGTAGACAGAGTTTTCAGTCATCTTCAGCTGTGGTCAACAAAGCAGGGTAGCAATGAGGTATTGCTGCAAGTTAATGCTTCTGAGTAAATCTGATGTTCCGATTGCCTTCTTTTTATTTAGAAAGTGTCTTCCCTTATGATGTTTGTGATGTATCCATTTATGAGAAAATAAAGCAAGTTAGTGTCATTCAAAAAGCAATCTACCCAATAAAGCCATATTCCATGTTTTCTACCTACTGTACAATTAATGTGTAGAAAAGTCTATCAGGAATAAGTCAGGTACAGTTGCACCATTAGGAACATGTAATACACACCATTTCTGAAGGCACACTGCTGGGCTAATTCTTATACGATATACTTCATTTTCGGCAGATGATCACTGTGTAAAGAATTGCCTTCTTCAGATGTCAGAATTATTAAAAAATACAGCTCTTCTGAGGGGAAAGTCAGAAAACAAGGTGCATGATAGGAAAATGAAAAATAACAAGTAAACAAAAGCAATGCATAAATAGAAGCAAAAAAGATTAATTTAGAAGAGCCAAAATGGTTGGTGAAAAAAGTTTTCTCTTCAACCTCTTTAACATTGAAAATATTAGCTGCCAGCCAAGTTGATGAAGTGAGTTATGCAAAAGACAGATAGCAGTTCTAGCTGTGTCTTGAATGAATACTGACTGCAGCGAGGCAGACTTCATTAGCAGCTCTGCTGACCTTTCTTCAATTGATGTAAATAGGGATTTATAGTATCAGAAAAATGTAGATTAATTGCCCCAAGCCATACACCAGCTCACTGTGTTTGTCTTGTAGCAGTCTCTTTTATTTCTGAACCCCAGAAAGAATTTACATAAGATAAAGAAGAAATAATAAGCAGGACAACTGAACTTCGAAACTTAGCGATGCAGTAAATAGTGGAAATGAGCACAAGAGAAAAGTGGTTTTAAAAGATAAGAATGTTTCACTTAGATGTGAAGTAAAACCAACCTATTTCCTCATGTTTTTTGGTAAGCCTAATGACCTAGAAAAGCAGTTTAAGTATACCTTATGAAAAGACCTTTTTATGTTTCCCAAATATACAGTGTACAGGTAAGCACAGGCAGGCATCAATTACTTTCCTAAGGCATCTCTGTATGAGATGCATTCAATCACTATCAGTTCTACTAAAAATAAATAGAAATCTTCCTATAATAATCTCCCACAATATGATATTCAGCTAGGTCCTTTAAGTCAGCTAGAAAAAAGAAAGACAGGAAATCATGAATAGGTACTATGTACTGTGAGTATATCAGTGTACAGGTAAGCACAGGCAGGCATCAATGGCTGTTGGTACCATGTCCACTTACCTTGAATGGTCTTGGTTGCTGAAGTCCAGTCCCATAAAGGGACATGGGCTACATTAATGCAAGGGAATTAAATAATTCTTCTTAAGGCATCTGAATTAAATGTTTAGACACCATGTGTCTACACCCCTGCAGGATTCAACTGGCTTCATCCCCTTTGATTGACTTGTAGAGAAACCCACATCCCTGCTACTCAGGGGTGCACTAATCCAACCAACAGGGATTTTCTTCTGTTGTAAAACATTGTTTGAAGGAAAAATGAGGGGAAGGGATGAGAGTGACTTTGATGTGCGTTAAGTCAAGTGGTCTTAAAGCAATCTGTGACTGAAGTCTGGCAAAAACCCTCATAGTTCACCAGCTCTTTGTAACAGCTAGCAGGGGAAGGTATAAAAGATGCTTACAGTTTAAAAAAAAACAAACAAACAAACCCAAAATACACACATAATTTTATTGGATTTTTTAATGTGGCTATGATATTAAAACATATAAATATATATAATTATAATTATATTTCTATTTTAAATTGGTTTTCTATTGCTGTAAAGCAAGATTTTCAGAATTTTCCTGCAAGAAAATTAGGAATCAGTCAACTAAATATTTTAAAGACCACAGTCTACACTCCCAGTGCAGGAAAGATATGGTGTGCTCCCTTCACATGTGATTGGCAGGTGAACATCTGGTGTGAAAGCCCAACGTACCATGTGCACAGCTTGAAGTCTACTGATTCTCTTCATTGAAGATACACATCGTAGAAACAGCTTCAGTCTTCCAAAAAAACATTGAAACTCAGCTAGTGAAATGAAGAGTCAGGTGAAATCTCATATTTCTAAAACAATATAAACTCAGCAGGGTGGGGGCGGGGGGTGTGAATGATTTAAACACTAGGAAAATGGTGTAATACAGATAATGCTTTTTTTCTTTTTCCTAATGCAATTTCTATAAAACCTCTGGAAGACAGAAAATAAATCAATAAAGATGATTATTGGGTGGCAAAGAACTGTCACCCAAATTTTCCCCTGAGGTTCATATTGGGTTAAAAACATTTGAAAGGTGTAAGCTAGTCTTTTAAATCACTTTGTGATATGTGGTACGAATACTTATTATATCTTATGATTATCATCTGATAAAGGGTGTCTCAGAGAGACGTTGAAATAAGATGTCAACATGGTCAATAGATTCATTGATACAGTGATTCACTATGCGGGAAGGCTTTAAGATAAGGTTAAATATTTTTTCTAAATATTTAAAATATTTAGAATTTTAGAATATTTAAAATATTCTAAAAGCTATACAAAGTCTTCTTACAGATTCAGAGCTTGATGGAATTGATTCCGATAAACAGGTGGCCTGACTAGATGTTCCAAATGGTCCTTTCTATGAATTTCTGATTTGCATTTGTAAGTCCCTAGGGTTCTTGCAAAAAAAGAATAAGAAAGATGGCATGCTGAACTAGCATTATACTTAAAGGGTGGGGGGAAAGTAGGGTATGAATTTTGAGCATATGGGAAAGTCTGGAGACATACTCGTAGCCAAGATGTTGAAATCCATATTCGTAAATTGCCAGTCATCTTAGTTTCCTCAGATCAGCTTTAGTTGTTTGCAAGTATGATGTGGAATTATTTTTTTTAAATGATGGATTTTAACCTTTTTTTTTCCAATCTTCCTCATTTTTCTTTTTTCTGAGCTCATGAAAAAAGGAAATTTAGTGCCTTCTTTCTCCCTCTACTCCAGAAGTTAATTCTTTCCAAATGTAATATTATTACCTTTCTTTGCTCATAAAAAATAGATGCGTGCAAATGTAAGGAAAATATTACTTGAAGACATGCTTTTCTTGTTTGTAGGGCCAGCCAAGCACTTCATCCTCATATTATAATGCAATTAAATGCATCCTTATTTTTTGTACTTTTTTTTTTCCTTGCGAAAATTAAGGCAATTTGGAATATGTGCGTCCACTTGCCTTTTGGGGCATGCAAGATTAAAATTAAAGCAATATATGCTATATATACCTTATAAACAATACAAAACTTTATCTACAAAAACTCCTTCATTAATGAGTATGGAAATATGTTAGTAAATGGAGTGCAATTTTAAGCAACAGTACAAGGAAGAGCTGTATTTTCTCCCATATTTGTCAAGACAAAACTTTGCTAAAAACAGTCATTATAAGCCTTTAAAGTTATACTATAAATGATATCTCTAGTAAGCTATACATATTGACTTGAATGACCTCAGATGTATTTCTCCAAGACCTTCTATATCAATCACACTTATACCTAGATTATCAGTGAACTGATGAAAACACATTGATTTAAATCCAGAACATCAGTTGTAGCTGACATGAAAAATTTCTTATCAAAGTTGTCAACCAAGTAGTTCATGAATGCTCAGAGTCAAGAAGTAAATACGTGCTGAATGAAAATGTTTTCATGTTATGCGGTACTCAGCAATCTTTTAGCATGAACATTGTGCATCTTACACACGCACCTCTCTGGCATGGTAGCCTATTGTTTATTTAAGGAATTGATCCTACTCTCTCAGTTGCAAATTTGAGATGGAAGCCTAGATAAAGAAATCTCATAATAAACCCAGTTTAATTTAAAATATCTGAAGAATACTTTTTTCTATTTTTTCCTTCTACTATGTAACTTCTCTGCTGGGTTTCCTCTGTGTTTCAGAAGACTGCAGACCTCCTTGCAGGGAAGCTACAGTCAAAATTTGGCTATACTTCATGCATCTGTACAGGTACATTACTCAGAACTCAGGCATGATAAGATGTAACTTTACACACAGTGATGCAGATATCCTTCTACTGTCAATTGATGCCAAAGAGAAGAGTGAAAAGATGTGACAGTAAGTATGTACCTTGGTCTTTGATTTGGCCTGTTTCTTGAGGTTTAGGTTTCTTTCAGTTAATACAGAAAACAACCTCACAGAAGCCATATGAACTTTAAGGAATGATTATACTAAATTTGGAAACTCTTAAATGGAAAGTATTATGACAGAGCAACGCACTGTTTATTATAATTGCATGTTTTGCCACTTAGGCCTGTGGCAAAAACAGGAGCTAAATACACTTATTTTATTATTAACTGCTTTTTATTTTCATGGAAACATTTTGTTCAAACTTTTGCTTAATTATATTTTATCCATCTCAGGAGATTTATTTTCCATGTTGGCACATCTCTGGTGCTGTAGCATTGGTGTTATTTGAAAAATGATGCAATATAGAGACCTACTGAAAAAGAAGACAAATGTAATAGCTGTCCTCAGGAACTCAAGAAAAGTATACATACATTGAAAGATTAAAAGAAAGATGAGTAATAAAAAGAATTAGTTTTTTAAATGAGCAAATCATCAGTCAAGCAAGATTCTTATTTAAAAGAGCAATAGCCTTCACAGAAGTGATATAAGGATTAATGAAAGATCTAATGAGACATAAGAAATTCAAGAAATGAGTAGAGAAGTTTCATGATTTATTTACTTTTTTGTCTTTAAACTGTGGCATAGTTTCCAAATTAATTATGTGATGTCTTTTAGGTGTTGCAATTTAGTCAAAGTAATCATACAAGTAGCTAAAGAGGAAAAACTTTTTTAGCTGCTTTCCAGAAATCTAGTAGTCCTTCATCATATTCATTGCTAACTGGAACCTGAAAGCTTGCTGGTATCTTTGTCTGGGAGAAAAAGGTTTTGGACGGGCAATTACAAAAGTGTTTCACTGTTTCAGTCAAAGCAACCACAAAACCAGAAATCAAGAGGAAGAAAAGAGATATCAAAGAGAATCAATCAGCAATTTCCAGATATCAGATACAAAATTAAATTCCTACTCAGTTTATTTATTAATAAAGACAAGGATGCTGACTGATAAGGAAAAGGCAAGATAGTTCAGGAGAGTGAGACTACGGACTATCCAGTATAGCTCAAAAATTCAAAGAATGTGGTGGGGGGAGAACAGAGTGAGAATCCTCTATCCTAGACCTCTGAAATGACAGAAAAAGGAAATCTCCTTTCCAATAGCAAAACTTCTTCAGCAAATCTAACAAGTATGGCAGATCCTCTTTATTGGTGAATTCCAACTGCATATAGGTATTTAGGCTTCTACAGGTCAATAAAAGTGATTTCAGCAACATATAAATTTTCAGAATAAATTGCTGAAAGAAAGACTAATTAAAAACATTAAATGAGTAATAAATGAGATATAAACCAATGTTGGTTTACCAGAAGTCAAACCAATTTAATACCTTCTCTCATAACTGATTTTTTAGACAAAACAAATCGTATAATTCTTTTTCTAAAATATCAGCAAAGCATTTGTTATACTGCTTCTAGAAAAAGGCTGTTACTTAAGGAAGACAGATGAGAAAGAGAAATGTGAGGAGCCAAGGAGAAAATTGTTATGGAAAGTACTGAAAATGGACATATCAGATGCAGGGTGGTTAACTAGTGAGGTTGCTGGGATATATAGTGGGGGTTTTATTAACAGCCTTGGCATAAAGTATAGAATGTATTGCTGAAATTTGCTAACATCATTAAGTTGAAGGCCTCACACAGATGAATGATTAGAATATTGTACATTGAAAGCAAAATATCTTGAAAGCACAAGTTCTCAAGAATGAAAGGAAAATGATGAATTGACCCAAAGAAGGTAAATTTATTTTGCTGTATGTGGGAACTTCTCAGATGGAATCAAGAGGAGATGAACCATGCTGTATTAACTCATCACAAAATGACCATACCTTACCTTTGTGATTTTAGAATATAACAAGGTCTGAGGCGTTGATTATCCATCTTATACAAATAAAATGAATTGGATTCATTAGTCTTGCAAGACAAAATCTGGGAAAGAAAGTAATTGTTGTTTGTTATGTACATCAGAGGCATAAAACCAAAGGTAGTTAGCTCTTTAAACCAAGGCCAAATATTGGCACAAAAAGAAATGAGTATATACTGACAATTAATACATTAAGGAGGGAAATTAGAAAGTGATAAATAACCCTCAGAGCAATACAGTTTTGTAATATTAAGTGTAACTATTTTTAAGGTATAAATGGCCAAGTACAATGCAGTAGATGCCTGTAATAACAAGCACCTCTGTCAATGACAGAGGATAGTACAGTCAATGATAAAGAAGGTCTCTTTCAGCCCTACAGTTCTGGGGGTGTGTTCCTGTTTTCAGCATGTCTGAACTAATTTGTAAAACTATTTTAAAATATAGGTTATTCAAATCTTTGTACTGAATCAGATTTCCCAAGCACATGCCAAAATAGAAACCACATCTTGGAGCACAGAAGTATTTTATTTTGCCTTTATTTAATTTTTCAGCAGACATTAACATGTATACATTATCATTTTTATGCAGCTAATGTTCTGAAGTATTCTGTCAGCTATGTATCATAAATCAAGCAAATTACTTGGAATGCAGTAACACCGAAATTATGTGATTGACAATCAAAGGATGCAAGCAATAACCTAGTATGAAAAAATGACAGAAAAATATTTATTGTATAATAGGACAAGAGACACTGTGTTCTAAAAGTTAGCATATTACTACAGATTTTTTGCAGTCCTAGATAGTGTAGAGAGTTATGAATCTGTCTAGCTATAAATAGATAGAGAGTTGTGGTCCTGTAGCTTTCATGCTAACTCAACAAAAGTTAGGGTCAACAGAACTCACACATATGGTATTTATAAAGTAAGTTTATTTTACTGCATGTGATCATGCAATTTTACTTTTGCTTAGACCTCATAACTTATGTATTCTTCCTTTTCAATTACTGAGGGTAATGTAATAACTTTGTCTTTTAAACAAAGAACAGTTATTGCTCAAAAGCAAAAGAATTGCTTAGCTAGCCTTAAAGCAGGGAATAAGGGTTGAAGAAGTTAATCTGAAAATTTTACTATGGGAATCTAGACCATTTTCTGAATTTTATTTTGTGCCATGTGGGAGACCAAAATGTACACTAAAGCTTGTGTTGAATGTGATTAATGCTTAATTCTAGTAAGTTTAAAATCCATGTGCTCAACAACTTTTGATCTATTGAGTATCCCCAGGACAGGTTTTTCTACCTCATATACTAACAAAGGACTTTTTAAATGAATTTCTCAGAATATCTCCTAAATTTTTTCCTGTGTCGTATAAGCATGCAGTAACACAGATTTTCAGAGGAATGTGGACTGATGTGAAAATTAACTCATAAGTAGTTTGTATGACAAAATAGCAACAAAAGACTCCCATTTGTTGACCATTCAGTTATAAAGCAAGCAGATTCTACCATGTCTTATCAGACTAGAAGAATCTTTTAGAGAATATTATAAAAAATAATAATGGGGGGAAAAAAAGACAGATTCTAAATATTTAATGAGGCCAGGGGAATGTGGCCAAAATTATGAATCATAAATCAGGACTTCCATCATTGCATACAGTATTTATGTTCGCAGAATGCTTCCGAATGCAAAATGAATGAAATATGTAAACTGAAGCTACAAATGAGAATAGATCCTTCACAAAAATTCATTTGCACTGTCACATCTAGGAAATTCACATTCATAGAAAACTTCTTGCACATAAGCAATCTCCTACAGTAACTGAATGCACATGTTAGTTTTCGGCTGTTCCTTTTGCTACCGGAAAGTTTCTGGTCTTGGTTTGTTCCTGCTGCTTTTAGAAATGGAATCTTTAAGGAAGGTCAGACCTTCAAGAACAGAAACCTGTCAAAGCAGGTCATGTGTGAGACAGACTTGGTAATGTTTCTTAAGAGGATTTTGGCTCCACAAATACATAAGAGATTATGCAAAGGCAATGCAACATTTTAGAATTTACCTCAAATTTTCTCTTCAGCAGTTTGTCCCTGTTGTTGTAACAGGTCACCTTCCATGTTATTCCTGTGTAACTCCTTCCAGTGACTAAGTCCAACTTGAAAATGTTCTCAGTATTTCCCAAGATAGTCACAGTGCCCTTGTTTGGAGATACTTGACTTCATGATACTGGAAAATTCCAATACCACACACCAGATATAGCCATGAGATTTATCTTTACTGCAAGAAACAAAATGTTCTGTCTTTTCTTTATAGTGAGTCAGAAGCTCATGATTGTTCTTGTTACTTACCTTTTTCTTAAGAGCAAAGAAACCCATCTTTCTTGACTACCTCATCATTCCTGACTTTTCTGTTAGATGTTTTCACTTGTTTTTTTTTTTTTTTTGTTATTCTGTTGCCATTTAAATGCATTATATATGATTCAACTGCAATTCCATTATAATTTAGGCAATATAAAGTTTCTGTGTAGGCTTCTAAAGGAATGGTTCTCAGTTAGTTATTTGCATGGTTGTCATTTCTGGTTTATATTTTTTTTCCCTCCAGATATTTAGCAACAGTCTGTAAACATGCTCACAGTCTTTTCTGTTTTTTTTTATCTTTCATCTCTGGATAAATTTATCACATGACACCTTGTTGTCGAAGTATATATCATAAAACCTTCCTTTTCTTCTTTGTTCATTAAACTGTCATATTAATTATTTTAAATTTCATTCAAATGGGAAAAGGCATTTTACCCTGTCCCCATGATCCTGAATATAAAATGTGATCTTCTGGATCCCCATGAATTCAAGAGAGAATCACTCTTTCCAAAAGTGGTTCAGAAACTATACGTGATTTCAGCAGAAGAGAATTTCTGTGTACTAATAGAAGTCTTTGTACATCTAGTATCATGTATATAATGATGGGATCCATATAGGATAATGACAGCAGAAAGAGGGAAGCTTTCAACTGAAGAACAAGCACAAAAAGGATTGGTGTTTCTTAGAATGGAAAGATCACAAAAAACAGCTTAAATCACAAAAGCTGAATATGCTGTTTCTCAATTTCAGTAATTTTACAGCTACCCTCTGATAAAAGATAAGATTAGCTGTATTAATAAAGAACTGTTCTGAAGTAATGATTGCAGTGTGATCAGCTTCCACATAAACTACAGAGCAAAATATCAGTAACTTTGTAGAATTCTGCTAAGTTACAAATAAAATGTGGGAAGAAAATGAAAAGGCAGATGGTGTGGTTATCACTTAAAAAAAAAAAAATCCTGCTCCTAGTAAGAGCATCTAATTTAAAAACAAAAATCATAAATCCTACTAGAGCCAGTAAACAGTAAACTAAGGCAAAGAATTGTGGGAGTTATGCCACTTGGCATCTCAAAAATAAATGTCCTACATATGGCAATGTCTGCAGATCTGCAACACAGAAGGGCATGCTGCAAAATTATGCAAAGCAAATAAAGTGCATACAGTCACAGAAATTTAAATTGAAGCTGTAATTATGGCAGCAGAGGAGCCACCTATGCAAACTATGCCAAGTGCCAACACTGAAGATAGAAAGAGAAACTCTCTTACAGGTAAACTTCAGCTAGAAATCCAATGTTCCTGTCAGAATATGTCTACCATAATAATCAGGGATTAACAAAGGAAGGGGGGGGAAAGAAACGAGAACAACAAAAATCCAGAAGTGCAACCACCAATATTCAGTTTAATTTATCTTTAGAGTAGTCAGCCTAGGGTTGTGGTGAAAACCTAATTATTTGGAACTGTACAAAGTCCTAGACAGTATAATACAGAGGAAAATTATTGTGCTGACATAAGAGAGTAATGGATGATCTAATACATATTTCCATCTTCTTTTTCCATTTCTAACCCCTGTGATTTTATGCCTCCCAGATAGTGGAAACTTTTTTCCTTTGTAGTACAGTAGTTGGAGTGAATACTCTTTAAAACTCTGTTATTTCGGTTAGAAGAGAACCAGAAATAATTTCCATTTTTCTCTTTCTATCAGGAAAGGCCTCTGCTGTGGTTATTATTTTACAGGCACATGACATGGCCACTGTCTGAAAGATCAAGACAGCTGGGAACAAGGTGGAATTATGCTGGCTATGTAAGCTTTCTGGTAGGACTGTGACTTCTGTTTTTCCCTTTGCATATAGGGAAAAGGGAGGACTGGTGTAAAGGAGACTCCAAAATCCCAGCTGTGGCAGGTGTGGAACATATGAAAGTCAGGAGCTGAGAACAGCTATTCTGGATCAGGGGATTAGAGAGGGGGCAGCTTGAGACAGGGCTAAAATGTCTAACCCTGTAGACATTATAAAGGCTCTATCATCCCACAGGGCCTATTATGGATGCCACGATAATTACAGCCCCCCTTCAAAATATGCCAAGGACAAAAGCAGGAAAAAGCCCAATGTCTTAGCCACTGCTCCTTGCATTTCTCTGCAGACCTGTGAAACTCATCTTTAGTCTTTAAAGAAATCGTATCTTCATGCCTTTTCTTCCATTTCTTTTATCTCCAGTATTTATAATATGGGCAAGGATTGTGTTTCACTATGTAGACATCTCATGTGAAGTACAACAGGATCCAAATTCTGAACAAAGACCCCCAGGAAATTTTTATTATCTGAGAGAAATGTAATCTTAACTTCAGCATGTAAATGAAAAGCAGTCATTTAAATGAAAACTGACACCAGAGTATTATTATTTGTGAAATACTAAAGAGAACCTGGAAATCAGAGAATTTTTGCCCCAGAATTTCATAATAAATTTCAGAATTTCCTTTTAAAATTAAAAAGTGTATATCTTACATATTTCTGCACGGTGGACTTGATAAATCTCTTTATATTATATGGTATTCACTACCTCATTGATAATTATGAATGGTAAAGGAACATATTTATTGTTGGGTAACGCCATCTAAAATGCAAGGAAACTTCAGTGACAAAACTTCTCACTAACTTATTTATTTTTAATCTTTGCCACAGGAAGGAAAAAAATATGACAGATTTTATTCCTTCTTAAGAGGTGTTTAAAAATGAAATCAGTGAAAACTTCCACAGCTTATTATGAACACAAATTTTATAAAAAAGCAAGGCATTCTTAGCTTATTATATGTTTTTATTCAGCCTGACATACACATCTAATTCAGTTAGAAAATCATGAAAATATAAGCATTTCTTCTTATTCTAACCTCCTATTTTGAAATACGATTTGCTGTTCTTCATTTACTCTACTTTTATCCGAATGTAATATTGTACTCTAGTGGTGCAAACTTCGACACTTAAATATAGAATATTGTTTCTTAATAATCTCTTTCTTTTAGCATCTACCATTTTTTCTCACTTATCTCACAATATATCTGGATTGTTCTTCTTGTATTTACCTCACAAATAAATTGTCTCTATCCTTTCACATTAAAACCTCCCTTTCAAACATGTTCTGCAGTGCTACTGATGCTCTAAGCACTTAGTGTTTCTATTCAGTTTCTCTGTGTTTATTCTACAAAGGACTAGGACCATAAATACTGCCTCAGTCTATAGACCTGTATCAAATCTCCTTGGAGATTAGACATACCTGAAGGACTGGACTAAAAGCTTCCAAAACTATGGAGAGGCCTTCTAGGAAAACAAAATTGGGGTCAACTCTGTGTGGAGTAGAAAAAAAAAAGAACAGACTAACTTGCCATCTGAGTCAGTGATGTTCAGGAATGCACAGGTCTCATGAACTTGAATGAACTGAAGCACGTGCTGTGGGATCCTTTGTACAGATTGATGGTGACTGTCTGACCAGCCTCATTATCTAAATGTACAGATTAAGTGCATTTCCCATCATGTGGCACCCTACATGAGGTAAAACAAGGAATGCTTATTCATTCCATGTTAAAGCAATCAGTAAACAAAATACAGAAAGATGCCTTGGAAATAGTCCCTTAATCATTCTCTTTTTCTGGACCCATGAATGTTGCATTGTCTGTGCAGTGACATAGCTGCAGTCAGAAGAAAAATAATAAATTTCTCTGCTGAACTGATAATCTGAGAGTTCAAAAGATATGAACTTGAACCCTTTCAGGCTTAGAAAACATTGAACCTGGGTTTCTCACCTTGTGAGTGAGTGCATTTATACATACAGTACCATTGATGCCACAGCTTTCTCCTGTGATCTTAAATAAAAATAACAATGGAAGTACAAGATATGTAACACCATAGCTGTTAAGTGTTTGTGTTCAGAGAGTATCTATTACACTGAGTGCCTGTAGTCTCCACCTAATTATGGAATCCAGATTAAATTCTGATGGGACACAAGCAGTGAGAGTATGCATGGACAAAAGCAAAAATCTAGACATACAGAAAATTTTAAATTAAGATAAGTAAATGTAGACCCCTCTGGTTCTGACAGCAGCTGAGCAGAGAATTTCATAATCATAATTTCTGGTTTAGGTCTCTCAGTACTGCCTGTGATGCTTTATTGGTCCCAGCCCTAAGTGTAGGCTTTCAGCAGGTGCTTTTTCTGGAATACCATGGAAAAAGCAGCACTGTATATCTTGCAGACTAAGACATGATGTGACAATTTTCAATACATCACATTATTGAAAAAACATGGAAAAGGGTATATGAGATATAAGTAGAAGTTATAAATACGATAAAATCAGGTATATGTGTACTCTAGAGGGTACAAATATGTTCCATCTCACTTACCTTTATGTATCTAAAATTTGAATTTATCCTGGTTTCCTTTGTTGTCAATGGAGAACAATGAAGGCATCCAGAAGGCCCATCTTTGCTTATGTTAGATATGTATTTTAGGATGAAATGAATCACCCTCTGCAAGTGTCTTTTTCTTGCCTGTGATTTTAAGTGTGTTACCAGCTCAGATTTAAGCAATTCATAAAATAAATTCATAAATTCATAAACATCTCAATTTGGGCAGAATAATCCAACCCTATATGTCAACCTAATGAAAGGAAAGGAGCAAAATCCCCCCAAAAGACATTTACTAATTATTATAAAAATCTTCAAGATGGTTCCAAACCAGTTCAGAAAAAACTTATTCTTAGCCAGCAGAACTTATTTTCAAATAGTTCACACATCTGTAGTTTCAATTACATGCATATTGTTCTTTGTGGGATGCAATTTTGTTTTACTGCCAACAGTAACAGAAAAGCTATTTCAGATGTGTCAGTGTGGAACAGCAATGTCATCTGAAATCTAGTGACCTATTAAATACAGGTATTTGCACAGGGGTTGTCCACCCTCCTCCCCACACACACACTTTTTCTCCCCAGAACACTTTCCTGGCTGTGTAGTTTATGTGAAAACATTAAATCCAGCAATGTTTCCTGTTGTGTTTCATTTTTAACTATGCCTTGTATCATTAACAAAGGTTCCGATTTTCTGTTTTGTAGCCTTTTCTTAGTTCTCTGGTACATTCTACTGCAGAAACGTCTGGGATACTTACTGTATCCAGAAAATGGCAACAAAAGAGGAAATGGAGAATGTTAATGGGTATTGTTTCCAAGGAAACAAAGCATCAGAGATTATAAGAAAGCCAAGAGGGATGTAATTTCCTTTCCCCAAGAAAACAAGGGAATAGAGGGAATGGAGAAGCTAATGAATAAATGAATTAGGTAAATAACCAGCCACTTAAAAGATTATTTTATCAAAATTCTTGAAGTTCTGTTACATAGATAGTTTTGCCTCCTTTTCAACCAGTGCCTTAAATTGATTTTTTTTTTCTTTTTGTTCCATAGTACTTCATATTGTGGAAGGGGAAATGTCATTCACTGCTTACAATGTCATACTGAGTAATAAAGGTTTTTTGTTCAAGACATTATTCATGGATATATTTTTTAATTTTTGAAACCAAATCCTTACTGAATAAGAAGGAGTTCCAATATATGGGAGGTGGGGGGTAGGGAGGTGGGGGGGAGGAAAAAACCTCAAAAGAAAGCAAAGTTTATTCTAGTTTTCAGATATCCTTGATTCAAACAGAAGTTGAAAAAATATTTTCAACCTAGATAAACAGGTTCATATAAGATTAATGCAGGTTTTGATGTTTTATTATCAAATAGACAACATATTATGTCATCATATTACCCAGAAGTTTAGAGCTTAACAATTTCAGCAATCACATTTCCAGTTTTTGGACCAACAGTCAGATGTAACGTTAGGGACCTAGGGTGGCTTGAGATGCACAGTTAGGACAATGGTCTGCTCCCAGTTGCGAAGAAGGAAGAAGCAACTAAGATGAACAGTAAAATGCCAGTGAAAGAAATGAGAAAAAGGCCAGATTTAAGGAAGTAAGCCAAGTTGGAGGTACATAAGAAACTCCTGAGTGAAAAAGGGGAGCAACAGTAGGCATGCCTAGGCTGCATTCTCAGTTTTAATGTGTTTGTAAATGTTTTCACTAAAGACAAAGTCTGGAGTGACTGACTGAGCAACAGATTAAATTTGACCTTTATAACTATAACTGAATTTTTGCCAGAAAGGCAAGTGGCAGTTTTTTCTCCAGCCAACCTAAGGTTGGCTGAACAGTAATTTACAAAGTTTTTCTATCAAAGAAAAAAAGCAACTGAACTGTATTATCTGGAGGAAGTTTAAGTCAGAAACAAGCTAACTTGGCATGGACCCAGCACAGACTACCGCAGACACTCAGCTTGGGAGCAGAGACCATCCCTTAAGAAATTTGTTTATTGCATTCATTTGTCAGATGGCAAAGGGAATTAGTGTGTGGTACAGTGCTGCTGGCAAACTCTGAACTGCAGGGAAGATGGCAGAAGAAAGGCTTCAAAGCTGTATGATGATACTGAAATGACAAATGGGAGCCCTTGGAGCTTTTTTTTTTTCCCCAGAAAAGAAATGCTCTGGAAGAGAAAATGGTGATGGAGGCTCTCTGAGATCCTATACCCAAAGTACCACATAAAAAAGTGAAGAATCTGGCCATGGTGAGACAAAGAACTGTGAATATCTCCAAGATGCCTCCACATCAACATTTTAGAGTAGCACTTTGAAGCCATTCACCCAATTGGCCACATCTACTAAATCTTCATTCACATTGCTGTGTGCAATAGATAATCTGTATATTAACAGTGGAAGGCAACATCCTCTGCCCTTTTCCATCCCTACAGAGAAAGAATATATCCTTACAGCTATTTCCCTGTTTATACAGTGTATATTACAATAAGGCTACTAGACAGCAAATTGCCATTTTTTCATGAAAGTTATGTAACTGAAACAGTTAACTGGCATTCTTTGTTTGCCAATTTTAAAATTACAGGAGTTATTTCACTTTGCCAGTCTCAGATTCATGGAAATGGGAAGGTGTTTCTCCTCAGATCACTGGAGTTTACACTGGAAAAGTTTTAATAATCTCTTCCATTGCAAATACCAGGTTAATTTAATCATCATAGGTCATCATTCCCCAGTCACATTTTTAATAAATCTTGAAGTTGATAAAGGCAGGAAAGATTAAGGGATGTACACCTTGGGACAATATAGAAGAAGAAATATATATTTCTTTCAGAGACTGCTAGACAACTTTTTAATGCTTAAGTCTTGCTTGTTTATAATGCCTATATGTATGTAATGTAACGTAGCTAAAAACACATTGTGACAAAACAGAAAAATGGGAAGTAAATATTTTATATTATTATCAGAGCATGCATTTAACAATGACTCTTACATACTTAACATTTATTTCAGTGGATATAGTTATCTTAACTTAAGATTTTCTCTGAGAAAGTATGTTGAGTTTTTGGGAAATCATTTGGAAACCATTATCAAAGTGTTGAATACTGAATCGTTGAAACCCAAAGAAAAGATGAATGTAGATTGTTTTATGAGGAATATTAGATATTGAGAGATCCCATAGAGGCAGTATGTATGCTCCAGAAGTTTTATATTAGGAAATGGTCTAATGTTCTATCTTCAAATGGGAACTTTTTCAATTTCTCAAAATATGTGGGATTTATTATGTCTATATATACACCATAAGTGCAAAGGTGAAGACAATATTTTCCTTATATAAGTAGACTGATGTATGCTATGAAGACTTGGAAAGTAGGTGATTATGTTAAAGATGACTTTCAAATTAAAATTTAATTACTTTTTTAAAAAAGTTTTTCTGAGTTTATTTCTATAAAACAAAGACATACTGGAATTTATTTAAGCCAAAACAGAGCATCACTTAAATAATACACTAAATGGCTGAGGATATTAGAAAAAAACATATTTTATTTTAAAAAATGTTAAAGCAAAGGTGATTTCTCTAAAATGTCCCCTGAAGCATTGCTATTTCCCCCCCACACCTTTCTTTTTCTCATGCAGCAACTCTTTTTTCCATCCAAATTATCTTTATTTCATCAGTGCTGTCTTCTTTTCTTTCACAATATCAGAAGATTGTCTCTTCAAATAATCTCATGTCCCAGGTTAGTCACCTGACTAAAATATCTATATCTTCTTTTTCTTATCATGACCCATTCTGCTCAGGGTTACTGACTTTTGATTACATTGTCAAGTTCTTAAATAGAAGTCTGTGGAGAGCCAGTTTAAAAAAAATGATGAATATCCAAAGTAGTTACAAGTTATTTAGGGTGAAACTAGAGCATCCACTTAACTTTTTTCGTACTTAAACAAAAATACAAAATACAAAATCTGACTTAGCAAGCTTGATAGACATGATTATACACTTTGTATTACTCCTGAAATGGAGTGTTTGATTTCGTTATGTAGTTATGATAAATTTTATTTTTTGTACCACTCTTATTTCCAAAGGCTGCCTTATTGGACTGGGTAGTATGCAGACTCACATTTCAAAATGGCTTGTTCAGCCTCCAAAGTGCAACAGGTAAATTTATAAAGGCAGTGGGGTATATAAGTCACAGATGTTCACCTGTTGAAGGAGGACCCCCAGTTTACATTTTAGGGTATATTGCTTGCTCTGCACTCTCATGGAAGTATGCAAGACATCTACTGAGAGTTAGCACTCTCTACTTGAGAGAGTAAGCACTGAGTGTCACTGAGTCTTCGATGGAAAGAAATATATGCTATGCAGTGCTTGTTTCTGATGTTTTAACCATTCCTCTTCATAGTAAACATTTATTGCTGTTTGTTGACATGGGCATTCAGAAGATTTGGATTGGTGTATTTGAAGTGGGCGGATTTTATGAGAATAACTGGAGCAGAGAGTTCAGGTTTACACAAATATTCAGAGTTGACTTGTTTAAATTACACAACCGATTAAAAGCTTTTTTTGGGAAAAAAAATGCTTTCTTAATTCAAAATGAATGTTTAAAAGCTGTACTTAATTCTTACAGCAACAAGAAGATAGATAAAACAGAGATTAGCAACCCTTAATTGACATATACAGATGTAGTGCTTTAATGGTTAAACCAGCTGCTAAAAGAAGCAAATACAGAAATAAAACTTAATGAAATTTTTTGAAAACCGTACATTGCTATGCAGGGTATTCTGTTCTGAGTTCACCAGCAGAGACTCAAACTCAGTGGAACAGCTCTAAATCTGCTCTTCTAAAAAACTGCAATGTTAATAAACAATATCTTAAGAATAAAACATGGTGAAGTAAAAAATACATGAGGTCAATCCTTGTCAATGGATTCAGAGAATTATTTAAATTGGAAGAGTCTCAGATTAAGGCTTTATAAACCCCAGAAAAACAGCACAGTTTGATAACTGGACATCATCGTCACATTCAACAGTTTGCTGGCCAGCCTTAGCAAATCAATTTCATGAGACTTTTGTAGAAAGAGGGACTCGGCTATTTGGAGAATTTAAATAGAAACTAATGTTTCCCCTTTAATACCTTGCTTCATTCAAGTATTGACATGAAGATTGAATTTAAAATATCCAGTAGTGAATTTCTAGAAAAATTCTGGTCCTTCCCTACAGTGCCATACATGAATGAACATTTACTGAAAGCAAATGGAGCTCGGCTCGTTCAAGCAGAACTGCTGTTTACTAGAGCCACAAAAGTTTACTGGAGTTTCTGATATGAAACAGTTTAATCTCTGTGAATAATAGGGTAAGTTTCAAAAATATTTGCAGAACTTCAAAGAGTTTTATTTGCAATAACATACTGTTGTGATTTAACCCCAGCCAGCAACTGAGCCCCACACAGCCTCTCGCTCACTGCCCCCCATGGTGGGATGGGGGAGAGAATCTGAAGGGTAAAAGTGAGAAAACTCGTGAGTTGAGATAAAGACAGTTTAATAGGTAAAGCAAAAGCTGCACACATAAGCAAAACAAAACAAGGAATTCATTCACTCCTTCCCATGGGCAGGCAGGTGTTCAGCCATCTCCAGGAAAGCAGGGCTCCATCACATGTAACGGTTACTTGGGAAGACAAACGCCATCAGTCCAAGTGTCATTTTCTTCCTTCTTCTTCCCCCAGTTTTATATGCTGAGCATAATGTTATATGGTGTGGAATATCCTTTTGGTCAGTTGGGGTCAGCTGTCCCAGCTGTGTCCCCTCCCAGCTTCTTGTGCACCCCCAGCCTGTTTGCTGGTGGGACCGTGTGCGAAAAAAAAGGCCTCGATGCTGTGTAAGCACTGCTCTGCCACAGCTAAAACATCAGTGTGTTATCAACATTGCTTTGGTCACAAATCCAAAACATAGCCCCGTACAAGCTACTATAAAGAAAATTAACTCTACAGTTAGGGTTAATTAGTACACCAGTACAAATACTCAAGTTTTCTACATTTAAGCAGGAATAAAGCAGGTAGAAACAAATGCTATTTATACATTGTCCATTTTTATAAATAGTGATTTTTGTCTGTCTTTTGAAATGATTTAAATTAATTTTTAAATCTTCTATTAACATACTACTATGATTATTTTCTGTAATGAGATACCACAAACACACATTGTAATCCTAGCAAATGCTTACATGACAAATGTTTTGTTTATCATTAAATGGTTCAATGCTGGAAATGCTATTTTGACTCCTACTGTTTTTTCACAAAAGTCTGAGATTAGCCAAACTGATGACTTTCAGATGCTATGTATATGCCTGTTATATGTTCACTTTACCTTTCCTTTGGATGTCCATGTTGATCTGGTTTTAATTTCTTTTCCCCCACAACTGTTATAGACACTTGTTGATTGTTAAGAAAGTGTTGTTTCAGACTGCAGTTGAATGGTGAACAGAAGTAAAATTATAATAATTAGGAACTGTGAAAGTCCTCTTCCCAATGTATAAATTTTCAGCTGATTTGAGGTATGGCAAATTAAAGCCTGTCACTGATTTCAGCGTGACTAGAAATGCACCACAATTTGGGTAAACTTAGCCAACCAACATGAGACTATGTTGTGCTCCACTGAATTTATCCTATGTTGCATAATATTCCTTGTAATTCATACTGTATCATCTATCTCCATTTTAACATCTTTCCTGAATAGAAAACTTCATGGTACCGACAAACATTGATGTCTTATTAGACATCAATTCTTTCTCATAAGAAAACAAATTTTTAGACTACTTGGCTAATTTATATTGCTGTTTGATACAATATTGACACCTGTTTGATTGTCAAGGTATCTAATTAACTGCTGTCCTGTGATAACTGCCTACAATGTTTTTTATACCGCACATTGGTTAGTGCTCTTCAGATCTCTGATGTGGTGACTGCTACGCTTGAAGTAACTAGAGCAGAAATTTAGTAAAAGTTCAATATAGAGCCAAGCAATTTAAAGCCAGTTTGCACTGTAAGCTAAAAGAGTGTAAGCTCTCTGTGTGCAACTCAGACTGCCCGCTTTGAAGTGGAATTCTATCAAGAAAAGCCCTTGAGGCCTTGTCAACAGAAGAGATCAACTCCGGCCTGGTAGATTATTTAAAGGTCATCATTTTGGAAGGATTTTTCAACAGAATTCACACTGCCTTTTTGAGATACATGTATTAAAAAAATTGCTATTGAATGTTCTAAAATAAAGCAGCTCTTTAATATTAAATCCTTGTGGGTTTTAATTTGAACTATCAGTTATGTGACTGTACACAAACTGGAATATTGGACATAACTGTTCATAATGCCATGAACTGCAATGGGCAGAACATGGCTTGTCTGCAGGACAGCCAGGACTGACAGACTGACTGGCTGCCTGCAGGTCTTGAGAAAATCATACCAAACCCTGCTCTTCTCAAGACTCAAGGAAAAAAAGATGAAAAAAAAGAAAAAAAAAAAAAATCTTGCAGTTCTGCAGCATTCTGTGGGAATATAAATTTAAAAATGGTAAAAAGAAGACAGTATGACATAGTAATTAGTACTATGGCAAGGTGGGATTTTTGTGCCTTTCCGGAACTGGGCAATGAGAAAGTTTCCTGTTGAAACAGAAATTAGTGGTGTTTGATGTTTTTTCTCCATAGCTTTTTTTAATTGTTAATCAGTGTAAACGGGCTTATTTCTCTTTTTACTTTTACAAAATGTGGAACAAAATCCAGCCAAAGTGGCCACATAAAGTTCTATAGTGATTACTATTCACCAGACAGCCCAGGCACACAGGCAGTGAAGAGCTTATCAGTCACCTTTGAGCTCTGTCTCTCCCTCAGCAACCCTGTGTTCCTCTGGCATCTTTTTTTAGAAAACCCACACCCTAGAAATATAAAGGCATCCCAACTCTCAAAATTAACTGGTCACTTCAGATAGGATAAGGAGCTTTTGTTCAGCTGTTATGCAACGTGAAATAAATCTTCAGACAAGTACTGTTAAAACCATGGGCTACATTGTAGTCTTCTTTGGCATTCTCCATGCAGAAAATATGGAGTAATTAATCGAAACAATATTTTTAATAACCATCTGTTAAAAGCCATCTGTAACCAACCCTTCAGTGTCCCCTGGGCAAGGATTTCCATGGTTAACTCTTTCCAGGATGATTTCATGATGAGTCCTGATGTGAATAATGCACAAAATGGTTTTATTGCCTTCTCATAAAATGTTCTTTTGAAATGCTGCAATAATGTTAAGGAATAATAATAATATCTTCTCCAAAGTAGTTTTGTTAATGAATCAATCTCAATTATATTTCTTTCTCTAAAATAACTTTTAAAACATCAAGGAGTCTTGAAATCTTCTTATTGTAACACATTATTTTTAGTGTGATACAATATGAGTTTGGAAGGCAAACACTGAATCGAAATGAACAAACTACTAAGAATATCTCTTTCCACTCTTTTAAAATGTGGTTCTTTCAGTGGTAGTTTCTGTAACATCTCTACAGAAAAACTGCCTCTCTTATCATGGCACCAAAATTGATTTATAAATATGATACCACAACTGAATTACAAATATGCAGCATTTTCATTTAAAATTAAAAAAGGTATTTACTGTGAATGTAAGCTGTATACACAGCAATACATGGCTGAATTAAAGAACAGTGAAATGCATATATTTGTGCTTCAGTTGTAGAAGTCTCTTGGGATGTGGTACTGATTTGCCTCTAGAGGTTAAACTGTCTCTGAATGAGATGCCTATTTCAAACCAGTCCAAATATTAACAATTCTGTTATTACTAAAAACTCTTAGAGAGACATTGGTAAATTGAGGAAATGTAATCATAAAGAAATCTGTGGGAAAATCTGTCATTCCTTGAAAACAAAAGATTGAATAGCACTACACTCACTATAAAATGCTGAGTGAACAACAGATTTCTTACTTGTTCCTAGCTGATATGCACAACTTCAATATTTTTAAAGCAGAGCCAAAAAAACTGCTTTATTTTATATACTCCATCTTTCCTTTCAGACTGATAATTTCTCTAGGACACACTGGGAACATTGTCCTAGAATAATCAATTTTTGAAAGGGAAATGTACTGAAAATAATAGAAACCCAATTTTTTTTTACAACAGTATGAAAATACTTCATGAGTAGTCACAGGAGTTTGAAATGTTAGAATAAAGGCTGTCCAATTGAAAACAGGATACTGAAATTCTAAGTTGTCCAGTAAAACAAATGTATTTTCCTGAACCATTTAAAGAAGTATTGCAGTGAAAAGCACTGCTTGTGGCTAATTGGATATAAATGGAAAATTGGTAGAAAGCTGGATACATTGTTTTGAAGATGTTAACATTTTTAATATGATTGAAAAAATATAATTATGCTTATGCAGCAAACCCTAAAACAGCTTTGAATATTTCTTTTGTCGTATATTCAAATGTGAATTATATTTCTCAAATCCTATTCCACATGAGGAAAATGTAAAAATTTCGCAGCCTTTTTTGTAAATAGGTCATTGTTCAATTTAAAATTCAATGTCTGAGGCTTTGAAATAGTTTTCATAATCAAGTAGGCTTCAAAATTTTATCTAAATATGTTTTTATTAAAGTGAAAATTTTCTTTCAGCGAAATGAAGCTCCAGGGCTGAACACCCTGTCCCTCAAAACCTGTTTTCTTCTCCAGAAAAGATAAAATCATAGGAAATTTCAGTGCCAGGCTATCTCTCAGAGTATTTCATCCACAACTTTGAACAGTTCATACTATGAATGCAGTACAGAAGGCAAGACTTCACGAAACAAGGAGCAATGTATTCATGTCTGAGCTTCAAGTTCTGAACTAGTAAATAGGCATCTAGGTGAGGCTGAAAATGATGATGCTGCTTTTAAAACTCTATATTGTTTAGGGTAATCCATCTGATTTTCCCATTTCCTAAGCCAGGCGTATCACAACTGAGATTAACAGCCACTGTGGGAGAAGATGTCGTTAGGAGGAGTTCACCTATGAAGTCCTCCAACCTCTGTAATGCATGCCCTCTTCAACGAGAATTCATTCTAAAACAGCAAGGATTACTTCTGATATTTATTACTGTTGGGTAAGTAGAAGGAAACATGGCTACCAGATTTTGATTCTCTGCTTTAAAGAAAGACAAACCCCTTCCCACCCTCCCTACCTCCTTCCCTCTTGTTGCTCCCCTGCTCTGATATCAGTAGCTAATTTTTTCCAAAAACAATAGTAATGCAAAGTCCTGCTCTTGAGGACAAAAATTTTCATCTTGGAAAACAGAAAGCAAGCAAGGTTTTTATGCTAACAAGAAAGCAAAAAGCATACATACTTATGTTATAAATATACTATATATATAACCATACATGTATATTTTATATATAATATACATACATAATATACATACATACATAATTTTCACATATGTGTGTATATGTACATATATTTGTGTGTGTGTATATATACATATATATACATATATATATACACACATGGAATAATTGCTCCAGGGAAACATCAGTTTCCTTGGAAGATGAGAGGAAAACAGTAGGGTTTTTCATGAGTTAGAAGTAAAATTCCAGTTCTGAGTGGCCTAGCTTGCTAATCCTAACTTACATTGATAAATAATAACATTGTGGTGGTGTCTGAAAATTAATGTTTAGTTTTTAAATTAAGTGTGCTAATCTAGACTTGAATCCTTTTTCTAAACAAAAACAAATATTAAAATACCTGTGCCTGGATCTTTTGGATCTAGGCAATGGATAGAGGATTTTCCATTTTATGAGCTTCAGAGAAAGGCAGTAAAACATGACAAAAGGTATCAAGTACTCTAGCATATAGCAGAGTAGCTTCCTGGAAGTGTGGACTAATAAGAGATAACCTAATACATCCGGAAGTGATATATTAAGGTACATTTCCATGACTGACAAGAAAAAAAAAATCCATGATGTAAACTTTCTGTTTTACTCCCATAGATGCAGAACAATTTGCTAATGTTTAATTGCTTTCTTTCAATAGATTTATTACATGACAGAAAAAAGAAGTAGGCTACAACTAAATTTTCTATTGTTATATTAAGAATGTTAATAAAAGCAATGGTTTATTCATGGCAACTTCTTCAAGTGAACACTTATTAGAGAAAGTATAAAAGGTAATAGAAAAACAAGTGGAACTGATTAGATAACTGGTAAAATAAAACTGTTATCCATTATATCTATGGTGATGCAGAAAATAAAAGCAAAACACCTAAAAAAAATGGAAGTTCATATACTGCACAAAAAAAACAAAGCCCATAACTACCCTTTCATTCAGTTTCTTTGGAGTTTTATTCTTTTTTAATTTTTCAAAATCTACTTGAGTTGCAAAAGCTTTGGAGTGCTTTTGCCTCAGACTCTTTCCCTGGTGCATAGGTTTTAAAGGCCAGAAGAGTTTTACCTAGTAGGTTCTGCATGAAAGCACCTATACTAGTCTAGCAACATCTATTTCCGAAAGCAAATCAATGAATGATTTTGGAGCATTTTTAAATACAGCAGCAGAGTTCTGCCCTTGAAACAGTTATGTTTGACATGGATAGTGACTTTTCCCCTGTTATACAAGTATAACAAGCCCAATTAAGTAATAAATTTTTTTACTGTTCGGTAAGACTTCCAGTGTTATTGGTGTAAAATGAATATCAAGAACATTTGTGTAAATCTAGTTGAAGTTCTTAGTCTCATGATATATTACAACTAGCATTTACTCTATACAACATATCAGAGCCAGTAATTCTTGTGCCCCATCTTGACTTCTTCCGATAAATTTATTTTCTTCTTCTATGTTATATTCTGTGAGATTAGCACATGTGGGTGTGAAGCTCTGTGGAAATGATGCATCTTCAGACATGACATCAATGAAATCAGTTATTGTCTCAACATATGGTATCCTGCTGCTAGATAAATAGCAAGATATAAAACATAAATATTGAGGTGAAGCCTAGGTGTTGATCCTGTGACAAAACTTCATTACAACAATTATTTTATGTTGGACTCTGTGATTGACATTGGTGGGATTTTCAGACTGAATGCATGGTGCTACAAGAAAATTACAGACCTGGCAGCATTATTGCCTTTCTGCTCTCTGCTTGGCTTAGGGAAGAGATTAATGAGATGCTTTGAGCTACCAGAAAGCAACTTTATCATCAGAGATGTTTTGGCAGCTGAAAAGCTAATAATAAGATAATGGAATATTAATAAGATTTCTAATATGCAACAGTGGATTAACTTGCTAATGGGAAAAGTGAGGTTGAAATTTTTTGTTTTACAAACACAGTAAAAGAAATTTAAATGGACAAATAAAAGAGCACCTTCTCAGAAATGTGCAGAGTAGCATATACTGCGCTTTTGATATATACTCCATGTAAACTAGTTACATGTGTTGATGTTGATGCAACATACACTCAGATGTAAATTCTTAACTATTTAAAGACTGGGAACTTGCAGGCTGCAAAACCCCTACAGATCTGAAAAGAGTTAACAAGGCAAGAACTTTTTCATTTTTACTGAATCTTTAATTGATTACTACAGCTAATGATTTCATTGAAAATAATGGCTTCAAAATTTTTCCAAATTACAGATGCTAGTGTGGTGAGATACACCATCATTCCTTCTCTTTGTGTCCTCTATTTGCATTTTCTTCTTCTTAGCTTTCACATCTTTTTCAACAAAACAGACACATTTTCATAGAAAGATAATGATAAGGATGAGGGATACTCCTATATAAGACATAAAACAGCAAGCTTGCAGCCTAATTTTACTATAGCAGTCAACATACATACTAGTGACACTGGTTTATACCTGCTAACAGCCATATTTACAGAAAACCCAGAGATGTAAGTGTACGTTTCCAGAAGATTGCTGCAGAATTTATGATAACCAACACAGACTGGATTAGTACAGCTGTGCTTTATGACTGTGGGCTCTGATTAGATATTCACCCTCATTGTATTACCATTGCCTAGGTCCTGATTACAATACAGTTTCATATAGATTAAATAATTTTCTTTTATACCTTGGTAGTTGTAAATCACTATAGAACTGCAATTTCCAATACAAATAGATGTTTGCAGTTTAATTGGGCAAATTCAATGCCTTTCAAGCAATCAGTGCATAGTATTGCTAGGATTATACAAAGAGTGACAAAGTGGGGAAGAAACATGTTCTAAATATAGTCCTAGAATTGAAGACTAGTACAAACTTTCCTAGATAACATCCTTTGTGGTTATTCTGAGTGCATTTTGTGTCTTATTGAAAAAGCATCCTACAAAAGCTGACAAATTTGGCCACATAATGGAAGTGACAGCACAAAGAAGGGAAATAGTGGTTGCATCCCTCTGTAGGGTAGCAATTAATATTTTCGAACTGTAGCTTTGAATTTTACTTTTTTTTTTTTTTAATTTGTCTTACCAGCTTGCCCCTTTTACTCTCAGATTGTCATCTTCCATGAGTGCAAAATGCTAAAATGGATGAGTTGTTAGATATCTGTGTTGATACTTTTTTGGTTACCAGCATAGCTGTTGCTTTAGCACAAAAACTGACAAATGGAGCATCGGATACTCAAGGCTTGGAAGTGCTATTATTACGTTGGCATTTTTAGTTAATTGTTCTGAGTGCCAGTTTTGAACTCTTCATATTGCCTTGAATAACTTTTAGCAAAAATACTTGTATTATTTGCTTTTCATTTATGTCACTGTTTTCACTGTTGTTTAGATGCAACAACTGGGACTACTTCTTGTACCCAACAACTGTTTAAAAAAAACCCAAAACTGTGCATGATATATTGCCTACTATGTCCCCAAAACTATTTTTAAAATCAGTGTTTACTCTTTGATTTCCTATATCCAAATCATATTTTAAAAAGTTTATGTCCTATAGTACAAAACACATAGTAACATCTGTTCAATTTACACTGCTAACCTTCTGACTGTAAGAAAAAAAGTTCTACCTGTTAGCCTTTAAACAAGACTTATAAAGGCTGATTGTATATTTTACTAAGGATGAAGCATCAGAGTCCACAAAGGCTTATTAGGTTTTTGCCACACTCATATGACATTACTCATAGAACAACCGTACAGATGGATTTTGGGTGACATTTGGAGGTTAGGACAGTACAAGAAATGAAAGGAAGATATTTTTTCCTCATAAAACCACACATCTTGTGATTAACTAGTCTGTAGGCAGGCATCCGTGCATCTAATTATTGCACATACTTCCTATTTAAATCATCCTTTTTGTCCTGACAGTTTTCCTCTCAATAAATTCTTTCCTGGCAGCTTCAGTTCAGCCTGATTAGCTTCAGAACCCCTGTTAAAGAGGTAAAAAAAAAAAGACTCCATCCATTTCCTTTGCCAAAAGTTCAGACAATGTCTGCATACATCTTTACTGCATAATAATACCTTCTATATCCTGCAAACTGCTGAAAAAGGAATACTGAAGTGTTAGCTGAATACTGCTAAAACATCACCAGTAAAGGGAACATACTAATCAGTGTCACAAGACTTCTTTTTGTGTGAATGAATTAAGTATATCATGACATATCCTGAATGTTCATATAAAGCAATAAGAAACGTTAAGACAAATTGCCCAATGTCTGCTTTTGAATGAAAAAGAGAAAAAAATCAGTAAAGGATTTATTTCATTCCAATCTCCCACCGCTTTCCAGCATAGTCCAAGGCATACATCACAGCAGGTATACAATTGGTTCAAGCTACATTTCCTCAACACCAGTGAGAAACCTGAAGTCGAATTGTCAGACAAGGCACTGTACTCTGCAAAGCATATGAGGCCTGGGAAGAAGTTCCAGCTGACTCCAGAAGAAATTATAGGGGGAAGGCAGGTACTCTGAGGCAGCTAAACCACAGTGCAAGGTAAAACTGAAAGAAAATAAATTATCTTCATATCATCATATTTTTTTTGTTTCTTTTAGTGAACAGAAAGAACTTCTGCTATAGAATACAGCTAGAAAGATAGATAGACAGTAGTTTATGTGTTTTAGACACACATGGACACATGTGCCATAACCATTTAGTGTAATGTGGTTTACTTAAGATCTCTGCCAGATGTTTAGTTTGTATGGCTAAGACATTCCTCTTGGGAGGAAGAAAAATAATTTTGGAACTTCTTATATCCTATCAAAATTACCTGTCACAACACTGCTTTTTCTACCCATCTGGGGCAGAAATATCTTCTATTTTAATTTAAATATCTTTCTAGTCTTGGACACTCTTAAGGTCCTCCTTGCTGGCCTGACCTTTCCCCAATACTTCAGTTAACTCCTTTTTCTCCTTCTTGGACATCAACCTGCATATGACATAACCTCTCGATGTTTCCCTTGAGGCCCCAAATGTATAAGGAAAAATTTAATTTTTTATATCTAAGTCTACTTGGAGTTAAAGACATATAACTCCCCTAATTTCAATATAGTTTTTCAGACATATACTAAAGGTGAAAAAGAATTACATGAAAACTTTCAAACTTTTTCTTCTGTCTCATTCTTTGTATAAAAACTATATTTTCTTGTGATTTAAGCTCATACAGAAGGATGAAGAGGCTACTGTTATCTGATACTGGCATGGAGTGCACACCCAAATCATGCTGCATTTCAAAAATCTGACAGTTTCTTTACTAAACTTCCATCGGATCTTTTAATTTCTTAATTATTTCTATCATTTTGATTACTGTCAGTTCCTTCTAGCTGACCTGCATCCTCTCCAAGACGTCCTGGATCACAGAAGCCACAGGTATTGAAATATATCTGGAAGATCCAAATAATGTACACCCCATCCTAAGGCCTCTGTTTATCCAACATACAAATTCAACATATTCATTTGTCTTTACTTTCAAGTCCTTTCTTCATATGTTCTTAGTTTTATCTCATCCCTTTCCTGCTTTTTTAAGAGCCCATTCTTCTGAATCCCCTTTATTCACAAATTAAACCTATTTGCCTTAACTGCACATAGATGGTAAACATAATTATTTCCTGTAATGTGATATTTTTCTTTACACTTCCAAAGCAAAAAAGAAAATGTGTGCACAGACATTAATATTCCAGTAGTGAAAATGAAGTGGTAATTCATTTTTAATAGATCCCACGGACTTTGGTTTTCAAAATTAATAGGACCCCCTACCCACAGAAATGCTGGTTCAAAATCTCTTTAAGTCATTTCAGCATGTTTGTTTATTATAAAGCAATAATTCATTCAGGTAAATTACACTCCAGCTTTCACTTGTCATGAATATTAAAAGGGTAAAGCAGCACCACACTGCAGAAAACAGTCCCCATACTGATCTCACATTGGAGTAAATCAAAGGAATGACTCCAGTGTAAAACTAGAATGAGAACCAGCCCACTAAAACTAAAGCCTCGTTTTGAATTTAATTTGTATTTAGCTTGAGCTGATGCATTTAGTTTAAAAACAAATAGAAACACTTTTTTTTTTTTAATACTAACATATAAAAGGTCTCCCAATTCAGGGATCCAATTTGTAAACAGACAGTGCTTAGATCAATATTTCAAATTTAAATGCATTGAGAGATTCACAAATTGTGGGCTCAGATATTATAAAGGGAACTTCTAGGGAGACACTACTCTCCCTACTTTTATCCATTACTTTTATCCATTATTGGAGCAAGTATTGAAGAGCTCAGCTAAATAATTTCACTTTGAATACTAATTTGCTTCATGTCTAACTTGCTCTTTCGCAAGGTAACATATTAATGTATCTATCACACCCAGATGCCCGCCTGCTGAGCAAACTGCCTATACATTTCAGGGTGATTTTTCAAACTAATTTTTTGTAACTGAAGCTGATGAGTTGAATATCTTCTTCGGCTTTAGCTCCTGAGTGGAATGGAAGAAGGCTTTGCATTTACCTTACGCACTTTATAACTTTGCAAAGGTATTAATGGTGGCCATCACTTCTGCATGAACACCCGAATGAATTGTACTTATTATGTTTGCACATTCTAGAGAACATTGAAAATATATGAATTTCCAGCTGACTAGATTTCAAACTAATGGCACGTGAGCCACATTCTTTTTACCTGAGACTGAACGTATGTTTTCTGTTCATAACAAGAACAATATATATATTTCATAGACTGTAAAACAATGAAGCCATTCATTTTTACTCAGTTTTGTAAACTAATCTCTGAATTGATGCTTTCAACTAATTTATTCTGTTATGGAAAAAATGGACTTCACTTAATTAAGGCAAACTTTCTCCCAAAGTTTTCCTATAGCTATAAAGGCAAGACCAGACAGATAGCAAGAGAGAACAGTGCAACACAGGTCTTATCAGTCCACTGCAAGAATTAGATTGTTTCATCTGCCTGCATCCAGAGAAAAGTATGACTCAGTTATGATCCAAAGGCTGAATTATCATAGCTGGAGGTTCCTGAGTTCATACACAATCCCAGCATTTCAGACTGTGCAAAGAGATACTTTTACAATTTGGATCTACAGGACCATAATTCACTTTAAGTCAAGATGGCTTTACACCAGTTCTCTCTCATCCTGTAATGGCACTCATATGGTTCAGTGAACAGATCTGGCCAAAACTAAACACATATATTTTTTTCTGGAGTTAGTTTCCAGTTGAATCAACTTCCTGAACCACCTTCATCGAACACACTGCCCCCTGACTTATTAACTGTGTAATCTACAATAAAATATTTTTATATTTTTAAGACAACACAGCCTTCAAGCTGTCAACAGATGAGGTTCACCAACTTGTTATAATTCTCATTTTGTCTCTTTTTTCTCACCTAATGGTAGAGTCAGCATTTGAGTCAGGCAGAATAGAGCACAATTTCATGGGACCGAGACAGGTAATTTCTGGCCATTTAATCTTCAGAATATCTTCTCAGGTTGGTTTATTTCAGAGCATGACTCTTCCTTCTGCTTAGAATTAATAGTTTCTTATGCCATGATTAGACTGACTGAAATAAATGCTGTGAGTGGGTATATATCATGTGCCACTATATGTGTTTAGTATGCATTGGAAGTCTAGATCAAAAGTGGCATATGTTTGACAAGTACTAAGAAAGATACCCAAATTCAGGCTTGTGACTTGATGCTGCTTCATAGAAGCTTCATAATGCTCTGCACTGCCAAATATATTGCAATGGCTTTGGGGATTATTACAATATATCATGCAGAGAATCTCCATAATAATATCTTTATGTCATAATGTATCATGTCAAAAATCTCAATGCAGTATTTTCAGGTTATTCTAATGACCCATCAAAGTGCATCAAGGTTTTACCATATTTTGTTATGTCTATTACTGGCTAAAGAAGTGCTACTAGCGAGTGTTTTCAAATATTTTAGGGAAACCAATTGCTTTTTCTATATAATTATTGAAAGGAAATAAATTTGGATTAAAGCCAGTCACAGAAATTAATGCAGCCTGCATAGGAAAACACTGTATATAGGCTAGGATTTTATAGAACACCCTATCCAATCCCCTTTACATTTCAACATTTAGGAGCCAAAATCCTTCCAGTAGTTTAAAAAAAAAAAATGTTAGACATATTAGAACTCTTATCTTTTGGGATTAGGAAATCTATGGAATTCTCAATCCTCTAATGCTGAGAAGAATATTTTAAAGTATATTAATAAGGAAAACAGAGAGGGAACAAATCCATATGACTTACAAATAAAACAGAAATCAAGAAGAAACCCAGTGAGAGCTTGGAGTCTGTGTACTAAAAGTTGCATAGAAGATTGTTCATCCAAGGGCAGAATAAAGTGCGAGTAGGTTGTGATGTTCCATGGAAAAGTGTTGTTTCTTGAATCCAGTGCATACAACTACAACAATTCTCTCTCTAAGAAAAAAAACAAAAAACCCAACACCTTATTGTCACTTAATCTTCTATTATTTTATTAAAAATGAATGAAATACTAGAATTCTTCAGATACTTTTGGATGTTCTTGTCTCCAATAAAAATTTTACAGTTTTACCTCATGGATTTGGTGTAACTAGGTTCATACCCCAATATCAGAAAACGGTTCTTCAAATAACCCAAAAGGATCCATCAGATCCAGAGATGCCTCAAAGAATTTAAGGGCCAGCATATGACTGAAGTGAAATGAGAGAACTCAAAAGAGTTGTATCATACAGGAATTTAAAAAAAAAAAAAAAAAAAGAAGAAAAAAAAGAAAGGATGCAAATATGAAGGTATATTTCAAGCTGAAGTGTAAAGAAGAGGGGCTTTAAATCAAACCAATAAAATGAAGAGTAATAATAAAAAAATCAGTTAATACTGTATGGTCACTACTGAAATTGTCAGAAGTATTATTTCTGTTCTATATTTATCAAGTGTCTCATAGTATGAATAACAATCCTGTATACACCTGCATTCTAGTAGGGACATGGTGGAGGTTGTTGATTGGTATATCCATATTCAGTACTGGGCAAATTGATTCATGTTGTAATAAAGAACAATAATATTCATAAAAACATGGACAAATCTGATAAAGTAGAGAGGAATTATTACTATATATACTGGGGCGAGGCGGGGGTGGGGTCAGGAATCCTAACACAGCTATAAGGGTTATTTAGAGGAACCAATGAACATGTGACTAAGAAAGTTTTGGTTAACACAGCATACTTGAGGTTTCAGAAATGCTGATAAGTAACTGGCCCTGGATTTTTCCTGATTAAAATCAGTTTTAGTGTCTGACCACTAAAACACAGAACAGCAGACTCATTCAATTTGGAAGTGCAAAACTACAGGAAAGCATCAAAGGAAAATATTCACGTTGTACATATTTTATTATGGCTTGCTACAATGATGAGTACCTTCAAAACATATGCATGGCATAAATCCAAACTCTAAATTTCCAGTGTATGTATTTCTTTATGAATAGTCTAAAAGCACAATTTTGTGAAGGGAATGTTACTTTTAGTAAAGCAATTCCATCCATTACATTATGTATCTTTTCTGTCTGGAGTACTTAAAATCACAAGTGTAGCATTTCATTTGAATTGCTTTAATATAATTCAAATAGTAAGATAAATGCATAATCACTTATGTGTTACTGTGTTTGTATACATTAAACTTCATTTCATATGTTAGGCAGCAGCACATCTGGTCAGCTTCAGAGCTTCTGGTATAATTGATAAATGTACAGTTGTACAAGATAGGATGCTGTTGGCTGACTCATTTTGTTTGCTGTTTCATATTCATTCTGGCTATTCCACATCTTCCATATGCTTTTCAGTTACACATAAGTGCAAGACATTAGAATATAATAATAACTATACTATCAAAGAAAAGAATTCCTTTCTTCTAAGCACAGAAATCCCCAAGAAAGTCATATTGGCCCAACAGTTAAACTAGGCAATATTCTACACTGATCTATGCAATTTAAGTACCAGATACCTAGAAATAAGTAGATACACATATATGATATTAGAATGTAGTTTGTTATGTATGCATATATTTAAAAAGGAGTTATTGAAATAACATGAAAACAGGAAATCCTTTAAAAATCTGTGGTCTTACCCTCTCTTTCTAATAATGTAGTGACATTTTAGACAACTTATATACTATATTGGGCGGAATAAGATAAAAGGTTCTTCCAGTCAATTCAGACTAGGGGGAGTTTGAAATACGGAAATGCATGTATACCTCCTCTCTCATGCATTATACAGGCAGAGAGAGGAGGAAAGCTGAGCAACCTCTCCAGATTGAACGGTAATTGCCCATTAAGATTTTAGCACATTTTTGAATACTGAAAAATTAGTGCAAAGAAGAAATTCTTTGTTGATTAGATCATAAAGAGACAGTGCATGGAGCAACAGAAAAAGAACTTGAAAATATGCAGAAGTAATTGAATGGTCAATTAACTTCCAACAAAAGTTGACAAAAATTGTTAAAAAGTGGTTTCATTTAAAGGAGAATCTTAAATATAAAAATTACATAGAATTCAGGATTTGGTTTCTCTAAAAGCTTTTGTACCTTTTAGCATATTTCAGCTCATCTGGCACTTGCTGCTCAAAAAAAAATTATCCAGGAATAAAATAGCAGAAAATATTTGAAAGCAGGTTTGAGGTTCACTGGAACAATTATTTGGTCAAAAAGCATTTACCAACTGTGCCTGCAGAGAATTCAAGACATTTGGGTCCACATGCATTGATGTCACAGTAAAACAGTCACTTATTTCTGCTCATGAGCAATGTGATATACCTGACACTTGCTAGCAATATGTATAAACGGAACATTGTATAACACAACCACTGCTTCTTTTTATGTAACAAACTGTAACCATAAATTTCTGTATGAATTGTGCATTTAATCTTTATCCCAAAATGTCGTTTACTTCTGGGATCAGCCAGTTTCAGTGCTCTCATTCAGCTAGGGAAATTAAGAGGAAACCTTAATAATTGCCTAAGAGTTTACACATTTTATCATCATTAAGAAACACTTGCTTCAGCAAGGAACCCTAACGGTTCTAACTAGCTCCCATGGGGAGGATCAAAGCCAATTTAAACAGGACAGATCGCACAAAAAAAGACAGACAAAGAGTCCAGGGGGGCTCACAGCTGACTAGGAGAATACAAGTTGTTTTATATCAGATAAGAAGGAAATCCACCTAAAAGTACAAGTACATTTTTTGGGCCTACGTCAACTGTTCCCTAAGTCACGTCAAAGCCATGTAGCTGCAGTCAAGATATTGATGTATTAAAGGTAAAAACCCTACTCAGAGGCAAGATATGTCAGCTCAGGATCAGTACCATGTTAATGTGGCCACATCGACATGTCCCAGAACAATCAGCATGGGCAGAACAAGTTCACATTTGCTATCCATGCACAACTCTGAGAGGTCCCACATTTGCTTGCAGTGAAATATGAGTTTATGAGAGATTAAATGCGCACATATGGGAGGTTTTAAAAATCCTTTCCACATCCCCCATCACAAATTGAAATGTCTCATTCGAACTGCTAAATGAAAGTACTGATGGACAGCCTCTCAGGTCCCTGAAAGCGAAGCGCAGGTGCACAGAAAGCTGCGGGGCTGTACGTGGTTGGTATACATAGAAAAGCACACTTGGGTCTGCTCTGGGAATAGCAGACTGACAGAGTATTCCCCTGAGGTGTGTAATGGTGAGACGGCTCTCCCTGGAGACTGTTGTCTCAGAAATTGTAAAGGATACAGCAGTGCAGCTGTCATGTAACTGTGGCAATGGCTTTCTGGGCAGGAGGTGTCCCTTGGAACACAGCTCCTGCAATTTATTTTTGTCAGCCAAATTATGCTAGAGCGTTGAGCTCCTGGAGTCTGTCCCAGGCTGAGCAAATATGAATGAAAGGTATGAACACTGCAGCCACAAAGAGTTTTAAAATAATGTGATACAGCATCACAGTTTCTTATGTCATCCTGTTTCAAGGGAGACACCCCAATAAGTCAAGCTAAACAGAGTTCTTTATGCATGCACAAAGCTAAATCTTAAGACAGGCATCCATAAAAGCCAGATTGTTAATGGGCAAGATGCTTAAACTAGTTAGTATGAAATGCCAAATAAAAAGACAAGGCCCAAGACTCCCCTCCCTAGAAGAGAAATACTTTACTGTGGGCTGGAGGGGACATTTGTCTCTGCTTGTGGTTGTCTGTAAAAAAGCATCTCCTGGACTTTGGCAGTTAAGATAACTTTAAGTCATCCCCTCCTCATAAGCTGCTGCAGTAAGAGAAGACTATGTTATTATAGCTAATAGCTGCTTCCCCAGGCAAGTCATCTCTGCTGGCCTGATAGGACTGAGGACAACACAGAGGACCTACACCCACAGCTCTTACTTCTGGGTGAGTACTCTGATCACAGGATAGTCTCACACAGTGTTCTCTTGCTTGTTGTTATTGAAATTATCATCTCACTACACAGAAAATATTAACTATTCATTAAGTGAAAAAAAGAAAGAGACATGTATCTGCAAGGCTGAAGCCTATACTCCAGTCCCCACTTCAATAAGTATTACAACATTTCATGCCAAATGAAATAGGGTCACTAGAAGAAATGGGAAGAGTTACCCTGAAAATGCCCTGTACCTTGGATACTCTCCAAGAAGGTAAGTGAAGATTTAAGTTCTTTTGGGCAGAGTGGAAAAATAAAATTGGACCTCATGTTCAAGGTGATTGCTTTGACTGAAAAGCATCTGCTTAGACATGGTGAACTCATTTTACTTACCCTTCCAGTGCTTTGTGTCAGACTGAGAAAGACTATGTGGAATTTGAAGAGTACCTTTAGGGGGAACAGAAAATTGGAAACCAGAACTGGTGAAAGTTTGTGCAGGTTAAATATAAACTTCAGTTTGAACAAGTTAAATTTAAACTTCAGCGGTAGTATATACATGATGACATGAAAGGTTTTGGCATAGCTGATGCATTGTTTCAGAAGGACTTAATAGGAAGAGTACTTCTGCTTTAACTCTGGATATTCAATATAAGCCAGAGAGGGGCTTCCCTTTCTTTTCTTGAGCTATGGCTTGAAAAAAAAAAAAAAAAAAAAAAAAACAACAGATGAAAAGATTTCAGTCAAAGGTTATCAAAAGCTGCACACACAGAGGTTTGCTGGATGGTTTTGGTTTATAAAGTCCATATGTTTGGTATTTTAAATAATTTAGAAGTTGTTCTAAACAGACATCAAAGGAAACTTAAGATAGTAGCATTGTCAGTTGCAGGAAATTGTAAAGACACTGAACAAATACTTTGTATGTACAATGTCAGAACAAATTAAGAGAATGAATGCATGTATCTAATGGAATGTTTTACATAACTCGAAGGTCAGCTTTATACAGTTAAAAATATCCAGGGCCCAGACTTGTGATTCTGTTTGCTGTACTTACTTATTAATATTTTGTATTGCTTATTGTTCTTCACAGTGTTTGTTTCAACTTGTAAAAGTATTATTATTTTTCTTATATAATCATGGGAGAGCTCTAGTCATCAGCCATGACTGAGTAGGCTTAAATTTTTAGTCTGGTTTCTCTTCCCCATGATACTTCACACCACTAAATATTCCTGCTTCATCAGCTGTTTGCATGTAGAAACATCCATGTTTAGTCATGGTTAGTCATCCATGGTTAACCAATGAGGTTCTAGTTGACTGGAAGTTAGCAAATGTGATGGCCATCTACATGAAGAGCCAGAAGGAGGATCCAGGGAACTACAGGCCTCTCATCCTGACCTCAGTGCTGGGAAAGGTTGTGGAACAGATCATCTTGAGTGTCATCACACAGCTCATACAGGACACCCAGGGTATCAGGCCCAGTCAGCATGGGTTTAGGAAAGGCAGGTCCTGCTTGACTAACCTGATCTCCTTCTATGACAAGGTGACCTGCTTAGGGAATGAGGGAAAGGCTGTGGATGTTGTCTACCTGGACTTCAGTAAAGCCTTTGACACCATTTTCCACAGCATTCTCCTGGAAAAACTGGCTGCTCATGGCTTCGATGGGCGTACTCTTCGTTGGATGAAAAACTGGCTGGATGGCTGGGCCCAAAGAGTGGTGATGAATGGAGTTAAATCCAGCTGGCAGCCAATCACAAGTGGTGTTCTCCAGGGCTCACTATTGGGGCCAGTTCTGTTTTAATATCTTTATCAATGATCTGGACAAGGGGATCGAGCGCACCCTCAGTAACTTTGTAGATGACACCAAATTGGGCGGGAGTGTTGATCTGTTTGAGGGTAGGAAGGTTCTGCAGAGGGACCTGGACAGGCTGGATTGATGGGCTGAGGCCAACTGTATGGGGTTCAACAAGGCCCAGTGCCATGTGCTGCACTTGGTTCACAACAGCCCCGTGCAACACTACAGGCTTGGGGAAGAGTGGCTGGAAAGCTGCCCGGTGGAGAAGGACCTGGGGGTGTTAGTCGACAGCCAGCTGAATATGAGCCAGCAGCGTGCCCAGGTGGCCAAGAAGGCCAACAGCATCCTGGCGTGTATCAGAATTAATATGGCCAGCAGGACTAAAAAAGTGATCGTGCCCCTGCACTCAACGCTGGTGAGGCCGCACTTCGAATATTGTGTTCAGTTTTGGGTCCCTCAGTACAAGAAGGACATTGAGGTGCTGAAGAATGTCCAGAGAAGGGCAACAAAGCTGGTGAAGGGTCTGGAGAGCAGGTCTTATGATGAGGAGAAGTTGAGGGAACTGGGGTTGTTTAGCCTGGAGTAGAGGAGGCTGAGGGGAGACCTTATTGCTCTCTACAACTACCTAAAAGGAGGTTGTAGCGAGGTGGGTGTCAGTCTCTTCTCCCAAGTAACAAGCGATAGAACAAGAGGAAATGGCCTCAAGTTGCACCAGGGGAAGCTTAGATTGGACATTAGGAAATATCACTTCACTAAAATGGTTGTCAAGCATTGGAACAGGCTGCCCAGGGAAGTGGTTGAGTCACCATCCCTGGATGTATTTAAAAGACATGTAGACATGGTGCTTAGGGACATGGTTTAGTGGTGGACTTGGCAGTGCTAGGTTAACAGTTGGACTTGACGATCTTAAAGGTCTTTTCCAACCTAAATAATTCTATGTCCACTCAAATATATTCCATGTATCTCTCCCATTACTAATTCTGTCACAGAAAACATTCAAAATGTCTCAAAAGTTTTGGGAAGAGCTACAAGCAAGGATTATAATTAACCAGCAAAATATACCACAGCAAAAGATTCATATGTCTTAGATTAGGCAACGTTTAAAAGTTTTGGCTACACAACTAAGCCAGTAATAACGTCCTAGCCAGGATAAGGTTTATACAGGCAAAATAAATAACTTAGTCCAATCACACATATTAGTTACTTTTTTTTTTAAAAAAAAAAAAAAACACGTCTGTAATATAGCACAAAGATTGTCATAATTCTCAGTACACAAAATTCATGAATTATGAAGTAAACACCAACCGTCTCTCAGCAGCACTTCTTCTCAAAGGAAACAGATGACTTTGCTAGCAAGATTTAGCCTGGAGCAACTCAATGCACAGCTCTGCTCCCAAATTTTCTTTGCTCCTAAGACAGGAAAGGAATTTGCTGTGGATAAATGTAACAGCCCTTCTGCTCTCTCCAAATATCCTGCTGGTGAAATTCCCTTCTATCAGATCCAATCTCTGTGAGTAGGTAGGGGGATTGTTACTCCTTCTCACAAGTTAAGGTTCTAACTTCACATGCTAATTTAAGAAGTAATAAGGGAATAAAATTTTTTCCAGAGAGCAATTCAAAACTTAAAAGAAACTCCGAATTACCATTCCTTCACCCCAAACCTCTTTGCATTCATGTCAGAGAAAGGTGAAGGGAAGTAAGCGCCCACACCTGTTAGGTGTTAATGCTTCCTTTTATTAAAGCAAAGCTGAACCCCCATGAAAGAAAGGAGTCATAGTCCCACCATGGTCTCCTGTAGACAAGGCAGGGTCTTAGCTTTAAGGGGCAATTCTACCTCCATGGAGTGAATGCTTCCCTGAAGTTCAACATCAAACTTTGAATCCATGAGCACTCTGATGTTGACTGCACGTTTACCAAGCCACTAGCCTAACTGAAATCATTAAGGTTACTTAATACATTTAAAATTCAGCATGTGCATTGCTAGGATTACTGACTAATACTGTGTTTAAGGCAGAGCTTCCCGAGAGAGAGACATGTGCTCTGAGGAAATCCAAGTGACACGTGAAGCTGAAGAATGCTTGATTTTATGCACTGTTTTTATGTTGCAATATATTATGAACATTTTCTTCTTTGTGTTAAAATAAGACCAAACTAAGAAGGGCTTACAGAAGTGACAATAGGGCAAGCTTTTTTCCAGTATAAGATTTGAAATACCAAAACTAGAACTTACTGCCAGGGCCCCGAGGGCATCACCAGACCTGACTGCCCCTGCCCAGCCCTGATGGGGCTCCCCCCACCCTGCCCATGGCCCAGGACCCCATGTCAGCACCTCAGGACCAGCAGTCCCTGCCTCAGTGATGCTGCACCAAGGCTGGTCTCCAGCTCCCCACAGCCCTGCCCTGCCTGGCTACTGGCTCCTCTGAGCTGGGCCCACCAGCAGGCCCAGCTTCAGCCTGGGGCCAGGGAAGTGCCCAAAGGCCAGGGACGGGGCTGCCCTCCGACTGCCCTACTCCTGGCTGGGGTGGTGGGATGGGATGCGTTACCCAGCCCTTCCCTGTCACTCCCACGGGGAGCCCCCAGTGCTTCCAGCCTCCCCAGCAGGCATAGGCCCATGTGTTGCCCTGACACCAACATCTCTATCAAAAAATGTGTAGTTTAATAATATCAAAACTAAAACCTTCCAAGAAGTGTTTGTAATACTCTGCCACTGCCTCCTCAGATCAGCTATGGTCAGCGCATCTGCGCATAGTTCAAGCGCGTGGAAAAGTGGGGCAGTTGGCAAATAATGTATTTTATTTATGAAGGAGCCACTTCATGTACTAACTAATCTGGCAGTTACACAGACAAAACTGCACAGCTTTCCTGCTAGTTGTGGAGCTCTCTTCAGTTTCCATAGGTCTCAGTGCTAGAATCAAGAAATTTCCACAGAAGACAGGCTTTGACTCATCCCTAAAAGCAAGCAAGGTACTTTTACAAATGGATAAAAGTCCAGGACTTTTAGATGGTCCAGGACTTTTAGACGGTTCAGGACTGAGGCATTTATTGCAGAGGATCACATTTCAACATTGTCATCAACTGTTTCTCTGGAAGGTTTAATTCTGCTCATTTCGATTAAATTATAGGTCCACATATTAAAACCAAATAAGGAAATCCATCTGCTCTCCCACATATTACCAGGAGGCACCCTGGAGTGCCAAGACATTCCCAGAGCCCTGAGGCTCCAGCCTTCCCCTCTCCCACCCACCCTACAGCTGCTTAAGTGAGCCATGGCCCTTATCTGAGGTTTGCAGATGGCCCCTTTAGGTGTCAGTCTGGCCCTGTGAAGAGTAATTGCAAGAGCTGGAAGAGTACAGCAGAATAATTACAGCAAGATATAAGGGAGCAAGATTTTAATAATTCATGAGATATACTTAAATTGCCAGATTTTAATTATATCTTTATCAGTTATTTAAACTTCCAGTGTCACAGAGCAAGAGAGTAAGCTAACATTTCCTGCTGTGATGTACTATGGGCAAAATTTTGCAAAATGTAATTCCTGTGTTGACTGTCAAAATGACTTTGAGTTTCTGATTAGTACTTTACATATATTATATAGATGCATATTTACTTAAAGAGTTAAAATGTAAATCTCTGAGATTTTTAGAAAACAATTTTGTTATAAGAGTACCGATTACATATTTATCTAACATTATGGTAAATATAATGAAAAAAGGAACAATGTATTTAAAGGTGTACTGCAAGGTTATTCTTCTAAACAGGTCGGCAGTCTTTGTATAAATTCCTGAATCATTAATTCAACACTAATACTGTCTATGACATTAACCATTTTTATATATTTTGAAGCAAGATTATTATACATTAGTTTTTCAGTTACTATTACTAACTGTTGGATCCTACAGTCAGGATTTACTTCCCACGCCAACCCAGACTTGACCTCACAGATGATATGCAGAATCTCTCCCACACCCTGTATTTACATTTTCCAGTCAGCACAAATCATTGTAATAATGTACAACTTAGGGCAATTAATGATGAATTATTATGAAACTTTTTAATGAAGAATTATAATTTAATTTATGCAAAAATCTGTCCCATTGTTCAGTGGTCCAGCATCACATTCTTTTCCAACTTACCTGTATTAACATTGCCTCAAGTGTATTCTATGATCATACCATTTAAATTACTCAGAGTCTTAAACTAAGGTGCTAAAGAAATTAATATATTGCAGGTAGGGCTAAAACCTTGTAACAGTAAGGATTGTGGGATTTTGGGATAGATTTCCTGAGGAGACACTGAGCTTCACTGGAGACCTTCTTCAGGATGTTATCCAAACTTCTGTCAAGAATGACATATGTATTCTTGATCCTGCCTTAAGGCGGGAGATCGGACCAAATTATATCCTGGAGTCCCTTCCAGCTGTATTTTTTTCTATGATGCTATGTTATTATGCTTGTGACTGGTAATTTATTGTTTGAGATTCCTTTGTTCCAGTTTTGCCAGCTTAAACTTATTCAGATATGAAACGAGGGGATGAAATTTTCTCCTCCAACCCAGTCCAACTTGCTCAAGGCTGGTTCAATAATTTGAATTTTTATGTATCTCCCTGCCAACAGCCTCAGCAGATAAAGATTTCTTACAGGGGGCACACAAATCTTGGGGAAGTAAGAAGTTTAGTAAGAAATTTTTACATGCCTGTTTAAATCAGCCCTTTCTGGTCCTTTCACCTGTCTCTTATTTCCTCTTTCACCTCTTCTCAGTTCTAGAAAAACCTAACTATCCAGAGATAACACTTGTCTGTTGTATAGGTGAAACTTATTTCACTGCTTCTGAGACTATCTTGCACTCTTGGTTCCTCTGTGCTTAGTGCTGCCAGCTCTAGATCCTTAATGGGTTCTTCAGGGATATAGCATGACTTGAACAGTGAGGAATCACAATCCAAGAGGTAGTTTGGGTTTGGTTTTTTTCTTTCCCCAAAGAGGTAACAGGGGTAAATTAAAAGAAAATGAATACAAAAAGAAAGGGAATGAAGAATTTAAAATATGGAATGAACTAACCAATTGTACAGCACCAGACACTGAAAGCCAATAAATTGAGATAGGCTATTGAAAAGGTCAAAACAGGTAGAGCTGGAATATAACATAAAAGCCACAGTTCCTTGATAGGAATCTGACAGGTTTCTCACTTGACAAGATTGAGTCCTTGAAGGGTTCAAGGACTACCTGTTTCCTAGCTGCCACAGCAATGGGGGTCAGCATTTAATCCCTCTAGTCAGGAGGTAATGCAGACAGCACTAACCAAAACAGCAAAATTTTCCTACCTACATGGTCCTGTTTTGTTACGCCAAATTCCTTAAATATTCTTTAATTACAGAGGGCCTGTCTAGTCTTTATTAATGGGTTTTGATGGAATTACGCTTGCTGTTGCTGGTTTTTTTGACATTTATCCTCATGGTCTATCTTTGAAATGCTGTCCAAACAACATTTCCAGTCTCAATTTCTAAAGGCACAGCAGAACTGTGCGTAAGTTCAGCCATACTTAGAGGAGCTGTCATCTGGTTAAAAGTATGTTCCTGAATAAAGGTATAAGTTTCTTTTACAGGTCTACTCATTTGAATAAAACAGTCAATTCCATACATTTTCCTAAAAACCAGTATTTTCTGAGCCAGCTGCAAGTGGACAGCTAGATACGTGAAGGATCTAAGAAGCTGATGAGCAGTGACGTATGGAAAAGAACAGCAACATTCATACACATGCAAATTTGCAAAAAGATATTCCAACAAAGAGTTTGATCATTTTTTATGGACTGTTTTTTTATTTCTGAACAGAGGTCATTATGCTCTTGAATGTAGCTCACACACTGAGAACAGAACAGTTCAGGTCTCCTGGATATTATTTGTGTCATGTGGCAGAGTCATAGCTGTGCTGACTGCTCCTCATCCCCATGTAGCTAGAGGCTGTGCCCAAACCAGCATTTAAGATGTGGATATGCAGCATTTTTCCCAGGCTGTATACTTGCTGACAGCCTAACTGGCTATTGTTCCTGATTCTTTAAAAAAGAAAATAAGAGAGGTTTTGGGTTGGTCCCCTGCCTTTTTGTCCTCTTGCAGTTGTCTGCTCCCTGTTTCTGTCAGCTAAGCAGTCCAGCTGAAAGCTTTTGCAATACTAATCACTACCCACACATTACCCAAAGAACAACATCCCTGTTCCCACCCCTTCCCTGAAATAACAGGCTAAGGAAAAATATTGCAGACAAGCAGGCATTTTTTTTTTTTTTTTTTTTTTTTTGCAAGAATAGGCTTTCCATCATTATGTGGTTTTGGCTGGCTCAGAGAGACCATGCAAAGAGAAGTGCCTCTCTCGCAATTTTAGGTCCAACGTAAGAGACAGCTAAAATACAAGAAGAAAACAAAAAAAAAACCTGTATTTTTTTTCCAAGGCTCGAATACAAGTTTAAAAGGTTGAACTATACTTTAACTTTATTACAATCACTTTTAATTCATTGAATTATAAACTGTAGACAGGACAATTAGAAGAAGGTGACAGGGGATTGCTAACACATAGTTTAAAATAATTACTAATATTTGTGTCTGAACACTTTATTCCAATTGAGCAGGACATTTGTTTTTATATATATACACATATATTACATGTATTATTATCATTTGTTATTATTATTTGTGGTTTACTGTAAAAAACTGCAAGACTTGCTCAGTCAATCCAGTGTTAACCCTTCATCTCAATCCCTTGCAGATCTGTGCCTTGGGTCCTCTTCTAATGGGTGATATCTAGTAACTGTGGTCAAAGGACCTCTGTTCAGTCTCCCCCACAGACTGTCCTGCATCCAGGCTCTCACACATCGTGAGGGTGGACTTATACCCATCAGTATGTCGCATGTGCCCATGGCGAATACCAGAAGCTGACAAGTCCCTTTAAGAATTTACAGGCAAATCATGCTTTCTATGAAGTGAATTAATTCTGACACTGACTTTGGCATCCAGATAACTTTCTGAGATAACAAGATCTCCAGGATTTTTCTGATTAAGGACACTTGTTAGAGTTAGCTGCTGAGGTATGTAACATAGGAAACTTTCGTTTTATCTGATATACTGAAGTTGCACAAGAGTGATAATCTTCAACTTTGAATTCTCATTTATCATCATTGAATAACATTAGAATTGTTCTGACCTTGCACTGGGACCCAGTGTGCTCAGTATTTTTGGTACTATTTAATCAAGAGACAAGAAAAATTCTTCCCACTCAAACCTTACAAAAATTTGTTCTACAACAAATTAGAGGGCAGCAAGCAACAAAACCCAGGAAAAAGCATGCCCTCATGTTTCACAGGCAACTGTTTTGCTTTTTGAGTAATTACTTGGAAGACAAATTCTTGCATACATGTTCATGTGAAACTTTTCCACAGTAATAAGCAGGTAAATGAGTGACTTTGCTCTATAAATTACTGTTTAAAGAATTAAAAAAAAAATGTTTTCAAAGCGACTTCTAAGTTCAATGATCAAGAGAACATTACCTTAGCTGTAACGATAAAAAACAACTTCGAATTGACAACGTTCACCACTGTTTACTTTGTTCAGTAATAAATTTTTAGAGACCTAATTAAACCTACTTTAATTAATAAAAATATTTAATCTGTATATACACTGTACAGAACTGTCTGTATAGTATTTAAAGATCAGGACTTTAAAAAAAAAAGAATTAGTGTTCTGACTACAACATCTATAGTTACCAAATCATAAAAATAAGCTTGCTTCTAAATGAAAAATAACCCCCAGATTGTAGGAAAAAATTGAGTTCATATGAAGTCAGGTACCACATTGTTTCAAACAAAATAGAATGAAATCTTATTTTATAACCTAAACAGTTATCTTTTCTCAACGTTTGGAATAGTGCTGCCAATTCTCAAAATTTTAGTGTTTAAAGTCTCTCTTAAAAGATTTTATCTTTTTATGTCTTATGGAAACGTGAGAAAACTTATTTTATGTATTATTTTACATTTCTAGTTCTCACAGACATGGAGAAAGTGTGAAAATGTAACACAGGTATGATAAGGACTGAAGGCAGGAGGCAAAGAAAGGCAACCTGAACAGATTTGTTTTAAAAGCAGTAACAAGTACGTTTGTAATTTCTATGATGATGCCATAGTCCTATAAAATGGCATCATTTTACTTTTTTCAATATCACAGGCGTTTGACTTTGCTGATTATGTTCAGATGTTATTAAACAATTCAAACCCTTTCTGAAAAAATATCATATTTAAGTCATAGGTGAAAAGCCTTTAGAAATATAGTGATAATCTATGTCTTTTGTTAATTTATAGTTCAGTTCTCTAATGTTTGTTTAATATTGATATATTCACACTTTCCACTTTACTCTTCCTTTGTAGAACAATGTGCACTATTTCCTGTTAAGTGGTTCAGTCAGAACACGAGCATATGAACAATTTTTTATTTTTTTTTAACTGAAGCCACTCCTTTATTGTTCACATTACTGCACAGTAGATATAGACATAAATAGAAAAATCTTCCTGAAATTTCAGGACCCTTTAAAGGATCATTTCAGAATGTGGCTAATTAGATCAAATCATGGTGAAATAAAATGTACAATGAAACACAACTGATTAAAAGCATTGTAAAATCAAAGATGCTCTTCCATCTTTTATCTTAGATGTGGGTCACTGTGCATCTCCCGGCTATACAGCCCTACCTACTCAACCTTTGCACATTTCTTATCATTATTCAGCATTAACATTGCTTATAATGAAGATTTTTTTTTATGATAAAATGATACCATTTTTTGGGCTCCAACCCAAAAAGGATTACTGGAAGTCTGTGAGTGGCTATGTCCAGATAAAAGGGAAAAAGACTCAGCCTATACAGTCATTTTGCAATAACAGCCCAGGCAATTCCATTGGATACTTTCTAAACATATTAGTTTCTGAATGTATAATATACAGGAAAGTGCAACTCCAGAATAGTTATGGATGCTTTTGTTTCTTTGAAATGTTAGATGTGCATAGTATATCATATCTACCTGAAAAGCTTGGCTGATGTCCAAGGAGAGGCATCAGACTCATCTAGTCAATGGACTCAGAGTCAGGACCAGTATTTCATCAGTGGCTGTTTAAACGATTCCAGTTTTACTTCACACTAAAGTGACCAAGGACCACATATACATACTCCTTGTATAAGTCTGTAACTTGTCATTTTTTTTAAATCTTCGCTGTACTGCTGGACATCTTGCCAGTTGCAACTGTGTAAGGGTTGGCTAGACTCAGGGGTACTTTCCTGAAGTCATATGCCTTTCTCTCAGCAAGTTTCAAGTGCTAATAACATGAACAAAGCAAATATGACGTACTAACATATCAAATTTATAATGTGATATCCACAAAAGATAGTGGTGGTATTTTATATTTTAGACCTTTAGAAGACTAGAGCAAAGTAATGAATTAGGTGTTATATTTTCTACAGGATACAGCACTGTCTAGTTTTGAAAAATACTGTCAAATTAATATTATGTTATAAGCAAGGACATCATTCAAAACCCAGCAACTGAGTGCTTTATGGTCTTGAGAGCCAGCCTTACATTAAGTAAATAAGCTTAATTTATTTAGCTTTCCAAAGACAAATTACAAATTAACTTGATCACATTTTGTAAGTACACACAGGGGGAGAAGATTTCTGATGGTAGGTTTTTTGATCTGGAAGACATGAGGATAATGAACTACAACAACAAATGAAGCAAGAACTAGGCAAATTAAAACTAGCTAGCAAATGATAAATTTAAAAAGAAACTTAACTAGGATGTGGAAGGTGGTTAGGAAACTAACCACTGAAACAGTCCACTAATGGGGAGTTGATAATCTACAATCTTAAATCTTTAAGATTAGATATTTTTAACAGATATATTCTCACTCAGTCATGAAGTTCCAAATTTGATGAACAAATTTTCAAATAAAATGCCATACCTTGTATTACAAACACCAGCTAGATGATAATAAAGGTCCTCTGCTGTCATAAAAAATATCTTTTCTTGGGCTGATAATAAACCTGTAAGTTTTGTTCTATTAAAAAAAAAATACATAAATATATAGATTCTATATGAAGCTATGACAGAAGTCTAGCTATAATTTATAGTTCAACAGTAATTTATCTTTTCTGCTTCCCACCCTCTCCTGAATGAAATATTTCACAGGTTTTACTGGAAAGAAAATTCCAGATGGACCCAACGAGAAAAAAAAAACAAAACAACTTTGTGATAAGAAATCAGCTAGTTAAAGACATTTCTGCACAACTCTTTTATGCAGAGCCAAGAAGAAAAAATCCACTTAGAAAATATTAAGCTCCTCCTGTCACCTACAAAGTCCTATTTAGTTAACTTTTTGCTATTCAGCTGTATTCAGTGTAAGGTATTAGTCCATCAGAGAGACTAGTCAAGATTTTGGAAAGTTAAAAATTTCTAGTCAGTATGGTGCATCATGCCTTCTATATGATCAAATAACTCCGGCTGCTCAGCCGGCATTTTGAGAAAGGTATAAAGTGGTTTTGAGACATAAGGACATTTCTGCTATTGCACAGGTGACATGATCAGAGTATCCTCATTATATGAGCCTTTCCTGCAATTATGGTACCCTGACCTCAGCACTGTGAACTAGAGAACTACTACTTTATGTTTAAGTCCCAGGATGAAAGCAGTGCCAAAATTTTACATCGTTTTCATATTCTCCCCCAAACCATATGCAAAATCACAAGCTGTATTGTCCCCAAGAAGTTTTAATTTCAGAAGTCAGCTGATTTCTGTTCTTATATACCTATTTGACATCGTGTATTAAAAAAAAAGTTACAAAATAATTTTTTATCAACTGTGAGAATATGAGAGAATTATTCTCCTCCAGCGCAGTCCAAAATACAGTATTAAATGTTGTGCTATATTTTACAGGTTTTTAGAATAATTCCTTATTTCATTCCTCTTAATCAAATTCTAGACATCTTTTCAAAAAAGACCAGGGGAAACAAATATCCATTTCCAGATCAGAAGATAAATAGTCACAGGCAGTGATAAATCTTCAGTGAGCCTACATGTGAATGTACTTATTAAAAAGGAAATCAGAATCAAGTGAAAGTATACCATTTGATACACTTTACTTGGATACTTCTATGGAATTATCTTTCCCTGACAATTTAATGTCAAAAAGAACATAATCATGTAAAGTATGCTGTGATGGTAGCAGCATCTGTGCTACATGTGTTTCAACAGCATGATTAGAGGGAAAGAAAGAAAGCTCAATTTTTAATGAGCAACGTTTCAGCACTATTTTCTAAATTACTATGACAATCCATTAAAAATATAATGTGGACACATTTTTTCTTTCAGATTACACATCTATTACCTTTTCTTGGTCCAAAGTATTGACATGTTGGAGGGAAGGGATGTCATCTAGATGGACCTTGACAGACATGAAGAGTGGGCCCATATGAACCTCATGAAGTTCAACAAAGCCAAGTGTGAGGCCCTGTACAGGGATTGGGGCAATCCCCAATATCAGTACAGACTGGGGGATGAATGGATTGAGAGCAGCCCTGCAGAGAAGGACTTGGGGATACTGGTAGATGAAAAATTCGATATGAGCCAGCAATGGGCACTGGTAGCTCAGAAAACAAATCATAACCTGGGCTGCATAAAAAGAAATGTGGCCAGCAGGTCAAGGGAGGTGATTGTCTCCCTCTACTCTGCTCTCATGAGACCCCACCTGGGGTACTGCATCCAGCTCTGGAATCCTCAGTACAGAAAAGACATGGACCACTTGGGGTGAGTCCAGAGGAGGGCCAAAAAAATGATCAGACGGATGGAACACCTGTCCTGTTAAAAAAGTCTGAGAGAGATGAGGATTTTTAGCCTGGAGAAGAGAAGGCTCAGGGAGACCCTGTTGTGGCCTTTTAATACTTAAAGGGGGCTTATGACAAAGATGGAGAGAGACTTTTTGCCAGGGACTGTAGTGACAGGACAAAGGGCAACTTTTTAAACTGAAAGAGGGTAGGTTTAGATTGGACATAAAGAAGAAATTTTTTACGATGAGGGTAGTAAGACACTGGAACAGGTTGCCCAGAGAAATTGTGGATGCCCCATCACTGGAAGTGTTCAAGGTCAGGTTAGATGGGGCTTTAGACAACGTGATCTAGAGAAAGATATTCCTGCTCATTGCAGGGGGGTTGGACTAGATGATCTTTAAAGGTCCTTTCCAACCCAAATCATTCTATGATTCTATGATTCTATTTCTGTAGTGTTAAAGCAAGTCAGTGAAGTCAGTCTACTGTCTTTTGCAATACATAAGTGTTTAGATTTTGTGGAAAGTATTTTTTCTATTTTTATTTTTTGTTTGTACAAGAATTTTGTTGCTATTTTCTAAGTATGATGTTGTGAAAGATATTCTGTTTTTATAAAAACAGTATTTAGCATCAAGACCCTACTAAGGTGGCAGGTCCCGTGTTATCAGCTTTTGCAGGGCAAAGTCTTAGGAAACACAGATATTGCACACATGAATTAATAAGAGCCTGTCTAACAGCAGATTACTGAAAAAATACATTTCAGACCACTGCTATACCAGTTAGGCTATGCTCCCTCCTCCCTCTTTTGTGTATCAGAATTTGCATTGATTGACCTTCTTTTATTGTTTTACTGTAGTTCCTACCGGCAAAATACCTAGATCCTGCTGTGCTATTAAACAAGCAAAGAAAACCTTTTATTTTCATTTTTTACTTCAATTCCTAATATTTATGTCAAAAAAAAAAAAAAAAAAAAATAGAAAGGGGAAAAGAGGAAAACATGTGCTGTAGGGATGAGGAAGAAGAAAAAAAGCATAACTTATTAAAATAGTGTTTAGTAAAATATGGAGAGGATGTACTGGTTAAGACAGTCATTTAATGCAGTAGAAGAAAGGAAGATAACAGCTAAGAAGAAGGGGTGAAGAAAGAATCAAGATGATTCTAACAGAAGCATTTTGAAGGGGAACCATTTGTGTGATGTTAAGAGCAGAAAAAGTAAGATATATTGTATGAGGTATGAAATCAGAGAAGACCTGAAGATCCTTAGATCTTGGAAGAAGCTGAAAGTTTATGTAACTAGAAATGGTAAATATAGACATAATCTGGATGTACAGGTCATGAAGGGAAGCAAAGATGAAGTTAAAGATGTCCAGACTCCAAGCCTCTGGTGATGTAATCCAAGGTGACAGAGACAAGGGGAAAGAGATTAGGAATTTAGCTTTAGCTGCGCTGATCTTAAACCAAACTGATAATTCCGTCCATAACTTCTTAGAGTTGCATACAAGCATGTTAGCAGAAATAAATGGCACTGGCTTAGAAAACCCAGGGTACATAACAATAGACATTAGGTAGAAGAGAATCCCACAGAGAAGGCATTTTTGGCTCTTCACTGACCCTTTCAACCAGAAATTATATGAATAATGTCAGTGTTTTAACCATCACAGCACAGGTTTGTCTAGAAATATGAAAATAACTTGGTTTTATTTTGTTTGGAGTAGAAAATACTATTCTTAAATGCAAAAGCAACAGGCAGCATGTGGCAGACATTATAGAAAACAATGGTGTAGCACATTTCCCAAAATAAAACCACACGTAATAGCCACGTGTGGGTTAAATCAGAATTACAGTTTTACATAAAGGGAATTATTCTCCCCTCTTTTTGCCATTGTTTTGTATTATAGTACTTTGCAAAACATTGCAATGAATTTTTACAGAGTAATTTTGGCATTACAATTACTCTAAACTTTGCTAAACATTGTAAAAGAAATGTCAAAAAAGATGTCTTCATCAGTTTATATAAATATTGGTTTAGCAAGGAAATTGCCCAGAATCAAAGAACAGTCAACAGGATACAGAAGTAAAGAGACAAAGGGCCCTGAAAGATTGATGTGGGCATATCTAAATTTAAAAAAAAAAAAAATCCCTGAAAAGACCTCCAACAGATTTATACATAATACCACCCAATCAGTTATAAAATAAAGGCATTTCAGTTCTTTTGGATCTTTCATCTAGGAAACTAGGTACTGTGTCAAGGCAAAATAGCCTTTGCTGTTCTACTAATAGTTCAATACATCCATCTCCCAGTGGAAATGAGGGTCTTTTTACAAAAGAGAAATACTGCAAAGATGGATGGGCATTATCTAAATAGGTGCCACACATTGTTCCAGGAAATTATGAATGGTTGTGTTTCTTCATACACAGAAAGACAACACATGTTTTATAGGTGACTTCTTTCAGAGTAAAAGGGGAGAAAACAGAAGCAGAAAGCATGTAATTTATTGAACCCCCTCTCTCTGTAACTTCCTCCATCTTTAGTAGCCTCACAGTAAGACCACTTCCTACTCCTAGGCAGGAAGATTCCTTGCACTTAAAAGGGCGGTGGTTTATTTCCAAAGTCAAGAAAAGCAGACCAGCACCAAACATCTCCAGATAATTACATACTCCACACAAGCACACACATCTAATGGAAGCAGAAAATAAAGTCAGTCTTTTCCACTCCTGCTACTTACATGGAAAACAGCACAGTGTTGGAAAAGTGGAAGCAGTAGGCACAGATACAGAGGAACAATAGGAGTAACAAAGTGGATTTCAGCCCAGAGCAGTTAGGCACAGTTACCAAAAGCTCATCCAAAGAACACAATGGTTCATGTGGTGGGATAGCTGCCTACAGACCACAAGTATTTTGGTTCCAACTTTAGTTGTGGTCAGGCACAGAGTGCTCCAACAGAGTTCAAGGAAGCATTTATAAACCGAAAGTTAAGCATATGTTCGTCTGCCTTCCCACAGCAGAACAGAGTGTTTGGTGCCTCACACACTTGAGCCCAGGATGAAATCAGGCACCAAACAGAAGACTGCACCAAGTGTGCCCTCGCTCCTGTGACAATTCCCACCTGTTTAATGAATGAAATAAAGAACATTCCTCAAAGTAGATGCTAGAATGCCCCTACTATATAGCCAAAATATCATGGCAAAGTCCTTACTGAACACATTTTCTAAAACACCAGCATTATGTCATATGGTTACCTCTTCAGTTTTTACAAGTTTTTCAGTCTCTGAAGTCTAAAAATATTTAACTTAAAATATGTTTACTCAGTTTCATTAGCCCTGCTTAGAAGAGCTCTGCACACCACACAGTTAAAGCTGCAAAGGTGATCAAGAACATTTTGAATGAGCACTGTGAAAACCAGCTTATAGTACAGACAACAATTATTTTGTCTACTTTTGCGTCTTGCAGTTTAACAGATAATTGCGCATTATTCAAATTTTCACCCCTGAAACTCATCAGCTCCCTCTTTACAAACTCTTATGTTCGTGTCACAGTCTCATGCATGTGACAGTTCTTTTTAGGCTGATGATTCCTGTCTCATTACAGAATTTTCTCCATTCAAAACAAATGATTAGCAGTCTGTTACAAATGTGTTTTGAGTGATTTAGTGTAGCTTTTTCAAAGCCAGGCAGCTGAAATATCAGGTAATGATTTGAAAACTACATAATACTTCCACAGTATGTCTTTGGCATTTTTAGCTTCACTGAAAGGAACCAACATAGTCATGTTATGCAAAGGCTTGACTCTTTAGCTAGTAAGTTAGCCCTTATTGAATTCTCTGTATTTATGGAGGGGACAAAGATACAATGGAGGAAACATACCACAGAGACAGTAGATCACTGTCAGTATTGGAATGATATTGGATACATACATATGATTCAGATGCTATGGACTTTTTTCTTCCCTGTTACACTCTCCTTATGTCATATAACTTGATCTATGGAAAGGCAGAGAAAATGTCTGTCCATAACTTTGCTGTTAACTTGTTGTGTGACTTTGGGCTGATTTCTTACTATTCCTGTTTCTGTGTTAAGACCCTCCTGATTTTGGTCTTTCTTGACTACCTACATCTAAACAGGAGCTGCTATTCGTAATGGATTTAGGCTTTCTCATAGCAGTAAGACCATCTTGCTGTTGCTGTCTCCACAACTGAAAAAAAATAATTCTCTAAATACTTCTGTAATGCACTTCATTAGATTGGTTTAAGAACCTATTATACAGTTTCATGTACTTTCTATGACAATGGTAGACAAATGAAGAAAGAATTCTCTTTTCAAGGGGAATTTCTTTTCTTTTTTTCTCAAAAAAAAAAAAAGGAAAAGAAAAAAAGACAAAACAGAAAAGCTCAATGGCTGCAAGTTTAGTCACATATTGTTGAAGTATATACTTGACTGAGGCATAGGTAAGCCAGAGAGGGACAGGCCACCAGTAGCTTTCTTTCAGTAGAAGCGCTTAATAGTGAGTATATCTTCATTCCTTGCAGCTTTTAGAACTAGAGGAGTGAACCAGGAACCTAAAGCAGAGAAATATAATTCCATGGTTAATGCCTATTTTCTTATTTATAGGTGAAAGAGAGCATGTGAAGAATTGTTTTTGGTCAGGCAAGTGGATAGCATAGCTACCTTCTCTGGTTGCACAATGTATGGATGTTTTATTGAAACATGATTGGAGCAGGACGGTTTCCTGGATTTATTTTGTGAAAAAAGAAAAAGGTGTTGATACTGTTAGCTGAAAAGCTTCTGAAGACCGACCCTCGCATTAAAAATGGTTTGGATTGAAGGTAACCTCTCTGGCAGAGAGGCCACATTTGCTTTATTTTTCTGCTTGCAATTTGTCATATAGATATTTTATGTTCTCTTTGTAAGCCTGACTATGCTGTTTGCTGCTCTAGGGATGAGGGAAACGTCCTGGCTGCAACCAAATGTGCATAGACAGTTGAAAGATAGTTCTGAAATACAGTTTGGGAGACAAAGCAAAAAGTCTGCAGGGGCCAGCAGCCAAGCCTCTGAGATGATGGAAAGGCAGAACAGTTTATAAAGTTTGAACAGATTGCCTGGTTTGCAGAAGGGTGCTGGACTTGACTGCCAGGCTGAAAGAAGCCTATTTTGCAAAAATGCTCACAGGAGATTTGTTTTAAGTCTAATGGTCAGAAGACCTAAACTTTCTCCTATTCAGGAGGGATTTTTTACAGTAAAGCCTAAAATGGCTAACCACAAAACCTTTTAATCTTCTCATATTAAAGAAAAAGCTGTGGAAAGATTCACCTCAAGGTTCTGACTTTCACTTAAGTAAACATTAACTACAGAAAATGTTGATGCTTGTAGGTCCTTGGCTCTTGTGCTTGCCTCTAAGAAGGAATTAAAAGAACATTTATGAAGAGGCAGGTTCATCTGACTGTTTTAAGGGTTTTTTTCCATTTAGATTGGTGCATTTTTTTGTAATGTCTCTTAGAGTTTCTTGAAGAAAGAGAATGTGTTTATGACCATTGTGTAGCTCTTCAGGAGAATAGTTTAAGCTTTTAAATTTATATAAAATAGATGAGTTAAAAAATCTTGACCTACATAATCTCATAGCTTTATTTTCTGAATAAACAAAATCAATATTACTATTTTACAAAAAAATATTATTACTGTTGCAGTGAAATTATTCTACAGTGCATGAAGACCATTGGCCTACATAGAAAAAGACCTGGCAAAACTGTTGTACAGTATATGCTATACCAATAAAAATAGATTTTTTTTTTTTAATTCAGTTTATGAAGACATGAAACCAGGTGCCTTTTCTTTACATGACTTTTCAAAGGAGATACTTATTTTCATTTAACCTAAGTGAACCAGTATACCAAGATTCTGCAAAGCCTATATACCTCACAAAAATCTGTTGAATTCCTTGGTAAGTAAATAACAAAGACATGTTTTTAAATAAAAATTATTTGTGGCAAGTAGCTGAATACTTGCAGTGTAGTATGTTATTGTTAAGGAGTTTTGCTGAATGTTTTTAGGTATATACAATATTTACTTAAAGGAGGTTTAAAAAATAAATATTGTGGGGAAAAGTTTGATGTATTTTTCCTGGCCAGTCCAAAATATCACATCATCCAACCTTTAAACGTTGCCTGGGAACAATTCTGAGGTAGTATTAACAGCCACACTTAAGTCTCAGGCCATTGTTGTTACAGAGTTATTAATGTCCTTTACAAAAAGGATACTCAAATCTAGGAACAAATTTTTGACCTAATATGAACCTCCTTCATTGATCGAAATACTGTGGTCAAATAGCAAGATCAATGCAGGGTGAAGAGGGCAGTCAATAAGAAATGCAAAGACTGAAGGTTCTTCATCTGTTAAAAAAGGTCAGTGCAGCAGGCTTGCAGCTAATGAGCCACAAGCAATTCAGCTGTGATGCCAGTGCTGGGCTGTACCGCATGTCTGTCAGAGGGGATCTGCTGTTTTAGTAGGCAGTCCAAATCCTCAGCTGCAGTGGAAATGAGATAGCAAAAGGTGCTGAGGATATTATGAGCAGATATCTCTGGAGACCAGCTGCATACCCACACCATTCCAGCACTGCTGAGAAACCTTTGTCATCACTTGCAGATGGAAGAATTACTCAGGATCCCCATTTCTTAACTCTCTGAGGTATTTCATAGATGCTTTGTAAGTGTTTCCCTGTGTGGCTTGTAGGGTCAGGGAAGTTGACTACTTCTGAGGTAGGAGAGAATATCTTTTGTACACGAGAAAGTCAGAATTGTCCCTAAGAACTAGGACACCAGAGGGAGTAAGGAATTGACATTGCAACAGAAAAGCTTATTGAAAAATATTTTAAAAAACCCAAAATTTATATGAGTAATTGCTAAGGTACTAAGGAAGAGATACTTGAAACTGATCTATGAACAGATTCATTCCCTCAATGGCTGGGTGGGTGTGAGTGTCATCTCTCCTATTACTAGAAAATTTATAACATATTTTTGCAATAAAATATTTAGCAAAGAAAGGTTATAAGCAACTTTACATTTTTTAAAAAGTGTGTGTGTACACTAGAGGAGAATGATTTTGCAATAAAGAAATATATTACTTTTTCTTCAGGTGGGCCATTGTCATTATATATTAAGACATGCAACTTGGACTTAAAAAGCATATTTAAATACTTCAGTACAATTCTGTTAGAAAAAGAATTGCCAAGGAAAATACTTTCCTTCTGATAAAGGCTACTCACTTGTCGAGCTGATGTGTAACTAAATCTAGATCTGGCATACTCTAAAATGTTTAATTATACTTTTGTTCAGAATATGCCATGGAATTTTGAACTGAGCACCTCTATTATTCTGGGTTTATTATGTGTCCTGTTAATCTCATAAATTAAGTATCTGTGAAAAAAAGTCTGGTGTCATAAACCCAGGTGACTCTAAGTGATCCATTCAGCATTTAAGTTTCTGGCCAACAAAAAAACATAGAAGTTTAAAGTCAGTCAATGGAAGAGTAGATTGTAGGATGCAATGAATTATCTGAGAGGATTTTTTCAGAATTGCTGTTATGTCATCTAACAGAGGGAACTGTGTGAACCTGACCTCAAACTGCCTCAATTTTTCTGTGAAAGCGCTGGCAACCCACAATGCGCTGTCCACCTACCCCACAGGCTTTGCACCAGATGGTTGTGCAAAGGGTACTAGTTTTACTAATCCACATTGCAGCATGCATTTGTCAGTACAGCTTGTTACTAGATCGCTGCAAGGATCCCGTGAAGCTATCTATGCATACATGTGCTTTAAGAAAACAGAAATGTGGCAGCTGAGTGCCAATACAAATGGTAGCAATAGTGATTTCAGTATAAATGTGGACTTTGTGCTATAGGGAAAATGTATTTTCCATTGCCAAATGGAGAACCAAAACCTAATTGTAAATACTTACCCAATTTTTTCAACAGCTAAGCAGAAATAAACATGAGAACATTTCCACGCAACTGAGACAAGGTATGCTTACAAAGCAGTCAATTTAAAAGTTTAATAAATCAGAATTGAAGCATGGTCACACCCGGATACACTTGGGTTAACAGAATAGAATTTTACCAAGCTCTCTCTTTGAAGTTAGGGAAGATTTTAATGTGTTGTGTTAATATTGACCCAGCCTTCCCCACCTGATGTAACTGTCTCATGTGCAGCAAAACACTTGTCTCCATTATAAAGTCAAAATCAATAGACTTAAAGGAGATTCAAATATAGGCAGACTAGGGAAAAAGGGGTGTTTGCATGATCCAGTTTTGGGCCCCAGAGGATTCAGGTAAGAGTTTTGTCGGTCTTCCACTGTTCAACTCTTTCCTCTCCTCTGATAATCTTGCAGCTTCCCCGCTCTCTTTCCATCCAGTGTGAAAAGTGTTGTGGTAGAAAAGCCACCTGTGCACCATATGACAATGGCAACAGTGGGTGTTATGCTTGTGCATTTCTTAAAATTTTTCTTTGTTAAAACAATATATACACACACACACACACATATACAAATAATTTTGCAATTCTTTGTCAATTTTTGCTTTTCAAAATAATGTTTAACTAGAGAAGTAAGGGAAATAAGGACCATAAATCTCTGTTCCACAAGTTAGAGTCCTCACCATCCTCTTCTGCAGTAACTGTTGTTCAGTATTCAACAGTTCAAGTCAGTGGAGACGTCAGCTTCACAGTGAGAATACTATTAATGACTTGTTTAACAATCATAAAGGGAAGCAATCTCCCTACAGCCAATCTAGTATATGTTGGTTTGAAAAGGACATTCTATCTGTCTATATCCTATATTAATTTATGTATATTAAGTGTATACTGGTAGAAATTTCATCCAAAATTTAGTATGTAATTCGTGTTCACCCATCTTTTAGAAATGGAAATTAAACATCTACATTAAATGTCCCTTGTGTTTAACCCGACAGTATGGACAATTTAGAAAGATTAACTTTTGTTTAGTGGGGTTCTCCGCTAACAAGGGGAGAGGGAGAAAGGATTCTTGCAGGAGGTGGTTCAGGACACCTTAAAACACTCTCGCTGACTTGTCATCTTTGAATGGAGGCATAGTAACATCACAAGGCAAAAGGTATTCTTTGGAAGATACTTTTAAAAGCTTCTTTGGTGGAAAAAAACAAACAAACAAAAGCAATAAAAAGGCAAAGACCTTCAAATTGATACAGATCCCTCTCTTAGAAAGGTACTGATAGTCAGCTATGTGCTTAGGAGAGAAGTGTTTATGGATGATATATGTATTCCCTCTATAGTTTTACAGATTTTTGGACTCAGTTGAAAAACACAGTATTCTAAATTATGGTGAGCTGGAAAGTCTGTATTACTTTTTTAATGAGACCAATTAATAATTCAACTGAATAAGTTTCCTCCTAAAAGTACAGCTGCCCTAAATTGCAACTCATACTCACTAATGTCTCCTGGTGACTCAACCTAACATTTGCCTTCAAGTTAAAAAAATAAAAACTGCCAGCAAACAAACCCTGGACTATCAGAGGCGTTGTGCCCACACCTGTGGAGGATGCCATATCCAGGTATCCAGGCTGGAGCTATTCCCATTTTCCAAGAAACTCACCAATCTCTTTCTCCCTGACAAAATATTTAACCTGTGTTTTTTCACAATAGGTTCTAAAAAAAGCAATTAGACGACACAATATTTTCCTCAGGTTGATGCATTATGTACTAAGACACAATTGACCTTCAAGGCATGAGAAATACCAGAAAACAGCAACTGTTCTTAAGCTGTTAAAATGCTGGAATGAACTCAGATGTCAGAAAGGATGCTTTCAGCCACCTATCTTGTCTCCATAAGTAGATGACTGTATTCCCTTCCTCCTACACTCTGTGAACTGAAAGTAGATATTTTACATTAAAACTACAGCTAAACTGGACTTCAGGGTCAACATAAGATTTATTTTTGCTTCTAGCAGTCTTTGAGGTTAGAACTGGACTTCTGCCTTTCTATTGAAAGTTTTTTAGATTGTATGCATAACGAAAGATAGGGGGCAGAATGAATGGTTTGTTTTTTCACCATTGCTGTTATCTATTTTTAACTGTTATGTGGACACTTGCAAGACAGAGATATCAGTCTCTGTAAGGAATGACTGGAGGAACAAGTCTGGTTAGACACATGCATTACAGTAGATGTTAACAATAGAATATCATTTGGGGGGAATATAATTTTAGGGTATGTTCCAGGCAATATGTGTTATCTATAATTAAATGGTATACAAAGCTGCTGGCTTTAGTCTCCATCCACTCCGTACCTCTTCCCTTCCGCTGTGAGTGGAGTGCAGACAGCAGTTTGTTTCACACCTCTGACTGCTCAAGTGATGCATGGATAGAAGTCAAGTTTGTCACTCCAAGCCTGCATCTGTCTGTACGGTGTTTCTCACTGGTGTTGTAGCTTAGGACATATTCTCTCTCTTCTTCCTCTGACG